>KK119330.1:2364-35825 GCA_000611955.2 Stegodyphus mimosarum | reverse complement strand
CCGAAATAAAAGACTATACGTGCTTATGGAACTTTAGAAGAACATTATTATTTTTTTCAATGCTGGGCTCTAGCCGTTTATAGGCTTTCGCCACTTCTAAGGGCGAAAACGGTGGTTACTTTATTATGGAGGCACATAATAGGTGGGCCATCATTGCCTGCTATGAAGGGAGGGAAAAATTACACCCATGCCTTCTCCTGGCTTCGAACCCGGTCCTTTCGGTAGAGTAACCAGAGTCACTAACCAGTTTTCCGTCTGGGAGGCAGAAGAGTATTATTAGTCTGGATATTTCTCTACGTATCAGAAACAGAAGTCTATATTACTTTTTTAGTTGTCTGAAATTTTTACCTTTATCAAGATATTATCTTCCTGTTTAGTTAGAGTGCTAATATGTATAAAAATAAATATCTCTTGACTACTGGCAATTTCATCCATCCCTTCGATTCAAATAAAAATGCGACTGCTTACGTAAGTTCTCAGATCTGCTGAAGCAAGCTATTTTCTTTCACAGAATTCACTGCAGAAATTTGTTTTACTTAAGTATGGTTTACTTTGTTGTAACAAAATATTACTGAGATATAGCTATGCACAAAGTCATTAAAGAAGTTCTAGGTCAACAAGTTTGTTAGCGTAATAAATGAGTGTTTGCTCTCGACCAGTTTCACTAATATTAAATGTACACGAACATTAGCTGCAAACTTATTGATCCGTACACAAACTAATTAATGCAAGTATTAATGATGTAATCCTGACGTTTAAGAAGAATTTGAAAATTGGTATGTTTAGGAAGTGTAAAACGATCTAGGAATATTTTCGGCCTCTGAATATTGAAAATACTTATAGGAAGCTGCCTGGATTTAAGTAGCATTAAAGCAATACATACAATAGCAATTCAGTTAAGGAATTTACATTAATTCGCTTAATGACTTATTCGATTAAAAGTTCTAGAGGAATTTATTTACTTTTTGGATGGTCATGCTAATCCCCCGAAGACGAAACTTTTTCTCTCAAGTAATTGAATTTATTTTAATTTCATCAAATGTGGTAAACGAGAGTAGCGCTTAATTGCTTACAGAGCTACTGCATTAAATCAATGTAAACAAACTTCCGAATTTCAATGAAGGCGTATGGATGAGAATTTTAATCTTATCCACATAAACTAATTGCTTTTTGCTCTAAATTTATTTAAATTTAGCTGTTCTTATATTATTTCGTTTTTCTTCCGTGTCTCCGAAATCATGTTTCCAAATAACAGGAAATTAGATTTATTTTGTACCTTTAAAACCTCCCTATAGACTTAGTCAGCACCAGCTATGTTCATATCCAAGTTACTGAACGGACCCTCTAGAGGGAGATAAGACCCGAAGTAAAGCAAAAGACTTTTATTCTTAGCCATTATTCAAGGTGTCAATATAATGCGAAGTATGCGTCATTCTGACGGAATTCCTGCATAACGGGAAAGAATCAAATAGTATACGCCTGCATCTTTATGGTTTGTGTGAAGATTTCTGCGATGACGAACACTAACCAACTTGTTTAAAGGTACTGGCACTTTTATGACGAGGCATCCTTGTGGAGGTTTCTCCGTTGATGAATATTTCGTGAAGCATTTAATGAAAATTCTTATTGCATTACTGCTTGAATAACGCACTTCGTGCTGTGAGCGTTCAGCTCTCCGTAAATATATGTATGCCACACATGCACACTTTCATTCTAGGAGGATTGCTAATTCAAACAGGCAAAATAGAATACGTTCCATCCTGAAAATGGGCAAATTTTTTTTCCAGTGACAATTTTAATAAATGTGTTTACAGGCTAATTTGTCCCATGCTTTGTTTAGGAGCTGATCAATCTTTCAAATATTTCAGCAACTATTTCGAAACACGGATAAGCTCTAAGCAAATGAAGCGTTACGTAGCTCGGGCATTAATGGCTTGATTTAGCCAAATTTAAAAATTTTCCATTTTTCTTGTAGTTGTAGTTTTTGTCGCTTATTTTACATTTATTTATTTTTTAAGAATTAATCCTTTTTTTGCATGGGAATTTTTGATTAACTCACTTAAAGATAAAAAGATGAATTCTAAGAATAGAGTACAGTCATTAAGTAAGAAACATGAAAAAACAACGATGACCTCTCCGATATTCGAGCCCCTGACCTTCCAATTCCTAACTGAACGCGTTTTTCAATTACACCTCCAATGCACGCGGCAGAGAAGCATAAAATTCCTTACATTCTCTCCCATTAAAAGGGCAACTGGGAGTAGAGGACCCAGTTACTAAATGACTTACACAGTTTTAACTATTTACATAGTAATTACTTTTACTAGAAGATGATATGCACTTGCTTTTTTATACACAAAACTCATGCATGCGTTCGCTTTTTCTTTAATCGTGGAAAGCGGCCCCTTCTTCTTATTTCCAATTTCTGGAAATGTATATTTTCGAGCAAATGGAGGAGAAAGAAAAGCAGGCTGTCACGAAAGGAATGGCAAGCGAGTGTTCACAACACATCTGTTGCCTGACTACCTTTTCGGAAAATATAAGTGGGATTTAAACTGGCACAAGTATAAAAATATTTTCTATTTATAAATTTCTAATATTTGCATTACAGATTCTGAATATCATAATAAGGTTAAAATGCAGCGGTTGCAGCAGAATATGAAAAACGTAATTATGCATTTTTTTTCTTTACATGATGAAATTTTATGTATTCTTGATTTCTTCAAATATAATAATTATTTTGTTGGATAAAATTTTTAATATTATTTTGTACTATTTAATTGTATATTGTATTTGTACATATCACTTCAATATCTAAAATCTAACTAAAGACACAATCATTGGTCATTATAACGACCTTTCATCATAGTGACAGTTCCGTTTCAACAACCGGTGAAGAAAACTCTCAGCTCATGAGGGTTTATTAAATACATATTCGCTATAACAAGTACTCATCATAATGTCCTTTCGCAAAGGTTTGCGATTATAAGCATCAACTTATAGGGTTTTCTTCAATCTGATAAAAGCTAAATTGTTCTAAACCGCTAACAGATGGGAAGCAAATTTTCGCTATGTCTGAAAGTAACAATTAGACATATAAAGGTTTAAATAAACCTTTTTATTAAAACAGAACTTAGAATATCAATGCACGTTCTTGTGCTAACGAAATCAACCATAGCTCGGTGTGATGCAACTAAAGTGAAACAACCATTCTCAATTTAAAACTTAGAATAGTAGTTAAAGTCTCTATAATTCAATTTTAATATAAGCTATCTCAGTAGTTCTGACCAGCCTACCGAATTCAAATGTAGGTGGCGATAACATAAAGCCGAATACTTACAACTTATCAGAGCTGGTAGGAATTAAACATAGAGTACTGTGCAGGTCAGAAACAAGCTCTGTCTTATAATCCAGCAGCTTGAATTAAAATACTATCTAACCTGATTTGCGTTCTAGTAAAAAAACGGAAGAGAGAATTTATAGTAAAGGCTGAAATTATAAATGAAATTATAAATAGCTGTGTAGAGTTTTGGTGTCTAATTCTTGTCTGAAAATAGTGACTGCACGGAAGAAGGGTTAAAATCACCCTTTATTACAACCTTTAATTTATTTAAACTTCGTCAAATCAACGCTAACATACTATGCCTCTGCTTGGACGGTAACTGAAACAGTGAAATCAAAATTCAAGAATTCAAGATATTAACAAGTAGTAAATTTAAACAACAGGGCTCAAACAATCCTGTATCCTACAGTGCGTAGAAGAGTTTAGTGGCAGCAAGATAATAGATGTTAAGCCACGTCTAACCAGCAATAAATGCTAAGCCGAAGCTTGCGGTACAAATAGGTACAGAATTTTCCCAGACTTTCTAACTTTCCCTCATAGAACTTAATATTTATTATCTCACTGGTAGAACTTGCATTCCTTACTCACGCTCCCAAATATAAATATTCTGGCACTTACAATTAGGGAAATGAAGGCTTATAGGAAAGAGCTTCAAATTAAATTTAACTGGTTATTTAAAATAAATAGAAATCCCTACAACTGATTAATAAAATAATAACATTATAAACTATGCATGCAAATGATGTTTTATTATATTGTAGCAGACATTATTTCAGTATTTAGTAAGGTAATTAGATTTAGGCTTTGTGTGATTAATTTTGATATGAGTAACTACTGAAAATTGCTTCTCATTTCAATTGTTCATTAACTTCTTTTACAGAATTACAGAAATGAGGGTTCGTTTCTAAGATAGCATGTATTTAACATGCGTTCTTCGAATATCTTTACAGTTGATTAGTTTAATAAAATTCACTGAAAAATAAACTAGAGTAGTCAAGAGAATATCTTCAAAAGTGGGGTGTTTTATACTCTGTTTAAACTCATTAAGTTGTAAACCGTTTTTCTAAAGTAATCGGATTCGGATGGACCTTAATTAGGTTTTCGTCTAGTAATTATATTAGTGATGGTAAATAAACACCTGTTAGTTTTGCTTACTATTTGTTACAACCTTTTCATCTTGTTAAGTAGACGGTAAATGAATTTAGCTCGGAAAACAAACGCAAAATAGAAAGCGTTGATAAATATCCTGTTTTTTTCCTAGTTTTCTGTTGTATTTTGTTATATTTTTAAGCTTGCATTGCGCTTCCAAAAAGCAGTTTTTTTTTACATTTCATCAATATACAACAAATTAGTAGTGGAAGAAATAAAGGAAAGCAAATAAGTTCTTGATTTCTTTTATTCGTCTTTCATTTATTTTTTACATGTTTTGTTTTGACATATGTTATTTTATATGTTTTGTTTTTTATGCAAGTGACAGTTACAGTTTTTTAACGCCTTATACTTTCGCATTAATGCTATTTCTCAATCTTTCGCCGATATCTTTTGATTTTTCCTTCCTGAAGGATTTAGTGTCTCCAGGGAGAATTTTTAAAGGAACAGAAGCCTTTTGTTTCTTTTGCAAATAGAGCTTCACGGTTTACTATTCTAAAAACGATCTCGGACGAAAAGATCGAAAGAGAAAGAACAGTCTTTTTCATACGCATGTGACTTATACTTAAGTAGCTGCAAAATTATTCTGATGAATTCTATAAGAAAATATAAATTTTATTTCCTTACATATATATATTGCATTTTTAACCTATAGATGAAGGCTGCAAAGCGCGGACTGATGCTAGTTAGGCGGGAGAAGAGAGAAAAAAAAGAGAATCTGGGGTATATATAGTGTCAAAATCTTTTGTTTGAGTTTTGAATAGCAATTGGATCAGAGCTTTTGCATTGCAGATGAGACTTATGACACAAGTGTCGCAGATTCCAGGACAGGAATGTAGCCAAATAAAATCAGGAACTGAAAGGGCTATTGCCAAATTAGGTTAGTAATTTGTTAGTAATTTTGTTTCGTATTTTATGTCTTACACACATAAACATACATGTATATGTAAGTTAAGTAAATTTGCATTTAATATTTGGAATCAACAATACATAAAATTAAGTATTGTTGATTCCATTCTCATTTTCCTAGGGAATGAACGTTTAATAATTTTTCTAATCACGCTAGATTTTAGGTTAGGTTAGGTTAGGTTAGGTTATTCAATTACGGCAAAGCACACGAGGGCTATCTGCCTAAAGGGAGGGATGCCTTCGTGGAGGACTTTCTAAGGGAAACTGGCTCGTATACACGTTACACATGGAGAAAACCACGAAAACGCCCATGCAGCCAGCCCGTTCGCGGGATTCGAACCTCGGACCGAACTACCAGTGTTCAGCGTTTTTACCGCTCGGCCGCTGGTGGGCCCCACGCTAGATTTTACTCTTCTCCGAAGGGGATAATAGATATAATTAATGAAAAATATTTATTAATTAATTCATTTATATTGGTAATTGGTTGGTAAAACTGGTAATATATAATTATAACCAAACAATTTGTAATGTATAACTTTAGATTAAAACAATTCCATAACTTCCATTTTTAATTTGGTTATTTTACCTTTTCATCAAAAAAGTATCTTTGCATAATAAATCACATTAAACTGTTTATTTAAAAATCAAACGTTCACTCGTGGTTATTACATAGCTCTTTAGCCACTAATCATTTTAAATCTTGGGAACAGAAACTTTTAGCTACCAATAGGGATAAAACTGAACTAAAATTTATGTATTCTGAACCAGTTTTCATTTTAAACACGTCGATGATTCCTCCTCCGCTCTGTCCTTCCTATTTACTACTTTTCTTCTTGGTTACTTCAAAAATATAAAAAAAATATTATTTAAAGAAAGGGTACAACTGGAATTAGTTTACCTGGAACTGCAGCAAAACTATGACATGAGCAATAAAGGAATTGATCAATTGAATTTTATTTCAAGTATCTCTGTCTTCATCATTTAAATCATTTAATGTATAATTTTGTTATTTATTTTCAAATTTTAAAATTAAATTCGATTAAATATTATTTGCTATTAAGATAACAAAATTATACGGTGGTAAGAATGTGTTCAGTCTCAGTTTCAGCAGATCCAGTTTTCTGGTTTTAAACGAGATTCATAATGAAAATTTAAACATTTAATGCTGATAGCAAATTTATAATTTTCCTTTGCCTTTCCGTACCTAAATAACTTGTTAAATATATTTTTTATTCTATCATTAACTACTTTCCAAACTTAACATAAAATAGACCCAATTTTAGGAAAATATTGAAAGCAATGAATTACAACTATAGCAGTGTGCAAGATGGTAGGCTATGTATCAGTATGAATTAATAAAAAAAAAGTAACTATTTAAAATTAGGGAAAAAGGCGAATTAGTTTTGCGTAGATTTCGAATAATATTTGTATATATCACGAATTTAATAATTTAATATTTTTACAAACTTAAGCATTTTTATTCAAAATCTAATCTAAATTAAAGCTGTTCTTTGTCTAGTTTTAAACTTTTGATTGACGTGTTCCTTTTCCATTTAATAAGTAGTAAATGTGTTTAAAATTAATAAACAGTAAGAATAAAATTTAAAACAAAATAAATGATGCAAAAGCCATCTCTTACTTATTATGCTAAATTTTATTAGATGTTGATCATTTATAGTTGAAATTACGAATTCAAGCAAATCCACAAGAGCTGACGTAAAATTTTGAGACCGATTTGTTTTATTCAGAATCTGATGGCTCTACGAACGTAACAAATTTTTGTTTATTTTGTTAGCGCAATCCTCTATTGAATTACATTTGTTACTATGTCTTAATGATTCAAAAACTTAAATTTGTTTCTGACATTTCTCTTTAAAGATTGCGACCGGGAGTTTTTAACTAATCATGTGAAGATAACATCTTTCCGCGCTGTTGTCATTTCAGTGTTCGCGTTCATGGTGCTATGTTCTCTGTATATGGAGGGTATTCTAATGTTTCTCATCGATTTCAGACAATGTCATATTAGCAATAATTGGTATGATATAGCAGTATTATCGACAGGAGCAATGATATAGCAGTATTATCGACAGGAGCAATGATATAGCAGTATTATCGACAGGAGCAATGATATAGCAGTATTATCGACAGGAGCAATGATATAGCAGTATTATCGACAGGAGCAATGATATAGCAGCAATGTGGGATTTCATATTGTTCTGCAACACAATTCATTATTTCCTGTATTAATACATACTTATTATTAATACACGAAATTATCTTCATCTCTACGTGCAAGTGGGTTTTAAGGATGTTTAAATGTTATGGATGTCTTATCATCTGCGTGTTTTGAAGTGGTTCATTTACTAAAACAAGGGCCAGAGTTAAATGTTTTAGAGCTATAACGCCATGATATTTCAAGCGTTTCATTGATGCTCTTTTTAAGTTAACACAAAATTCAGTCACTATACTAACATATTTTCATAGAGGCGTCTTTTTAGGTAGACGCAATAAATGACTGTGTTTTGTCATGACATGGCATCACAAAACGCAGAAGTGATAAGGAAAGCAATGTACACAGGTGTGCAAAAATTAAGGACGAAGTCGAAAAATTAGCATATCAGCTGAACGAAGAGGCAGAGCGGACAGAAAGACCAATCAGGAGATTAAGTAAGGTGATGTACGGTAGCACATGCGCAGATATGCAGGTAGACGTAATGGGGGAGTGTCTGAGTAGTATAAAGCATGTTGTCGGTGTAAGATCAGTATTTCTGGCAAAGAGATTGCACGCCGTATAGCAGTTAAAATCACACCGAGTTGCTGCCCCAGCGAGAAATGGCGAATAATCAATCTGTTAGACGACATCTGTAAGCTTTTACCCGAGGTCGAATCATTGGGAAGTTGGAGGAAGGCCACAGTGTGACAAGAGTAGCTGCAGAGTTCGAAATTGCTCACAGCATCGTTTCAAGACTTTGGAGACAATTTCAAACTACAGGAACAGCTATCCGGGGGTTTAGTAGTGGTCGTTCACGAGGAAACACACCCGCAGATGACCGGTATATTGCCTTACAGGCCAGAAGAAACAGGCGGCAGACAGCGGGAGAAATCGCTAGACACACGACACAGGCGACTGGACGACCGATATCGCGTTTTACCGTGGCCAGAAGACTGCACGGTGGTGGTCTGTTTGCACGACGCCCTGTACGGTGTGTACCTCTAACGCCTGCCCATCGGAGAAGGCGTTCTCTGTGGTGCCGGGAACACCGGAATTGGAGAGACAATGAATGGGGACGAGTACTCTTTACAGATGAGAGCAGATTTAGTCTGAGTTGCGATTATAGACACATACACATCTGGGCAGAGCCGGGAACACTCAATAACCCCTTCAACATCATCAAAAGGGACTGTTTGGGAGGTCGCGGAGTTCTCGTTCGAGCAGACATAATGCTTGGTAGCCGGATCGACCTTCATATCTCCCAAGGAGATTCGTCACCTGGGACTGCTATTGTAACGAGGTTCTTCTTCCTTACATGCGTCTTTTCACATGGGCTATGGGTCCTCAGTTCCTCTTCATGGACGACAAAGCTCCACCTCATCGCACAGTTACTGTCGAAGAGCTGTTGGAGGGTGAAGATATTGAACACATGGATTGGTCGGCAAGGTCTCTGGATCTAAATCCCGTCAACCATGTACGGAACTTACTAGGGAGACCTGTGGCAGCACGTAACTTATCGCCAGTAACGATTCCGAAACTGCGATTGGTGCTACAAGAGGAACGAGCAGCAGTTTCTCAACAGCTCATTAACAACCACATATCCAGTATGCACAAATGATGTGAAACCTGCCTAGCAGCCAGGGGAGATCGTATCCCCTATTAAAGACCGGATATTTCTTGCTGGACACCCATCACAGGGGTGTTTCGGCCTTTAGTCGCATTGCGCTCCATGATACTTTTTCAATAAAGCTTCTTTTTATCCCTCTGATTTCTCTTTTAGTAAGTGTTACTTACATTACTCATGTCCTTACGTTTTGGGGATCTTACGGTATTAAATGTGTTGATTTGGAAAGCTTTTGTACAAAGTTATATTGAAAAAACCGTCTCGTCCTTAATTTTTGCGCACCAGTGTATAAAAATTCCACTGTTAGCGGAAAGCAAGTTTTAGGCTTTCAATATTTGATCACAATCGATGGGTGTTCTTTGTGAGCGAAGCTGATGTTTCGACATGTTGATATGAATATCGAAAAATCCAGTGTACAGTCTAATAACAGGAAAGAGAAATGGAAAAAGTTAGTGTCTCAGCAAGGAGGACATGATTAAAATTAATAACGAAATGGAAAATGTTTAATAAAATTATAAAGACATTTAAATGCCAAAATTTAAAAAAGAAAATTTCAATTGAAATACGCAAACGAAAAATAAATAATGTATCAACAAAGCATAATGTCAAAAGCCGAAGACCTGTAAATATACAATTTTTTAATATCAGTTCTGTTTTTTAAATGTAAGTGCATTTTACGCTTTTTAGTCTTACATTTTTAACAGTAATTTCGTTTCAGAGATATTAAAAATGAAATTTAATCTCAGTTTTGCTTAGCACGTAAAATCTCAAATTTATATTTAAAAATTTAGTAAGCATATTACGTGACAAAAATGAAGCTTCCTTTCTTTATAATTTAAATCTTTTTCTTGAGTAGACATCTTAATTTATACTGAATATTCTAAGTAATGTTTTAATGAATTTAATTTCAGTTATATGACAATATTTACGATAAATCACTAAAATTGCTGCTAGAATGAGTGCTCTTGCGCCTTTTGGGAGAAATTAAGCATTCGTTTAATAATTTCTACAAATATTTTTTCCGAAGCAAGCTATGGTATATTCACAGATTTAACGAAGTTCTAGAATAACTATGAGTCTCTCTCAGCCATCTATCTTATCTATCAGCAGAACAAGTTGTTTATATGTCATTAAATTTTTGATTAATTACGAATTAAATCTTTCTTTCAAGCGGGAAGTATAAGTTTGAATTGCAAGAATTGAAAGGATATTTTTAAAAAACAATCTATTAATTCTAAATATCATCATAACCATTCATTTACTTCTTTGCTGTAAGGTATTGGGGAATATTCACTAATTAGTTCACTCTGTAGTGAAATATCACTTACCATTTTTAGTTCGAAGACCAGATGTGAAGACTAAGCGAAGTTTATTCTTAATATTCAAACGCTCACCAAGGCCTTGATCGGAGTCGAACAGATAATCTTGTAATCGGGTGAATATAACTTATTATTTTGTTGTAAGCATATGAGGGAGGAAAGAATATCGTAATTTTTTCAGGTTAAAAAAAGAAATTAATAGAACGGTTAAACTAGGACTAATATCTAAGCGAAATGAATAAGTCAAGTTTCTTAATGATATCTTTGGAGGATATGGGAAACTGTTCAGAATTAATGGGATTTCCCTAGAATTTGTTTGTGTTTCTGAGTTTCGTTCAAAACATTTCAGCTGTCATCCAGAGCTATTAATCTGTATGTCAAGCTATATCAAGCAAATAAATATTAACATTCATACAACATTTCCCCCGTGAGGTACTCTTTCTTAATCATGGTCTTTTTTACCCTAATGCTTTGACACACAATTTTACTTTTATCTGTTATATTACATAATTTAGTATAACGCGTATTACAGCTTTTAAATGACAAATTGTTGTGATGGTAATGGCAAATAACAAAGAAACGTCTTTTCAGCCTTTTAAGTGCACTTGAATTCATCTCTCTTATTGACTCTGGAATCTATTACACAACCTATATTAGGTTGTGAAAAATGCAACACCATGAAGGAATTGTTGAAGAAGTATGAAATTTGTTCTACGTATTACTGATAGTGGTACAAATAAACGATCAAATTTGCAAGACAGAACAACAAAACGAAATTCGAAAATCAGTACTTTGTGTGTGCATCACATTGAGCGATTAAAGCCTGTATACGTCATGGTATTTAATCATATAGGTTCGGAATGTAATCCTGGGGAATGGCATTCACATGGCTTCAGTTCCGTTTTAGTGTATGCACCGCCAGCTGTAAAAAGAAAGTCGCCAACCGATGGAATCCCAGATATGCTCAAAGGACGATATATCCGGGAAATAAGCGATGTAAGAAGCGAAACCTGTTGTGCCCTAAAGAAGATTTGTGTAGTCTAGAAAGATGTGCTGCTGAAAGAAGATTATTCTGCTGAAATACAGCTCTTGGAATGTGTCAAAGAATGAAAAGGTACTTTAGCTCTGCAACTTTCCCTATTTAGCGATCACTCTTGAGGTTACCCGCAGTCTGCGCTAGATGAGATGGACAATTATACCCAATAGTTCCCCACGGTACGATGCTAGGCGTCTGTGCCATATGACGATAGATAATGTACTGTGAGAACACACGTTCCCTCTGTAACGTCTGATGCGTACTCTTCCATCATTGTACCCTGATTATAACGAGATTCACCAGAGAAAACAACCTATTGCCACTTAAACAACTTATTGCAACCGCGCACTTTGTTGCCTTGCCCATTGACGTCGCAGGCGTCTATGATTCAGTGACAGGAGAATCCTGTGTAGAGAAACTCCTGCACGCAGTTCATGTTGCAGCAGATAGCGACGAACCATGAAGCTAGGCAACACAACGCTTGTTGTCGCGCTCCAACGTTGTGCCAACACAGAAGAGGACGCTGTATGATCTGTCATAGTCATGCGGATGAGATGTCTGTGGTCTCGTGCCGCGCTGCCAGTTGGTTCGCTGTCAATTTCTTTCAGACACGCATCACTGTTGCGGCATTACGCCTGTGTGACGGCTGCGATTGCTCGATACGAAAGTCCACCTTTCCGCATACTCACAATGCGGCCTCGTTCTAACTCCCTCTTCGTTGGTATGGAACTCTTCTCTGTTGACGAGGCATATTGGCCACTAATTAAGCGTTCACCGAAGGCAGAGCATGATAAACAGATTTCAACATAATTTTATAGTGCTTTATATACATGGAACAAGCTGCCGCTTCTCATTCCACACATACACAATCGCTTTGTAATTCTGATCGTTTGCAAGTTTTACCTCACTCCACGTTTCCTGTAAGTTTGCTTCAATTTGCGTAATTCCCTCATGGTGTTGTAATTTTCACAAACGTTAGTGCATAATAAATCTCTTTCAACAGACAGATTACGGGCCTCCCATACAAAGTGGAAAAAAATATTGATTTGCAACAACAACAATAAAAAATAATAAATAATTAATATATCATTATATATATATTAAATATATCAATTCGAGATTTTTATTTTTTAAAGTAATTTTTATGTATAATTTGTAACATATTTTGACGAAATTTTCCAAAGATTAATATTTTGCTTTTCCGAGTGATAATCAATGTCTTTATGTGATTAAATATGTAACATCTTTCTTTGGTTCTAAATCAATTTAGTTAGCTCAATTTCAATAAACATTTGTGTTACGTATACTCCACGAGGTGAATTATCCCCACTAAAATTTGTAAATATAAATAAAGAGACACTGAAGTAAAATCACTTTAAATTTGTTTTATCTGACTACGTGTACGGGTCAAGTGAAAGTTACAGACAGAAAGTACCCGCCAATAGAACTGCCTTACTTAACCCAAGATTTTTTGCAACTGTTAAATTCAAAATTTAATCTAACCTAAGTACAGGCTAAAAGCTTCTCCTAGACCGCCGCACAAATTTAAACATTCAACTTAATAAATATCAGTCTATCCTTATTCTGTAGTCCTCAGTTTGAGACTAGCGTTTAGTGTGTTCGACACAG
Source organism: Stegodyphus mimosarum (assembly GCA_000611955.2). NCBI lineage: Eukaryota > Metazoa > Arthropoda > Arachnida > Araneae > Eresidae > Stegodyphus > Stegodyphus mimosarum. The sequence continues at coordinate 22,604 of KK119330.1, read as the reverse complement.
CAAACTTCACCCGGGCTGAACAGTCCAAAATTCTTACACACCAACCATTATTTGCGATTCTTCTAACTTTATAGTAAACCTTTTTGCCTGTGAAATCTACATAAACTCTGCAGAGCCTCGTGACGAAGGGAGCTAACAAGACGTAAATTAAATAACATTTCATTAAGAAAACTTAAACGTGAAAGAAAGTCTCTCCGTGAGCATATTTTGTCCAATTTTTTTCTTCATTGTTTCTTCTTCATTTAAAAATTTTCGAATTTACTGTGTTTGTGTTTTACCCCAATATCATTTGTTTCCCATTGCTAGCAGGACCTTCATGACATCCATCTATAATGAGGAAGAAAAAGCAATCAGTTTAACGTTAATTTTGAATATAGTGCGAAAACCATCAAGCTCTCCCTCTTCAGAAGCAAACACGTTTTATGCCAAAATACTTTTTCTTTTGCCTAATTTGAAATTTTTATATTTCTTTACCTGAACTCTAGCCATGCAAAAGTACTCTGTAAGCATATTTCAGTTCTTTCTAAAAAATATCAGAAACTTCCCTTTTTATGTCCTTGAAAGAGAAATAAACTACCCTCTTTGCAATCTTTAATAAAGTACATTTATGTTCAAATTTATATTTGAAGTAAATTTATAATTTATTTATATTTTATATTTTCAATAAAAATTAGAAAAATAACTATTAAATTTAGTAATTTTATATCAGTGGCAAATTAAAGACGGAATCCTATATCTCTCATATAAAATGTGATCAGCGGAATATTAAATTGCAAGGCAAACGTTTTCATGCTAGGCGATTTTCGAAAAGGATCAAGCTCTGAGTATTGTAGAGAATAGAAAGAAAGAGCAAACTGTTATTTGATGTTCCAAAATAAATCTCTTTTGCTATGTCTTTTTCTTTCTATGAAAACTCGAATTCTTTCTGCAACACTTAATGTAATTGATGAGAATGAAACACACCACTGAACAAGAATGAAAATTTGAAATGTGTATCATGGACAAATCTCAGTTTTCCCCAAAAGGATGATTGAATATATTCTTGTTTTTCGAGTGCAGCTGAAGTTACAAAAGATCGTATAAGAAACGAATTAGTTTTCTAAATCTTTCCATTTTCGTCCAAATTAGACAAGCTTTCTGGTCTAATTTTAATTTAAATGATTCTATGCATCTTAGGACAATATTCTCAGAAACGTAGAAATACCACACAGGAACTCTTACGTCATTACTTTAAAGCGCAACTTTGTTGTAAAATTGCTTATTCACGTTTTGTGATATAATTTAGTTTTTAGAGAATTTGCGATTACTGAAAAAAAAAGGAACTTTTTATAAGAACTGACTTCAAGAAAAAAATTTTTTTCTATTTAATTTAAGTATGTACAGAGAATTTTAAAAATGCTTTATATGTACATATATATATATATATATTTATATATATACATAAAATGACTGCATCATTCAGTGCGCGTTATGAACGCAGAAACATACGTTTAATTATTACCAGTAAAATGACTTATATTAATTAATTATTACTACCAGTAAAAGAACATCTGGTTAGCGACTGTTGCGTTATAATAAATCCAAAATTGATGAAATAAAACTTTTCAGTCTTTCTTCCAGATGAAGAGTTTGTACAATTAATTACCTATAAATAATTAACCCAGATTCTTTTGCACAACACAATTTAAAATTCTCTAATATAACTATCGCAGACAAATAAGCACATAATTAGTTAGTATATACAGAATCGTAGCTCCTAAATAACTCGGGGCCTAGTTATCAATTAAAAGCCCCTTCTGACGCAACCACGCATCACTTAAACATTACTCGGTCAATTATAGTTCGTCACAACCTTTTTTGAACCAGTTATAACCACATAGCAATAAAAATTAGGAGCCGCACATACTTTACTGCAACGCCCCAAGGAAAGGCGAGTAAGGTATTTTTTACAGTCCTTCAACTAGGGAGGTCTCCGACTATTTTCATTTAGTGGTCAAATGGCTCTCAAAATAATATTCTAGCAAAAGTTTGTCTAGTCTGTTTTTTCTAAGGATCATTTAAATAATAAATGACATCAAAGTCAAGCTTTATCTGCAAAGCTCCTACATCCGCGTTACCTCCAACAACGAAAGGTTTTTACAACAATTCACATGTAAAAAAGTCTTTTTTCAAGCACATGTTCGTTTCTTAGATGCTTCTTCCGTGAAGAAAAGAAAGTGCGCTCTCCCTCTGCAACATACACAGAAGAGAAATGATCTTTTATTCCAATTTAATTGTTTAACTTTTATTGGCGCTTGCATTTTACTGCTCGACCGCATTTTATCGACATTTCCTGTCAGGACACAGCAATTAGAATAACTCTGAAGCTAGCATCTCTAAATAACATAATCGAGAGGTCTTCAATTCGAATCTCAGTGATAGCAATGCTGATTTTTCACTTTTCCTGTTTCGAAATAAGCTCATTGACTCTACAATGGCTCTCAAAATGAAGGGATGGTAGATGATTGTTCATCACGAACAGAATTTAGCGATTTGGTCCCTTCCTTTCCATTCGCCTTTGAAGAGAGAGAGAATGTAATCCAACTGAAATTTTCCATCCGTATAGTGTGCCTTCGTGGTACAAATGAAGACATGTTCCGCTGGCAATCAGAAGGCCCGAAATTTGGATCCCGGTGAGCCCATCGTTGGTTTTTCGTATCTCCTACTTCGAAATAAAATGCTTAATAGTATCCTTAGTGACGTAATTACTGAAGAGAAAGGAAATGTGAAAAATTATCATATGCGATTCCAGTTATGGTTGAATAGTATCAATATATGTCAGAATATCAAGCTTTTTTATTAAACTGGCAGGAGTCCCTCTTAGAATATTGCTGCGTTCTATGGGTTCCTGGATTTGGAATGATTGATGACAATACTGTATGAAGAATGAAAAACACAATTTATTCGTGAGTATTACACAGGAGAATTCCAAAGACAAGTTTACAGCCGTCGAAAAACTACGATAAACACGCTGAAATAGTCAGCAACACAGCCTTCAGGCTATAAGGCTATGTCGGTGAAGACAGCTTCACGGCAAAGTACTTAAGTACAGCTTCCGACTCGGTCGATCGCTCTCAAGCAAATCTCTATACCCAAGTTACTACTACTGAACACGCCATCACTAGATATTCTCACCATACACTGATACTCCGCATACAATCAGGGTATTTAAAACTTTTGACCAGTCTTCCAGAGCATACAGTGGAAAACAGGTAAAACTTCGCTCTAGAATGTTCTCGCTCCGTCTATAACATATCGCCAGTTTTTTCACCAAATTTCGCCAAATGGGCGATTTCCCCCTGCCTTTGTTTGCTATTTTCGGGCAAACCTAAAGCCGCTTTGTGGCTGTCTTACCGCAGCTGGGCACTTCGGGAGCTTATTAACGCATTTCGTTGAAGTATTAATAGCACAAACACATTGCTCTATGAACAAAGGAGTAAAACGTAGCGATTTTCTGCGTGCATGGATGAGCAAAGCAAGTGGCAAAGAATAAGAAAACGTTTAACAAAAAGTACTCATTGCCAGAGGTACGATGTACTATGTCCACGACCAGAAGCGGACGATTTCAACCTAAAACATACACTCACTTCCAAAAGTTAAGCACGAAGATGTACAATGCAAAAACAATCAACAAATACTGCTTTGATTGACACAAAACTCGGCAGAAAAGTAGCATATATATTTATGCACAAAACAAAATCAATAATTATATACAGAAATGAAAACAATATTAAATTTTTGTAAGTAATCAGATAATGACATACTGGAGACTTAAACAGAATTATGTATAAAGTGAAAATAAACAGCATCATAAAATGAAAAAATGACATTAATAGGGTATGTTGTCCCCCCTCATCTGTATACAAAGTTTACACCTTGTAACCATGCTTTCAATTAGGTGCTCAACCACCACAGAATTAAGCAATCGCCATTCTTCTTGTAGAGCAGTTTCCAGCTCAATAAGAGTGGCTGGGGGTGGGGAACGTGAAGATACAGCACTGCCGAGAGCATGCCAGAGATTTTCAACGGTATTAAGGTCGAGCGAATATGCTGGCCACGCCATACGCGCAATCCCTTCACTCTCCAGGTAGTCATCGAAGATGTCAGCTCTACGGGGACGTGCGTTATCGTCCATTAAAACAAAAGTAGGGCCAACTGCTGCAGCTTACAATCTCACAATGGGTTCTAGGACTTCATCTCGATACCGGACAGCCGTCAAAGAAGCCCGTTTAAAGATGTGCAGGTCGGTGCGGTTTCTAATGAAATCCCTGCCCACACCATAATGCTTCCGCCTCGGAATGCGTGCTGTTCGGTGATGGTTTGGGACTGACTGCTGTTCGTTGCTCACGCCATATCCTTATACGCTTGTCATCTGGCTCCAGAGCAAATCTTGACTCATCAGTAAAAATGACATTGCCCCAGTCAGACACATTCAATTGACATGTTCCCGGCACCACTGTAATCGGTGCCCCTCTTGATTGGACGGATAGAGGAACACAAACTCGAGGTACCCGGGCGTGCAGTCCACTCATATGTAATCTTCGGCGTACAGTAGCTGCAGATATCGCCTTACGAATGAACGCTGTAATCATAGATATCACACTTGTGAAGGTCGCTCTGCGATTTCGCTTGGCTACTGGGCGACCGGCTGCGGGCCTTCGGACAACTGTCTGTGTGGTTTGGAATTGTTTCCATAAACGTGAAATCACAGAGTGAAAGAAAAGAGCACCATCTGTGATCGACTGTCCTGCTTCAATGCGCCCCACAGCACGCCAGCGCTCAGAATCTTCTATTCGTCTTCTGGAAGTCATAGAAACAAGTATGTCTTGAAAACAAACTGTACGAAAGTTTTAAACACCTTCTATCAGCACTTACAATCAACTTCTGTAACCCTTCATAAAGCTGGCTTCTTATAAGACTGCCTTTTTTACATATTTCATGACATGAAAGCGCGATTGGCTGTTACCTAACATATTTGCATACTTCCATCTACCTCTGCAGCAAACTGCATCCTCTTCAATTCTGATTAGCTTCCGGAAATTAGCTTTTTCCTCTCCGTGCTTAATATTTGGAAGTGAGTGTATATTAAAAGTTTCCATCTGAAGTATTTAATGCTGAAAAGAATTGTGAAAGTGAAATTATACGAAACGCGAAAGCATCATTATATACCTCATCTAAATCTAAACTTCGGAATGATAATTCGAGAATTCAATTTCAGTGAATTTTACTTACAATGAAATTGAAGGGTTGATTTCTCTTACTGTAGTCTCTCTAAAACAAACCCACTTTGCTTTCCAAAATGAATCACGAAACTGGAAACTTAGGTCTGAAGCCTGTGCTTACTAACATTTACATGCATTGTTTTGAAGTCAAGTTATTTGAGAAAAAATATTTGAGGCTGTCGATTAACTTCACAGACGACACTTTCGTGCTTTTCGATGGTAATAGTGAAGATTTATCACATATTTTATTTGCTATCAATTCGATTATTCCAGCCATCCAGTGTACTTTCGAAACTAGATCTGGCAGTATCTCTCCCTTCCTTGACGCTATTCTAACCCGTAATGAATCCAACTTCATCTTTATTGCTTACTGTAAAGCCTTTTCTGATTGTTTGCCTCCCCATGCTAAGTCATGTCACCCGGCTGAGCAAAAAATGTTTCTTTTGACTATTCTGCATTTCACGCTCTTAAAGTTTGTTTCTAGAAACCTTTGCTCGCTAACGAACTCATTTATTTAAGATCATTTGCCATCGATCAGGAGTTTTCTCCCATGGTCATTGATAAAGTTTTTAAAACATTTTTATCTCGCCCTCAAAGAAGACATTCCGCTGTTAGAAATTATTTTAATAACTTTGTCTTGCTTCCATTTCATTCTTCTGTCAGTTGCAAAATTGCACGAATCGCCCCAAAGTTCAGTTTTCAAGTTATTTTCTTGTCTGTCAAAAGAAGCAAAATAATAATCTATGGCTCAATTCTTAAAAATTTGACTTCTAAGTTTTTGGAGAATTTATAGAGCATCTTGTCAGTGGGGTTTGAGATATTGCACAAACAAAAGGAGCGTTAAAGTTTCGCATCAAGAAGTACGAATTGTATGTCAGAAAAGGCGAAATTAACGTCTTCGTTAGCTACTCATAGTTGGAAATTTAATCATAATTCTGACTTTGGGTCTCCAAAAATTATCCAGAACGCTCCTTCTATTTGTGAATTGGATTTTTTTGAAGTTTTTCACATTCACAAAGATTTTTCTTACTTAGTTAACGACGTTAATTCCAATCCAGTTATTCATAACATTTAAAACTTCTATTAACTTATTTTTTAAATTTGTATTAATATTTTGCCCAGGGGATGGTGTTACCTACTCATTCGCTTCACTTCTTTTGGGGCAGGACTAGTGGCCGATTGATAAAGACTGCTAAATTCTGATAGTTCGACCTGGCTTGGGTTTAATCCCAGGCGAACGGGCTGTTTGCATGGCTGTGTTTTGAGGTTTTCACCGTGTGGCACGTGAATGCGAGTCAGTTTCCCTTAGAAAGTACTCCACGAAGGCATATCTGAAGCAGATAGCTCTTGTGGCTTGACCATATTCGAATAACCTAACTTACTCCTTTTGGTATATATGAAGAACTGGTATATACAAGATCACCAATCTTGTACATACCGTGTTTCTTGGCAAATCCTGGTATATTTACAACCTTGATTCGCCCATCGTTGCAGATTTCTTTGCTTCTTCTCAAGAGGGACCTGTAGTGTTTGCCCTCGAAAGCGGCAGAGTCTTGACTAAAATATAAGGCAAACACCAGGTTGTTGAATTGCTAATTTCAAGAGTACATGTATTTTAATCGAAGTAGTTTCGAGTCTGAAGTTCTTTCGGAGTACATTAATTTCTAATGTTTTATCCATTAAACAAGAGAACTTCCAATACAGTTCATCAATAAATTATTTGTGATTGTTTTTCATAAATATGTTCATAATTGTTTTTAAGTATCCACGGGATAGAGATGACGTAAGTAAAATCTGTTTCATTTTAACAGACATAACTTTTTCGAATATTAAAGATTTACATCATAGTTCTAAAAGATGGTTAAAAATATCCAGTGCATTGTATTATAATACTCTCAAAATATACGACTGCAAATATATAACTATAACCTTTTGAGAGTTTAATCTTATTTCCAAAGTTATTACAAACCGATGCATTTTGAAATTTGAGTGATTTCAAACAAGAAGAAATATTCGGAAGTAACTCTCACGAAAGCAAGTTTCAAAATCTCTGATATAATAATAGATGAATTTTACTGGACAGCTGTACCATTGTTTATTCCACCTCCTCTCACATATACACAAAAGAAAACCTTCTCCATTCGTTGGAGAACATGTGTGAAAGAATACACTTCTAACGTTTTGCTTATTTTTTCATTTCTTCAAACTTTCTGCGAGCTCTAGTTTTTGCTTCATTTCTTTTAGTCAAAACTTACAGTCGAATTTCCATCCATTAATTTTCAAACTCTCGAGTTCTCGGAAGAAATGCTGACAGCTGAAAATAAATTTTAGTAGCTGACAACTCGCTTCGATTCCGTACAAAAATGCCTGTAAAAGAAAAGCTTTCTTTTTACTCTTGTATCTTTAAAAGAATCTTGCTAAGATCTTTTTTGAATCCAATTTAAGCTGAAAAGAAAAAATGAAGAACGAAAATATTTAAAATAAAAGTATCGAAATTACAGTATTTTAGTAATTTATCAACAATGATTTTAAAAACATAATTCCTTGAAACATGTAAACGTTATCACCAAAGAATAAATTCATAGAGCTCTATGTCATAAAACTGAATTAAATAATAAGGGTTAAAATTAAGATAAAGTAACACTCTGAACAAGTATTAATTTTAGAAGTAAAACAACAAAATGAGCGTTATGTTTGCAAATTTTCACAGGCCTGGTTTCGATGGTTTTACCGAATCATCATTCTCAGCTGCCAAAGCGCAAATGAGCTTTGACAAATTCTTAATAATGTTTTTATTATTTTTAATAAGTATAACTTGATATCATAATTATCTGCATCTTAGTAACTAAGTTAGAATCTTAAAACTAAGGCGAAAATGTTCCTTCAGGATAAAAATTGTATATCAAAGCAGTCCATTTTTATAAAGAATACATTTTCTTTCAAAGTTTTAACAATAGCAATTTCATTCTTAACATGAAAAATATTATGAAATAATTTTTAGTGAAATTAAGATTTCCGTTACATGTAATTAACCAAATTAAAAGCTAATTAGGTATACTGATTATAAAATAGTAGTATTTATAAATGTATTTAAATATTTCATGTTTTCTCAATAAAAGCTTCATTTTAATCTTTGACTAATTTGTTCATTATTAAAAACATTTTTCTTTAATTAATCTTATTATTTAGAAATCAAAGAGATACGGTATAAGACACAATAGTTAGTATTGCTTTCAAGAGATATTTTGTCTAGGATTGATTTAATGAAATAACTAAAAATGCTTGATATAAAAAGAAAACATTCCCATCTCTAATAGAACAAACTTATTTTAATGATATTGTTAATATTAAAACCAGCTAATACGTATACAAAATTGTATAATGAACATTTCAATTAATCTTCAATTTATTAGAAAGTAGCAGTATACAGACTACTGAAGATAACATATATTAATTTTATTTCATTTAAAAACTTAAACTCAGTTCAGATGCAAGTAATTTCTAAACTGCATCGCACTACAATTCCCTTTAAAAGCTTTAAACTTGTATCATTCTTGTACTATTGTATACGTATTTTTGAAATATACACAGACGAGCAAAGATATTGTAACCATCAGCACATTTTTCAATGAACTAGTCTGGATGACGTGGAGGCATGTGATTAAGTGGGAATGGTATTTAACTGCCGCTGGAGAAAGTAAGGAATCCATGTAGCACTTTTTTTGCGAATGATGGGAAAGCATGCTGATCTATGCGAATTTGTTAGAGGGCAGATTGTAATGGTTCGAAGTCTCGGAATGAGTATCTCGGAAGTTGTACGACTGGTAGAGTGTTCACTGGTAGACTGCTCTGTCGTTGTTCGTAGTTACGCAAAGTGGATAAATGACGGTGAAACCAGCAGTAGAAGCCAAGGTATTGGACCTCCACGCGTCATAAAACAAAAAGGACGTCGCAGACTGTTTCTCTTCGTACAGCAAAATTTGGTTGATGACCCAATACAATGCAAGTACAAGTGCAAGTGTTTCGAAGCTGGACACTGTTGGATATGGGACTGCGCAGCAGACGACACACTCGTGTGCCTCTGTTGATCAAACGTCATTGTCAACTACGCCTAAGTGGGCTCGAGCCTGGATCAGGGTAAGCGGAAGGTGTTTGCTTGGTCGGACAAATCACGATTTCTCATTTATGACGTCGATGGTCGTGCCAGGCTATGCCGTGTTCCAGAGGAACAGTTGCTCCCCCCTTTGGACAGAAGGTCATACACAGGCTGGTGGTGGTGGTATTATGCTTTGGAAGACATTCTCACGGGATTCTTGGGGACACTTAATAGTGGTAGAATAGAGCATGGAAGTTGACGACTATGTGAGCATAATTGCGGATCAGTTGCGCCCTTACATGGCTTCTGTCTTCAGCTGGAAATGGAATCTTCCAGCATGACAATATCTCATGCCACAAGGCTCGAATTCTATTTGAATGGTTCCAAGAGCATTAAGGAAGAATTCCAATTAAATATCGAGGCCCCCTAACTTGCCGGATCTTAACTCGATCGAGTACATTTGGGATGTCATCGAACGGCGGCTTAATGCTCAAACACCCCCTTTTCGTAATATTTCGACTTTGCGTGACCGCTGCTTAGACGTTTGGTACAACCTATCTCCAGTCATCTACCAAGAACCTATGGCATCATTTCAAGTGGAGCTTTTGAAGGCCAAATTTCGTGCAACGCGTTATTGAGCAGGTGTTCATAATGTTTTGCCTCTTCAGCCTATGTTACAAAAATTTTCAAAGTTCTCTATGACAATATTTAATAACAGTGACCGACATATTTTCAATTAATGGAAGCTTGTGTTTAGAATTTTCGAAATTTTGGAGAAATTAGGGCTATGTTACATAATTTAAATAAATAATATAAATTAATAATTTTGATATCTGTTAAATTTCAATAAATAACGCATATTACATACGCGTTATTACTTTTAATTGTAAATATGTGTTATAAATTACCAATCAAAAATTTAAGCATCGTATAATTTTAAATTAAAAATAGTTTTAAACTCAGTTGTTTGAAAGCCAAAAAATAATCTACTGTTGGAAAATACAGGTCTTTATATTATATCATATTTAGAAAATCCTTATCTTTTAATCTTGGGCAATTTCTGCAATATATTATCTAAAATTATCCGTTATATAGAGAAATTTCTCTCTCTCTCTCTCTGTATATATATATATATATAGCTGCATTTGTGTAGTACCGTTTTAAAAAGATTTCTTTGCTAAAACTCCAAGCTGCAGAGATAAAACTCATGAAACAAAACTATTTTATGTCTTTGTCAAAGAAATGTACAGGAGATTTTTTTTTACCTTAGAAAACTAATGGTCTTTCAAGATGTTACTTTACCCTATTTCCTCATAATGAGATTTTATTTTGTGTGCGCGAATTAGATTTACTTCCAGCTCCTTCAAATTACCGATTTTTCAAAAGGTCCGCAGCCACAAGGAGTTTGAAAGAACTATTATCACATTGCTTCGAAATTGCAGATCTAATTTCTGTAAAAAACTTTCGTTCTTTGAAGATTATTTCAGTATGTCTTAGTGAATATACGTATTTAAAAGAGGCATAACTACACGAAACGCGAATTTATGCTCCTGAAATATTAACAAAACTTACCAAGTTCGTTTACTAAAAATATTAATATACGTGACAGTACATTCATTTATTCCTGGAACAGCATTTAAATAATTCAACAAAAATTAATATGAATTTCTGAAAATTATCATAATGGTTGCCAACAGTTGTATGGTATCCTATTCGTAATTCATTTATAATGAATATATTTCAACGATTATCATCCTTGTAATTAATTTGCAATTTCAGACAGTTATGTTTCGTAATGTAGGTAATTCAGTATTAGTAAAATACATATAAGTTTTAATTATTAGTGTATAATAACATACTTTAGCGTAATTACGTAGTCAACAATGGCGTCAGTACATGCTAGTTGTTTTCGGCTAAGTTCGCAATTCGGCATTCTGTAGAATACCTAAGCATTGTATATGATTCCTAAAACTAGCCGGCAATGTATGAAGCAATTGATATTTCACATACTTCCAATGCATTTTATAGAATGCCAAATGAAAAACCGGCAAAGTATGAAATACATTTCTGATTCGATTCGAAGAACCAAGCTACTTACTAGAAATTAATAAATGATGTAAAAAGGGCAAAATGAGTAGTAAGAAGGAACCACGGGACTACTGGCTGCTTAATCGCTAGGATATGATGTTCGTGGAAATCAAAATTACTTTCATTTATTCTGCTAAAGAAAACGTCAGTACTGTATAGTATTACGTCACGGACGCTGAGTTATTTCCTGTACTTCACTGAAAACTCATTTAAGTCCTGGGTATGGACCACGTGATAGAATGTTGAAAGAACTTGCAACTAAATACAAAAACGTTACACGTAATGATATTGAACTGTACAACGACCCTTGTGGTCCCTGTCAGAAAATGAAAAAGGTATTAAAAAGGGCATTGTTGTGAAACTTATGATTGCTTCTGAATTTAATTTTCTTTGTCAGGTAGATCTTACTGATACCCAGTCTCAGCCAGATTAGAAAATAAAAATTTATTATGTTGTATCAAGATCATCTCACTATCCTTTTTTTTACATATTTCGAATAACGGTTTCTAATGGCACTCTTTTTTTAAATAACATTTGTATTTTTGACGAATAAACGTCTTTTAGATAATATTCTTACGGATTTCGTATTTATTTAGCTATTTATTTGGGATTGTAAATAAATTGTTTTATTTTCTCATGCAACGCAGACGATTTTTGAAAAGAAAGCTGCTTCGGAAAAGTAAAAATAAAAGAGAGCGTGCATTTAATATTTAATAAATGAATATCTCGTAATTGCTGTTGCCATCCACAAAAATTGAGAAAAATCGAGGTTTTACCAGAATGTTCTAGTAAATAATTAAAAAGCTTATAAAAGCCGAATTTAAACATCTGATCTCAATTGTAATTGTAGCTGTTTTAAGCGAACTGTTTGTTTACTTAATGCTGTGATTGATTGTAGCGAATTCACTGTGAGATCGGATTAACTTTATCTGTTTTGGATTGAATCCTGTTTAACGTTTGAGATATTGTGATATTGTACGAATATCTTTGAGGAAATATTTCAGTGTTTTCTTTTATTTCTTTTGAAAAGAATAAATTTTGTTAACTTTTTAACGACTGGTGCATTCAGTCCACTACGAACCCGTACGCACGCAACAATTTTTGGTGTCAGGAATTGGGATTTTGAACGCTATTCACTAGAGCAATGAAAGAACAATTGGGACAGCTCGTCAGTGCTTTTGTTGCATTCCAAGAAAAGATGGAAGCTTGCCAAGCATCCATTAAAGAAGAGATTAAAGCGGGACAGGTGTCCGTTAAAGAAAAGATAGAAGCTGGTCGTGGATGTCGTGGATCTGAGAGATCTTCAGTGTGAGCAGAATAGATATGCTGGTTTCATCACATGCGGACGATCAGCCACCAAGATGATGTAGTGCACTTCGGCTGTCCGATAAAATTCATAGTTCTCCAAAATCACAATCATAAGCCAGGATGGCATCAAGCCCCACATTAATCGCAATTAACTTGCTCCTAAAGACAGAACAAGTATCAGGGTTGCGTTGCTTTATTGCAGTTTCAAAGTGAGGGGTCTTAATAAAGATACCGCTGCCAGTGCGATCTTCTGTACGACTACCATCAGTATAGATATGCACTGCATCTTTAGGAATGCAACTAATAATTTTCAGAGCCAGTTGTCTAAGAAGGTCTCCATGGTGAGTTTGCTTGTTTGCAATGAATTTCAGATCAAAGTGGAAGAAAACTTTTGGTAGTCTCACTGAGGGATCAATAAAGGATCTTAGAGAAAAAGGTACAACCTCCTGAGAGGTCAGGTTCTGAGTTTTTGCCAAGCTAAAAGGGCTGTATTTCTTGAGTCTTTGATTGTTGTGCCAATTATGGAGATACAACGAAGTACGATGTTGGGGGCCATAGCTGTATATTTTATTGAAATACTTAACTGGTTTGGCTGTTCTTCTAATACGAAGTGGCTGTAAGTTTGTCTCGAACAAGGCTATACCAGAAGGACAGCTATTTCTGAGTCCAAGAATAATTCGAGCGGCACTCAGTTTTACACGTTCTAATTTCTGAAGATTGGTTTAAGACGCGCAGGAATAAATTGTGTAGCCATATTCTAGAATAGGTCGTATAAGCGCAATATATGTAGTTCTAAGAGTATTTGCATCAGCTCCCCAATCTCTGCCAGCTAGATATTGAAGGATGTTTAGGCGCTTACGGGCCTTCGAGACCAAATAGTCTATATGTTTGTTGCTATCGAATTCAGGATCAAAGATGAGCCCTAGGTATTTGGGATGCTTTTCATATGTGAGAGACTGAGCTTCGAAATACAACTTTGGTTTGTAGTTATACAGGTGTTTATTAGTAGTAAAAAAGGTCGCTAATGATTTAGCTGGATTTAAAGTCAATTTATGTTCTGTTGCAAACTCAGAGGGTGCTACTAAAGTCTCACGTCTGTGCTTGAATGCCAAAGAACAATATCGTCAACAAAGATAGCAATATCAACAAGTTTTGGTTTCCTTTTCTCTACGCCGGCCAAAAAGTGGGAGAATAGAGTAGAGCTTAAGACTTGTGTATAGTATTTAATTTGTGTATTGTATTCTATTTAAATTTAGTATTTCATTTGTATTTAATATTTGATTTGTATTTAGTATTTGATATTATTTGATTTGCTGAAAGTTACATATTAAAATGATTTTTTATTTTGTTATTGTAATGTAATGTTTATTATTGCATTGACGGCTTAGTTGTAAGTTTGGCTTCCTGTCCAGGGAATCTACTGCTCGGGACGTGCAGTCCTTGGGAAGGAGGCAGTGTTACGGATTTCATATTTATTTGGCTATTTATTTGGAATCGTAATTAAAATTGCTTTATTTTCCCACGCAACGCAGACGAATTTTGAAGGGAAAGCTACGTCGGAAACGTAAAAATAAAAGACAGCGTGTATTTAATATTTAATAAATGAATATTTCGTAATTGCTGTTGCCATCCGCAAAAATTGAGAAAAATCGAGGTTTCACCAAAATGTTTTAGTAAATAATTAAGAAGCTTATAAAAGCCGAATTAAAACACCTCGTCTTAGTTGTAGTTGTAGGAGTTTTAAGCGAATTGTTTGCTTACTAAATGCTGTGAGTGATTGTAGCAAATTCGCTGTGAGATTGGATTAACTTTATCTGTTTTGAATTGAATCCTGTTTAACGTTTGAGATACTGTGATATTGTACTAATACCTCTGAGGAAATATTTAAGCATTTTGTTTTATTTCTTGTGAAAAGAATAAATTTTGTTAACTTTTTTTTAACGACTGGTGCACTCAATCCATTACGAACTCGTACGCACGTAACAATAGCCTTATCACAACCTTTTTTTCATTCTTTGCCTAAAGAGCAAATGTCCTTCTACAGAATGCCTATAGGATCTATCTCTCTTTACCCACATAAACTAATCTGAACCCTACTAATGAACCTGGCGACTTCTCGCACTGGTGTGAAATAATACCAGCACAGGAGAAGGGTGAAAATAAGCCTTTATTTTCAACTCTGAACGGAAAAGCGCGTACTTCGTGCTTTACAATAACACCGACAACTTGCGGTGGAAACTAAGAAATTGTAACACAATAAATCCAAGTCTAAAAAGAGTAGTGTTGGACTAGCACTTTAAATTTACTGCCTAACTAGGTTGACGACGGGAAAAGGCTATCAGAGTAAAAGCAAGGTCAGGAAAGAAACGTGCGCTGGCTAGCGAAAACACTCTCTGAATAAATTCCAAGATTCACCAGTTTAAATTCTCCTTTCACTTAACTTTAAATTTACATCCGGGAGAGGAAATGGGGAGGGGAAGTTGAGGAGTTCAGCAAAGATAACAAAAATTTTAATAATACGTTAGTTGAAATAAAGGTAACTCTACATGCTTATGTATTACATAGGGAAAGTATTTAATAATTATCATATTTCATACTTTTTCTAAAATCATCCGGTATTATAAACAATGCCTAGACATTATCTAGAATGCGGGCAGTTCATACTTTGCCGGTAACATATTAATCTCTACAGTTCATTGTGTACTGGTTTTATTAGAATTTTCAAATAATATTTTGTACTTTTATTGTTTATATTTTTATTCATTATTATTATTATTATTATTATTCATTTTAATGCTTTTTTTTTCAAAAAGACTAATGTACTTCTTACATTTATAACAGTTTTGCGTTATTATACAACTATTAACTGAACAACAGCAAAGATTTTCTAGTGCTTTTTTTTCCTTTCACTGCTTAGTAAGTTATTAATAGTTTCCTACCTAGTACTACGATAGGTTATTAGTCCAAAATGGCTTTGTCTCTGAAAGACTATTATTTTCGTTTTGCGTCGGAAACATTAAATGTCGGTTCACTTTTCAAAGTGTTGCCACCAAATATTGCAGCCCTGTGTTATATTTAAAGAAATTAAATAATGAAGACTGTGCATAAATGTATGTATGTTTTTCGCACTGTGATAAAACGACGGTACCTACAGCCATCGAATTTTAAGTGACGTAATCCTGCTGCAAATATGGGTATCTGGAAGCCTAAATTTGACTTTTGAAATTTGTTTATTATCGATTTCATATTTTGTAAACTTTTAACGAATTTTTGATTAACAAACTCAAGGATTTCAAAGCGAGCAATAGCAACGTTGTACAGCAAAAATATTTTTATCTCCAGGGCGTGAAACAGTGTATAGGAAATTCTGTAGGTATGCTCAGTTTAAAATTATTTTTCTATATTGTTCTTTAAGTGAATTTTATGATTTAAGTGCGAAGAACATGATGTTTAATAAATAAAGGTAACATAAAATTTGAAAGAAACACCTTTTGGAAGTAGTTTAAAATCTGAAACATTTCATATTTTTTTTATATAATTTGTTTTATTTTGTATTTAATTGTCCCCTGTATTCTGTATATAGCTTGCCTCAATGCATGTATATTAACTTTTGTAGAGATCAGTATCTTGACTTTATACACATATAACTATACTGGACTCACATGCTTATGCACTTCACTGTAGCTCTTAATATATTGGTTTCATATGCATTTTTGTTATATTTTGCATATATTTATTCTTAACGCATTGGTTTCAGTTGTATAACACAATAATAATTGGCATTTATCTGCTTATATATCTTTCATGCACATATGATAATGTGTTGTATTTAGAAAGCTGGCTGATTTTACTTATATTTTACAGCGCAAGTTTTAGAATCACTAGTACAGGTGACTATTGGTAATAGGCATCATCACACAATTTATCTAGCAACATAATGTTTCACTATAAAATTCGCACATAGTAATTATGCTGTTCTAAATTTTCAAAATTTCAAATTTGGGATCATTTACATTTTACTATAGATTATTATTATCATTGATAGCTCCACATTCCGACAGATAGCAAATTCCTTACCATCTCAGCGGCTCATCCACTCACTCACGCAGTTATGCAACAAAATGGTTCATAGCACCACACCATCATCACAAATCCTGGGATCTGATTAAAAATTGCATTCGTGAGTTGTAGCTTTCCTTTAAAAAGGATAATAAATTATTTATTACCAAAATGGCCTAAAGAAATGCTTTGCTTTAATATTATTGTGCTTAAAGGAAGTTTTCTTTTGCCAAATCTGCAAGTTCAGTGTTACTCTACACTTAATCTTTCTTAATAACCTTAACGTCTAACTAACATAATAACCTTAATGAAAGTAGCAATGAGTTTTTGCTCTGACTAAAATATAGCTTACAAAAAGAAATCAAAGACTGATTTCAAAGAACGTTTTATTACAAAACAAATATATATACAACTTAAAAAATCTGATGTGTACACCAGATGACTTTCTTGTACGGAATATTAAATTATATTTTTTCCTATATTTCATTTAAACTTAGTGAATTGAATTAAATCTAGCAAAAGTGAATAAACCATAACAGAATAAGTGCACTCTTTAACATTCACTATATTTCTTTACCATAGCGACACTCTGGCCTTAGGCACTTAACAGCATTACATCTCATTGATTTTATAACTCAGAATGCACAAAAAGTTATATCTTCTGAAGAATTATCTAATCGTTGCCACATGCTCTACTTAAATCCTATATTAAATCTAAGCCGATGTATAAAATAAATTAAACAAACAACAACAACAACAATAAAAAACGAAACCGTTTTTCACAGATGATTCAGTATTTCTAATTCAATTAATTTAGTTCTTACTTCAGAAATACATAAAATCTCAAAATATCTATATTGCAAATTACGGAGTAAGTCTTAAACACTTATTTCCTCGAAAAATTTCATAGTGGATTATGCATGATTCAATTCGCAATAATAAAAGAAAGCGTTAGCTATATTGCTGCGAAGCATGGTTTCTCTAGATTGGCAATAAATCCACTATTCTGCTAAGTTTCAAATGCAACGAAATATGGCGTCTGTATGGTAAAACTAATTAGGCTTAGCTGCACTTAAATAACTTTTAAATTCCTGATAATTTTACAACTATTGCATGCAGATTTACTAATGGCATAAAAACCTTAACCGGAATATCAGAACAACATAATTCAATCATTTTTAAAGCAAAAAATGTGCAATTTACTAACTTATAATAAAAAAAACTGTGCTCACTAAGCCAAGTGACACAGTGGGTATATATATATATATATATATATATATTTATATTTATATATTTTGGTGCGGCTGATTGCAACCAAAAAGGGAGATGCGCATCTACAGCCTATATACAACATTTCGACGTTCTGAGGCTACTCGTTTTTGAATTATGCGAGATACATATATATTATATATATATAGGTATGTACGTACAGACACTATGAACAAATCTCTTTTGAATTCATTTTAAATCAGTTTTATATTTCATTTGGAGAAATAACTCGTTTATTCTACCCTTATGTACAGATGTTAGGCAAAACCATCGTTAAATTGCATTCGATAGCGGTCAAAACGGATATTTTCGTTGAAATATGATACCTGGAATTTTCTTTAATTACAATACTTCCTTTACATCTTTGAAGGAAGTAAAAAAATCTCATGTGTACACCACATGACTTCTTTGTACGTAATATTAAATTACACGCAATTTTCTTGCATTTCATTTCAACATATTGAGTTAACAGTTAACGAATTTTGAATTAAATCTACTACTTCGTTAATAGCGCATAAACCACAATAGAATAAATACACTCTTTAAAGTTCACTATATTTATTTACCATAGCCACACTTCGGCGCTATGTTCACTTAACAGAGTTACATCTCATTCATTTTATAATTCAGAGTGAGCAAAATTTATAGCATCTGAAGAATTACCACAAGTTCTATTCAAATACTAGAATAAATCTAAAACGATGTATAAGAGAAATTAAACAAATAAAAAAGGAAAACTTTTTCAGAGACGATTCAGCGCCACTTACCTAATGCGCCTGCGCTACTAATTAATTCAGTTCCCACTTCGCGGCAAAGCTGTATGTAAGTAAAGCGTCGGCACTTCAATGGGAGAAATTGCGCTTCGTCACGACCGCAGCGCTCGTAGCGGTGGCGATGTGGAAACACAATCAGTAAAACTGCGCATGCTCCTTTGCTTTTCAGTCATTGGTTGTTTTGATTTGGTTGTTTGTTTGATTCTACCCAAATCTTGTTAAATTCTAAAGTGCTTTGGTTGTGTTATTTATAACTTATTAATTTTGTACTTTTTAATTACAAAAGGCTCTTTTCAGAACCAATTTTTTTTTTAAATTTTCTCTAATGGCGTATCGATACTGCGGATTAAGGATTGCAAGTAAGTAGTAAAATTTCGTCGAAATCTGATGGAATACATTTCTACACGTTTCCTTGAGACGATGCGTACTTAAGGAAGCAATAAAGAACAGTTTTAGGATATGTATTGTTGAAATTAAAGGTAAAAAAATCTGATAATTAAAAGAATTATTCCCCTATATTTTATAATAACGCAGGTACAAGTTTTAAATAATATTTTAAAAAATCTTTTTTTTTATTCTCTTTCAGAAATATTCAGAGAAAGTTATGTACTATTTAATGTATTTCACTATTAAAATAAAAAGAGCGCTAATTTGAAATGGACCGAATTGAGCATTAATTACAAATTGACTTAGATTTTTTTTCATTTAAAAGATGCCTCAGAAGCTAAAAAAATCATGTCATATTTGAGAAAGTATTTTAGGTAGAAGCTCTGTAAGTGGAGAAGAAATAATGCATAATTTTAATGTTAATAACAATAAACTTTGCTTAAAAATGTATTCTTTTCGTACACTTAGGACTCTGAAATACTGTACAAATAGAAAATATATACATTTATATATATAATTACGACGCAGTTGCAAAATATTTACATCCAATCGTGTGAAAACTCATTGCGGCCTCGCCATCTTACTTCCGACCTCCATGACGTCACTGCAGGGGAAAGGAGGAGGAGAAGAGATTTAGTTTACATCGCCACCACTGCAGTGGATTGGCGCTGCAAGTTGGCGTCATGTTATAGTATGGGAGTGCCGACGCTTTACTTACATACAGCTTTGATTTTTAGAATTTTTGAAGAAAGCGAACGCAATAATTCAACTGCATTCTCACCGAAAGTTGAACCACATCGTTTTTGGACATTAATGTGACCATCTGTCAAAAGCCAGAATAACCACCTTTCGCAGAGCGGACTGCTGCGAGACGTGCAGGAAGAGAGTCACATAGGTCCCTGAAGGTGTTCTCTGGGATGTTGAGCCATGCCGACTCTAATGCCGTGGCCAGCTGCGCTAGATTACGCGGTTGAGGATCCATGGCGCGAACAACTCGAT
>KK119329.1:9911-119296 GCA_000611955.2 Stegodyphus mimosarum | reverse complement strand
ATATAACAAACATATTAACAAATAATTAAATGTAAGAAAGGACTATTAAGAATCCTGCGCCGTGGCTGCAATGATTTAATTAAACATAATTATAATTAAGGAGAATACTCCTATTAAAATTATATTATTTAAAATTAAATTAAGAGAATTACAATTTTAAGTTTAAATTCCAATTTACAAATTCCTTAAAGTAATATTAATTTTTTTAAAGTATTAAATAGCAAAAGTCAAATTGGTATGGAAAAATTGCTTTACTAGCAATGGCCAATAGTAGTGGATATGCATAAAATTGCGATAAAAATGTGTTAATGATAATTAAAAATGAACAACCGATAGGATAGTGAAATAATACCTACTCTTCAGGGAACATCGTGTTTCGTCCTTGCCATGCATATGTAAATCGAAAGTAGAAATGAAATTAAATGTAAATATTTAAAAGTGAAATCCTGCGCTGTTGCTGCAAATATAAAATTTAATTTTATAAAGAATATACAGATGAAAATTATCTCCTAGGAAATGTGAAGTGAAATTTGGATGGTAAATGTGTACTATTGTCGAAATTAAAAATTGGAATGGTGTACTATTGTGAAAATTAATAACTGGAAAATGCAAAACATGTTAAGAATTCCATTTAAATATTTGCAAATTCCAATTATTAATTTCCCCAATAATACACATATATCATAGAAATTTCACTTCCGATTTGATAGGAGATAATTTTCATTTATATATACCCTGTTACATATCATCACCAGCACTGGTACGACAGCCCCTTGTGGACCCTGGCCTTCTTCAGAAGCCTTTCCCATTCCACGCTTCCCTTCAGAAATTGACTTCCAGTTCTTAAATTTTAGAATGACAAAATCCTCATCCAGGCAGTTCCTCCATCTTTTCTTAGGTCTCCCTCATGATCTTCCATAAGCTTTCTGTTATATATATATATATATAAAACAGAGAGTTATATTATATATATAGACAGTTATGTAATCGTAGAACCAAATTATCGTAAATATATACACGATAATTTGTTGTACGATTGATTAGACAACTGACTAGAGAAGGCACCAACTAAGGAGTCCACCAGAAAAATGTTTAAGAAAGAAAAAAACCCTCTATATCATATTTTTTAATTACATTTAACTATTGTTCAAACATATATTACAAACCTTCAAGTAAGCATATATTTACATTAGATGTTCAAAATGTTGGCTATTGGCGGTCAAACACCTAACAGAGCGAGGAGCGGTCGCTGCAGCTACGGCGGTCAATATATCAATGGAGACGGATACACTTGGCTCTCTAATCTTCTGGCAAAGGATCTCGAGCGTACGAGGCTTACTTCGATGCACTTAATCTTTCACAGTTCTGCGCAAGAAGAAGTCCATGGGGGTAAGCTCTGGCGAATCATCAACAATGTTTGATTGTTAGGTTGTTAGTGGTTCAGTATCTAACTCCCGTCTCCACTGACACTGCACTTCAAAGGCATTCCCAAACATGATAAAACACTTCAAAACTTAAGCTGCTCGAATGTCAAACGTGCTCCTCCAACTTTCTTATCTTACTAACCGTGCTGACACTATCGACATTTGTTGAACGAGAAACCATACAACATACTTAAATTTCGGAAAAATTGTCAATCCCAATATCCTTAAACAGGATGACAAAGAGTGTATACATTTTTCTGGCGGACTGTATATTTTGCAATCATGGTTGCGATGGTGACAGAGATGAAACACACACTGCGTGTTAGGTGAGTGGAATTCTGGAACGTGCAAATAGCTTATTTAAAGTATAATTTTATTTGTAGACATTTAAAACATCATTTATTTTCATTTAAAACATCATTTATGTTTATTTAAAACATCATTCTATGAGTTGGTTCAACTTCTTAGCCCATAGCTTCTTAATTGGGGCAACACTAAGGATGCAATATGTGCTCTACAATTTTATGTAGGCAAAAATCACGTAGTTAAACAATACAAAAGCTGGAAAGCGGCGAACAGATGCTAGTTAGGCGATGGAAGGGAGAAAAAAAGCCAATGCGCACTTAAAAAGAGCCTATAAATAAGCTCGGAATCTTTTGTTAGAATTCTGGACAGGTATTGGGCAGAAGCTCTCACATTGCAGATCACTACAGATGAAATACTGACGTAACTGGCGCAGTACGGTTTCTTTCAAGGCGAACATAGCCAAAATAAAAATAGAAATTAAAAAGGATATTGCCAATTAAGTGAGTCTTTCAGATTTCATATCTTACACACACATCTTTATATACATATATATATATAAATGTGTGTACGACGAAAAGAACACATTAATTTATTCGTGAATATTCTAGCGGTCCACGTCATTTTTGGGAGTGTAATGCACCCCACAAATTTTTTATATAGAAATATGTATCTTAACAATGAACAAGGCGGAGCGCTGCGACAAGCAGTGCTGGGAAAAAAGAAATGCGCAGTTAGTAGCAGTGGTGTTTACAATAAAAATTTATTTAATCTGATTTTCTGAGATTTCATCGCATTGCAGGCATGATTACCTAAACGGATTAATTTTCAAATGATTCACTTTATATTCAAAGACAAGTAGGAAACGCAGCTAAATCAAAAATTTTATATATTGGATATACTATACATGTGGTAACAGATTTAGATGGTATTGAGTAAAATTTAAATACCTTTAACACGAATAATAAAATCTTCTCTCTTCTCACGCCTGCCTCTCGCGTGCTAAGGTAATATCCGCTTTCTCTCTTTGTCTTCAACTGTATTGCTGTGAAAAGTTTGATGTTTGCAGTTATTGAATAACTGTCGTGCGTCCTTCTCTAGGTTTGCTATATACAGTAATTCTATCAGCTGGCCATGACTGCATTTCCATCTTCATGTATCATTTGCAATAACATCATCATTTTCTGCAACATGCCCTAAAAAACTCATAATATACAACTGTGTTAATTATCTAAGAAATATCCATTTCTTTGTTTGAATCATTATGACTTCGATTTCAATGCGCTCCCGCGAACGTGCTTTACCGTACTAAGGAACTTAATAACAAAAGAAATGCAATAATAACATAATCATACAGTAATATATTTTACTAAATTCATTTTCCACTGCAATTTTCTGTAAGCATTGCATTTTGTACATTAAAAGTTCCGCAAACACTGCATTTTAAAAAAAAATTACGCATATCTGACACTTACGAGTTGATGAACGAAGAACAAAGGAAAGGCAACATATAAACATATCAATCGTCTATAGGCAAGATGACCTTGCTGATGAGAATTTCCTTTACAGGTTCGTATTTCTTCAGTTAGAAAGGCGTGATGGGGAAATACGCGAGGATTATTTGGGACTGTCATTGTCCAGTCTTTAGGAAAATTAATTTTATTTCGCCATTTCCTTGAAGTAAAAGACAGAATATCAAACATATGCCGACAACCATATATGTCTACTGGTTTTCGCTTATTAAAATAAACTTCATATTTTAGAAACAGAATACAATCCTATTGACATAGTCTAACTCAGCTATCTTCTGTTTTCTAGGATAAGAAGATGAAACAAAAACAAGTTTGAGGAAAAGTGTTATTTAAATTCTTATTTATTCTGAGCTATTTAGTTGTAATTAAAATTACTTTTCATTACAAAAAAATATTAAACTATTGAGAATCTGACATTACAAATAATAGGAAATTTGAGTGTAATTTTTACCCAACTGTTTGTGACTAAATTGTTGCCACCTTAAGCCATATAATGTAAATGTGAAAGACAATGGTTAAATGCGTACTACACATTATATTGCATAAATATTAATATATCTGTGACATTTAACTGCTATTGCTATATGGGAAATTATAGTACGAGACGCAAATTATTCTAAATATCCCAAATTGCAGTGCTTCAGAGTGACTCTACTAATTTTTAAAATAGCACGAATAATTCATTAGTGAAGTGTCATTGGTAATTATTTGAAAGCTAGTTCGATAATTAGCTAAGGCAAAGCACTGAAGACCATCTGTATAAAGAAAGCGGTCATTTTCCGGAGAACGTTTTTAGGGAAATTGACGTTACGTGTCGGAAAACAATGAAAACTCTATATGACCTCTCAGTTCAGCACAGGAAAGAAATCGGAATAAGCTATCAATTTTTTGTAGCTGTAATCACTTGGCCATTGGTAGGCCAACTCATACAATGTTCAAAATGATTCGAAATACAGGAGAGAATGGCAAAAGTAACATCAAAATTAGCTTAATAAAATATGACGTACTATACAGCTCTTTTAATGAAAGGAGATGTTGAAAAGATACCTATCAGACCTTAAGTTCTCATTTGCTGTCAACAGACAGTTATCTGAAAATAGAGGATTTTACACTTATTATCTCCTTCTTATTAAGATCGATTTCACTTCAGGTCTTAAACGTTTCAGAAAAACTCTAATTCCATTATGATTGCTGAAAAATCCTACATGTAGTTTAGCCAAAAATTTCAAGGGATAAAATTATAAATAATATATCCTGTGATTGATTAAAATTCTTCTTTAATACCGGATCTCCCACTAAGTTCTGTTGAATAACGGTCGATACGTTTCTTCATATTGTCGAGAAGGATGGCGTTTCTAATAAGAGATCAGTTCTTACATCCAAACCATTGCTCTCATTTCACGTACGTTGCCAATGCACAATAACTTTCGAATGGAATGGAATAAATGGCAAACGAAAATAGTGGTTTTGATGTAACAGTTTTAATAACACCTCTCGCATATTATAAAGAAATAGACATGTTATAAGGTACAAATGAGAGACATAATAAGACTTATAATAGACATGTTATAAGATACAAATGAGAGGAACACGACCCGATCTACCTGGTCTGAAAATAGACCTTATGATCTTGTTTGGGTTGCCTCTAAGACATGTTATAAGGTATTTTCTCCCTCCTTTCTGCATGCCTTCGCGGTGTAACGGTCAGCACACTCGGCGCGTATTCGAGAGGTCCAGGTTCGAGTCCCGCGAGGGCGTTGTTCCTTTTTCAGGTCTCCTACTTCAAAATAACTTAATTTCCCTGATTCTACAGTGGCGCCAGAACTAAAAGGTGGTGGATGATTATTCTTCACCACCAGGATTTGGCGACTAGGTACCTTAATCCCCAGTCGCCCTTCAAAGAGAGAGTATATAAGGTGTTTTTTCCTTCCTTTCTTCGTGGTGTAACTGTTGTGAAACTGATTAATATCTTACAAACGTTAAAAATAAATCTCCTCTTCATTTGATGTGCGAGGTGCAGATGGCGTTGGCTGTCATCGAACTAGGAAGAAAAAATGGTTTTCCCCGGATTGCACCTCGTGACGTGAACGGATTGAGATGATATAAAACTTTAGGGGACAGTAATATGTCTCGAAAATTGTTATATTGTATATATTTTAGTATAATTATATTATGTTGTAGTGTAGATATAATAGAATAAGATGAATCAACTTCTTCGAGTTTTTATTTCGCATGCATCAGCATTGATTTCGATTCATCATCACACTACCCAGTTAAGTAAGTAAGTTTTGTCTTTTGTTTTCTGGATTGCTCTGTACATTGGATGAGTGAAAGAAATGTTTTTATTTTAATAATGAGGCTATGTTTTAGTAATAACAGTAACGGTTAGTACACTCGGCGCGTGTTCGAGACGTCCAGTTCGAGTCTCTTGAAGCTCTTTGGAGAGAAGGGATATTTTCAACCTTGATTGAATTTCTGGTATAGTCTGAAAGTTATAAGCTGGTGTGAATATTCTAATTCAGATTTAACCAAACATATTACTAGCCTGCTACAAACTTGATCTAAATATCTAATTTGGAAGTTACATTAAACGTTTTTTGCAAGTGTTAAAATTTCTTTAGATATTCATTTTCAAAGTTTTAAGAATGAATTATGGTGCCCAGGTTTTAATTAATTAATTATTCACTAATACTTCTCAGCAACTAAGCCTGCCATTTTGTAGTTCATACGTAGCAGAGATATTTGCAATAGTGAGATGTAAATGAACGCTTTAACATTATAAAATTTATAATACGTTATTCTTCGCCCATTACCGAATCTGTAATCTCCCATTATCAAACCTAATGAGCATCCTCATAAAAGTTCCTGCGTTTGTAATATTGCTTTAGTATTAGCCAATCTATTGGGCGTATAAATACTTCCTCTATTAATATTGCCGTCATATGTAAGAAATAAACTTTGTCATTCTAGTATTAAATTTTAACACTGGTCCTATAAAAACTGTTTATTAAATGCAACTCTTTCATATCTTTGCTAATTTAACTCAAAATTCAAAGTCTACCATTACTTCCTTAATTATGGAAATTAAACATGAAGTTCAGAATTTTGAAAAAATTCTCGGTGCCCATAATACACTATGATATACATAGTAGCTCTTGAAGTGCTCGTAACAGCCCTTTTGTCAAGAGGTTTAATGCAAACATTATAAACATTATACAGTCAGTTGTGTACAATTTCTACTTTTTCTAATAGGTTTTAGGAGAAGAGAAGATAAAACAAAGTTTCTACGAGCATTGCTTAAGATTTCGCTGCTATATTTCTACTCTCGCTGTATTCCATTATCGCAGGTATTTTCATATCTTACCATCAAAAGGGCTATTCAAGAAAAAAGGAAAAGCAACGAAGTGAAACAAAGGATTCGTGGTCTCTATTAGAATTTTGATTAAATCATATGCTGTTTATTTGGCTACAGAACTGCAAAGAGAACATTTATTCAACTTTTCTTGTATTTTACTGTTAAGTAATATGATCCAAAATAAAAGATTACTTGGTAAAGTACATGGTTTACTTGCCGTAGGATTAGTGCCGTTATTGATGACATTTTAAGGAAATTGTTAACATCTTAAGTCTGGCATTTATATTATGCATTTAAAGCACAGCAAAATTGCCTAGCTTGGAAGGTTAGCTGCACTTTGGGAATTGAACTCGTAATAAGCTTCAAGCTGTTTTCAATTATTAACCACTCGAATGTCTAATGTTGGTGATTATAAAGTGTAAATTGTCATTTATTTTCAAATCTTTCCATCTAAATGGAAATTTTGAAATTACTTTGTTTCGCTGATGTAGCTATATAATTCATCGCATTACATTTCAAGCAACAAAGCTTTGTGAAAATTTAAATCATTAATCTAAACTTAATATTTTGGTTATTGTTGTCAGTATCTGAAACTCACTTTATTCTTTTGGCAATAGTATTATTCTGGCTTTCCACAGAAGGCTTTAATTAATTTCAAATTCCTAGTTAATTTATAGTTAAATGAACCACTTCGGAAAGAAAATCTTTCTTTTAATAAAAAAGAAGCAACTTCTTCGAACAATTTAATAAGTATTTTCTGAATTTCTCTCAGCAAAGATCGGTAGCCAGACAGATGGATTCAGAAAATATTATATTTATCACCTCCTTCTAACTGAAATCCAGGATTTATTTTATAAAATTAAAAGTACCGAAGTCATTCGGTACTTTTAAATAACAACTGTAATAACAACTGTAAATAACAACTGAATATAACACAAATACCGAATAACTAAATTAGATAAAATATACATGCGACGGAGGACGTGGGCACCACCCCTCTACCAATACGGTTAATCGGTATAGCGTCACGTCCACCTTTATCTATTGCCTAGATACATGTTACATAAGAACATACGGTGGCTTCCGATAGACTGTGCAGAAGATACATATATATTCAGATACCTAAATACATTTACGTAGGAACATGGGGTGCATGAGGTGACGTACACATACTTATGAACATAGAATACATAGGTGCAAAATAAGTTACATGTTACGGGATGTTGAGAGATATATGATACAAGATGCTGTGGATACAGAGATATGCAGATGCCAAGATACATGATACGAGGTGCAGAGTGATATAAGTGCCAGGATGCATGGTAGATGGTGCGAAATAAGATGCTTGATACAGGATTATGCGGGATAGCGATAAAAATTAATACATTAAATTAATGACAAAACAGTTAAATAAGGAATTAAAATACAGGATCTAACTTTAGTTAGGGCTTCGGCTAAACTTAGAGTTCACTCAAAAACTGAGAAGTACCGAATCGGGCCTCCGCCTGAATTTAAAGACTGCTGAAGTGTATCTCATTAAGAATCTTCAAAATGTCAGGTATATTTTAATCTTTTACATTTGCAGATTTGAAAATTTCTGCTATGAAGTTCAATCAAAAGTTTCTAATGATAAAAAATAAATCTATGTCTTTTGTTATTATTTAAAATTCTATTTTAATCTAGACCTCTGTTTAAACTCTACTTATATTTTTTAAGGTTTCTATCTGATTACTTAGATACTTATATTTAATGTTTTATGCCTAAATGCGTTGATCATGATATTAGTGTAAAAGGTTTTGTATCAGAGTACGCTACTATAATTTCAGCTGATCAGGAACACTTTGTTCTGCGAAATAACAGTAGGAACATGACAATAAATTTGACTCCATTATATGTTTTAATTATTTGTTTCTAATTTTGATTTAGTATTAATTTTATATTGTACTACAGTCAGAGGGGTAAGGAACTCGTCTGATCTGCGCGGTCATAAAAGGTGTTGCATAAAGGTGCTGCCGCATTTATGCAAGCTGGCTGTTATTCCCCAAGACGCAAAGTGGTGCCCGGCACACTGATGAAGTTTATATCATGAAGAACACAACCTTTATCAAGATTCAGTAACGCCCATCTTCAAAATGCCGGGACTTTTCTCATTTTTCAAAAAAAAAAAAAATGCCGGCATCTTTATGAAATCGTTGGATTGGTGGGACATGAATTCCCCCTTTTGCCAAGGAGAAAAGAATTAAATTCATCAGTTATGAATATGCGGCCGGTTAAGTTTGATGAGTTTAAAACATTTATCATTAGTTCATCTTTCTAATTTCTTTATTTAATACTATTTTCATTCATTCAATTATTTCTTAAGTCAATAACTCTTTTTTCTTCCAATGAATTATGAACCTTGCAATCATGGTAGTCCGCTCTTAAATATCTTAATTATCAGACGAAAAGAGAGATTTAGGTTACCGACGCCACGGAAGATTTCCTGAATTCTCAATGGCCTCATCTGCCCCTACACTGTCACGCATGCCATTTCTAGCCTTTATGTTCTATTAGTGACAGACCTCCGCTCATCACTGGGATGGTAGACTAGGTGTTAATTCCTAAAAGCAATGTCAGGTGGTCTACAGCAGCAACTTCACATAATGAACATAATTTAGAGGATCCTGGTTATAAAAGACTTTCTGCTCTTATAAAGTATTTCTCCCGCCTGCTTCGCATGCCTTCGTGGTGTAGTGGTCAGCACGCTCGACGCGTAACCGAGAGGTCCGTGATTCTATTCCCAGCGCAGGCGTTGCTCATTTTTCATGTCTCCTGCTTCAAAAATAACCTAATGACTCTATACTCTGATGAAGTTAGAGTTTCGTAGTTTTTCCATATTACTGCATGGGCAAATGCTACTACAGCGAGTAGTATATACAAAATTTATTACTAAGCTCAGGAAACAACAGTTTTTTTTTCACTTCGATCGCAGTTTTCGGGCTTTACTAAATTATTATGCATGTATAGATGTTAATTAAGTGCACAGTGTATACAGAAGTCTAATATTCACACGGGATAAAGTGTAGCAAAACATGTATATCACTCAGAATACCAGATACAAGAAATTATGTATCAGTTTTCTTATTGTTGCAGAGAATGATAGCGCAGTTGCTTTCATGAGACATTATAATTTATATGATTAGTTCTGTATCAGACGCATATTTAGTTTAGAACAGAATGTTAACCTGTATACGAAGCAGAATGATGACTTAAATTTTATCCAACTTCCGCCTACTTTTAGTATTGAAGTTTGTGAGAAATAATACATATGGTTACATGTTGGATGGAATTATCACACCTCACCACGTACTGTCGTGGTGTAAATGGTTACGTAACTGGAATACACGTGGTTTCGAATTCCAGAGCACAGCTAATTTTGCCCGTCACGCGTTTCGAAAAACCGAATGATCTGACCAGTGACCCCGGACTAAAATTTCGCAGACGATAACTCATCAAGACTTAGATTTCATTGAGGTGGTCTCGTAACTTTTTCGTTAAGTCATCCTTTAAATGTGTGGGAGGGGGAGACTATCAGGAATTAGCTAATATCCTTATTCATATTCTCGTGGTGTCACATCAATAATCGGAAAATCTGTGGTTCGAATTCCGGTGAGAACACACCTGATTTTTCACATCGAAAGCCAAATAACGTTATACTGGCACTCGAGTGAAATGTAGTGAGTGATAATTCCTCACGTCGTGGATTCCCCTGTTCCCTTTTATGTGGAAGAAGAATAAAAAATTATCACAGTTAGCTGTACTTCCTTTCATAGTTAAAGTGCAAGCAAATTTATATTACATAAGTGGAATTATGTAATATAAATTATATGCAATGCAGGTTAAGGTCCTACTTTGTCTGATAACCAAACTCGGAAATCTTTGGTCACAGATGTGTCTTAGAGATTACTCCACCTCAGTGGCTTCCCCCGTGGAGGCAGAGAGGATTGGACTTCTAGCTTCAGACTGGTTAATTCCCTCAGTTCATAGTCAGAAGTCGTTTTAAGTTGGAAGTAAAATCTTCGCATATATTACGTTTCTTCATTAATCTGATAGCATTATCACACAGTGTAAACAAAGGCCTCAAATATAATATTTTACAGATTGTTTTTATATATAAAATTTGAATCGTCAGATTACAAAGTTATAAAAATAAATGTAATGGAAAAAATTATATACTATATTAATACTGAAAAGTAAGATGTTAATTTTCAGAACTGTTGTGCAAAAGGATTGCATGCTGTATTACATTAGTTAAAAACTACTAACAAAAGCTTTTCGCGTATATAGATAGTTTCTAATAGATAGCTCTCGTGGCTTTGCTGAAATTAAGTAATCATAGATTCTACGAAAAGACTAAGCTAAAAAAATGCTAGCTACCAAGCCTAAGGCTTTCTAAGCAAATTTGTAAAACTTTTTTACCCTCCCTGCTGCGTGTCTTCGTGGTGGAAATCACATCCAGCTAGCAATCGAGAGGTCCGGAGTTCCCGCGAAGGTAATGCTTATACTTCAATTCTCCTCCAAAATAGGGCCCACTAGCGGCCGAGCGGTAAAGTCGCTGAACGCTGGTCGTTACGGTCGAGATTCGAATCCCAAGAACGGGCTGCCTACACGGACGCTTTCTTGGTTTTCCCCATGTGTAAGGCGTATACGAGCCAATTCCTCTTAGAAAGCCCTCCACGAAGGCATCCCTCCCCTTAGGCAGATAGCACTCAAGGATTTGCCGTAATCACATAAAATTTACCAAACCTCCAAAACAAAATGCCTCATGCTCTTTAGGGACCGATATTGCAAACATAAGTGCTATGAGTCACATTTTGCGAGTAACTTCATATTTAAACATGTCGTGACTAAATGGTCCGCAGGACTATCTGTGTAATATCAAAGTCAAGTCAATAATAGTTAATAAAAATTGTAATATAGTATAAAATACAGTAATGAAATGTAAGTCTAATAAATTGAGCATTAAACGTTTCACAGAAGAAATTTTTTACCAGTTGTTCAGTGAAAGTATCAAGTTCACTTGAAATTTATGTAACAAAACGCATTTTCTTGCAGATGCACTTCTGAAGATGACGAAGGTGACGGAATGGAGTTTAAACCAAGGCGGTTATCTTGCTATAGCTTTTGGTGGCTTTATGGTCCTTGGTTGCATCACAGCTTACGTGATAGCTGTTGCAAGGGGAAATGTCGATCCCTTCTTACCTCTTATAAGGTATGTGAAACAATTGTTTAGTTAAGTAGCAAGTATAAACATTAATTCTTTGGATATTCACCATCATCGTTTAAAAAAAACTTGCTCGATATTTAAAAGCAATCGACGTTTACTTTTTTCATGCTGGTTCCAAAAATGATATTTAAAACTTAATATTTTCGAGTATTGCGAAATTTTTATAATAAATATTTTATGCTACGGTAATAAGCAAAAACAGTAATGCTGAGGAAACGTATACTGATATAAAGAATATATAGATACATATCTACAAAAGACATATTACTGAGATGTAGGGTTACATTTCATATTTCCAAATGGTCTTAAAACGTGATTAATTACAAAAATACTGTAAATAACAGAAATGGAATAAATGTGCATGACTATGCACCGAATTGAGTCGCAAACTTCTCAGAAATAACGTGACGTGGCAGAAAGGTTTTATTTGTTGTTTTAAGTCTACTTGTTCCTTATTTGTCATTTATAGTTAAAGTCTTTTATTTAATGTCCAACAACAATCTGCCACGTTTTTTACTCGCTTATCTATTACGTTTTTCAATTAACCTGATTTTCTGGTTGATTCTCTGGACTGAGATTTTCTGAAAAGTTCTATGTACTGTGTAAACACAATAAGTGCAGTTTCAGACTCTTGCTGAAACAAGAACCGGGTTAAGTTAGAATAAAGCTGTAAAGAGTATTTGGGGAAGTATAGAATACCGAAAGCCGACAAAGCTATTGTCAAAAGCCGACCTAGGCTTTGACGGCGTAAGCAATAATCAGGCCCTAGTGCCATCAAGAAGTCTTAACTTCTGTAGCATACCTGCTCTTAATGTTTTGTATTTCTTCCTTCTTTCTTTTTCCTAAAACCTTCAATTTTTCCTTCATACCTATTTTCATAGTCTCAACAGTTTTTCACTGTATCTCGAAATATACTATCTCACAGCAATTTCTGAATCTGAGACGCAAAGAAAATTCCGTCTTTCAGCTTAGCATCAGTGCTGCCCAGACGGTATAATGGCTAGGGAAGCTGGCTACTATACCCAAGGGCCTGGGTTAGAATCCCGAAGAAGGCACAGCTGTAATTCCGTCCCTTCATAGGAGGCAAAGGTGTCCCACCTATTAGGTGCCTCCATAATAAAGTAACCATCCCTTCTGGCCTTAGTAGTGAGTGAGTGACCAAGCCGAAGTCAGCTGAGGGTCCGCCATTGTAAAAAAAATGCCATCAATTGTAGAAGACAATTTATTATAGAGATGTTTAAAACAACCTTTATCTGTATCTAAAATGTTTTGTTTCATTGTTCGTATTTTAATGCAAACTAGTGGTAGAAGAATTTTTTAAGGATCCGACTTCTCGGTTGTTCTGAATGCTTTTTGAGTGCAAGTACAAAACATATTGGAGAGACCACTTTCTCTCAGTAATTTGCTTTGTAATGACTTTTCCATTCAGACAAATACATGAATTATAATTATTATGTTATGATATTATACAATATTATGATACTTGAAATAAGAAAAAAACGCATGCAGAGGTTCAATAAAAGACTTGAGAGTACTTAATATGGGTATTTGCTGTTAGATGAGTCAAAAGAGCAACAGAATTTATATTTCTCATAATAACAAATGAATGACTTTTTAACAACATGAAAACTACCTAGCTTGGAAACAAACCTAGCACACATCAGTTTGGAATAATAGTAATGATAATCTGAAGAGAAGTACTCTGAACTGAAATCCAAATTTAGTTGAAAATAAGCCAGGAAATATAAGATCTAGCATTTTTGCCTAATTTTTAAAAATAATAAACTGATAAACATACTTTGATGTTATTTAGATAATTTGAAAACGTCTTCCAAACATTTATAAAACGCATAAGTTTTTCCTCAAAGGCCAAATTTCTAAAAAGTGTTGCTGCACAAAAGCGACTTTCACATATTTTTGTTTATTTGAACTCACAGGAATTCTTAAGAGTAAACGTATTATCCTCTGTCTACAGGAATGTGGTCAAAGATTAAGTAAATAGCAAGTTAGTGAATACAAGAAATAAAATGACTTCGTCATTGACTATCGTTAAGAAGTTGCTAGTTGAAATAAATGCAGAAATGAATGAAACAAGTCTTAATCTGTTAAACTGAAAGAAAGTAAAAGGAAAAAAATGCGTGTAACTATTTTTATTTAAAGAAATGAAATTACATCTCACCAATATAATTTTCTTTTAATTTCTTGAGGTTAAACGCTAAGAACAAATTTTACATTTTCCTTCGGATATGAAAATAATTGCGTAGTTCTGAAAATGAGTTATTAAAACAGCATGCAAGGAAAGTCTAAGCTACGCCTTTATACGGACTGTTAAAGCTCAAGTGACGAATAACATTAAGTAAATTATTATAAAGCGAATATAGTATTACTTAGCACGGTATGGGATATGCATATTAGTAAAGGAATTATTTAAAAAATTAAGAGAATTGCATCGAAACGGATATATAATCCGGAAATCTTTATTTCAGAAATGAATTTGAGGAGAAAAATGAGTAAGTTGTGTTCACAACCACCGTTTTAATATAACAATGCATCTTAATATGGAATAAATAAATAATAAAATTGGTTTTTTGCTCTACAGAAAATATTTTCTGAAGAGAAAGTTGTAAAATAATATTTGAATGGTAGTGAAATAAGCAATAACATTTTAGGGGAGCACAGAAATCTACATACTTATGCTTCTCAGTTGTTTAAAAAATTATTGTTATTCACTAAGTTATCCACTGGCATCAATAGTAGCTTCTTGTTTCTTTCCTTCACAGAACAACATCTTCCGGGGTCGTTTTTTATACTGGATAGATCCATACTCTAGCGGTGTCGGCTTTACGGGCATAAAATATATGAACTGAGTTCCTAGTTCTAATCTCTCCGGGAAGATAGCGATGTGAACCAGTCTCCCTCTTTCGGAAATCTCCGTACCCTATGAGGTGTGTAAAGATGGTCTTCTCTCTGGCAGCAGGTAGATATAGGTAGGCTTCGGCCAGAGTGCCGATTATCCTTTAGGGCTAACTTGTCCTCTGAAAGACACTTTCTTGCCTTATGTGGAGAAGCTTGCAGTGTCTTTGATTAGAGGAGCAATATAGAGATAATACGTTGTTTCATTCGCTGCTTTTGACTGCTCGGTTGGGAGTTCAGATTCCGACGTATTTGTACTGGTATTTATTTAATCAATTGTTATCTGCCTGAGTGCAAAGTCATTAGGTTTATTTTAGAGTAGGAAACAAGAACAATGGGCAATGTCCTTGCTGGGATTCGAACTCCGGACCTCTAGATTGCTAGCTGGAAGTGCTCCCAATTATACCTCAAAGAAAATTCTTTATATTCTTCCCCGCAAATTCTCGAATTATTCTTTTTATAATTCGGGCGCGCTTTGTAAAGTCATTAGATATTTGTTGGAGAAGAGAACATTAAAAATCAGCAATGCCTCCCCCTTATTAGAATTCTAGATCTTCCGATTGCTAGCCGGAGCGGCTTCCATTTATATCACAAAGAGACGCGATAAGCAGAGAAAAAATTACTTAAAGAAGGACGCCTCCTTAGAAAGCTTGTAGGGTCTTACTCGTTTAGGGAGCATAAGCTGTAGAACCTTCTGAAGACGAAATAGCAATTCTCGCTATGTCTTGAAAAACCAGATGACTGCCGAAGAAGGTTATAATAACCTTTTAATTTTAACTAACTGAACAGAATGTGCACTCACTCGGTGCTGACAATTTAACCACCACTTTTGGTTAAGTAACTTAACACAAAATGGTATATATAAACAGAATGAATTAAATTTTAACTACAAGACGGGCTTTTACTTCAATCTAAATCCGTTTTATCGGCATCACACAGCAAAGCCGAGTCTAGAATATCAATATAAATTAAAGTAAGTGGCTAGCGCAAAATATTCAGTAATAGAGCTATTTGCAAACACGTGACTTAAACTCGTAACTAACTCTTCAACTGCTAAGTCTTAAAATCTGCTACTTAAATATTATTTCCGAACTTATTGATATTTGCATACACGTCATTTAAATTTGCATTCTGGCAGGAAGTTGAAATTAGAAGGGAAAGCAATTTTTCTTAAAATAAAAAATAATTTATTAGTACAAAATAAGGTTTTTACGCGCTTTTTAACAGAGATGGAAAACTTGAGGAAAACCGCGAAAATGCCCAAGCAGCCAGTATGCTTGCTAGAATTCGAACTCGAATTGGACTACAAGTATTCAACAGAGTTGCCCACTCAGTCACTGGTGGGCTATTTGGACTAATAATAAAATACTCTCGAATTTTCAAGTCTAGAATGTCTTATACTTTTTCGATGACATTAGTATTAGGGGTAAGCTATAATTAATCATTTTCTGAATTAACCTAATAGCCAGTTTTGAGTGATATGAGCAGTATAATCATTATCCTGTAGGAAATAATAAATGCTTTCAGTTTTCAGCTTTTAGGCAGCGAACCCTTAATTTGTATGGCAAAATATATTGATTATATAAATATATTGAATTCATACTTCCTTAATGAAGTTATATTCCTATCTGTTATTTGAAATCTGGTTCTTATGTAACAAACAGTTTTACGGCCACCTGAGCGATAAAGGGTGAATTTTCTCTCATCAATAAATAATGCATCTTTCCAAGAGTCGATAAGTTAGTTAAATGATCAGACGTTTCTTCCTGCTATTTTCGTTAATATGTGGAATTATTTTGGGGAGTGGAGACTTTCGACAACTTTAAACGTTTCAAAAGCATTTTTTCTTGGTGATTCAGCTATATGATTTTATTATATGTTTGTTTAAGGACTCACGTGTGAAATTTTCAGATTTGACATTTTTGGAATAAAGTTTTATTGCCTTTCTTCAGAACGGGTTAAACTATCTACAGATTCCCGAGTTCAATAGCTCTTGAGTACATATCTTAAAGTATGAAAGTGTTTTCCTATTTCTTCATAAATTTTAGCTTCAAAACAAAGCGAAGTAATACTTTTCTGAACAGAACCAGTTAGATCACTCAGTTTTTGAAATAGTCTATTATATAAAAATAATTTTAAGACTATACGTTTGTGAATGCTTCGATATCATTAAAAATCTGTAAACATTGTTACTTTTCCCACAGCTTTTAATGAAGTCGAGACTAAAGTCTAGATTTCTGATTTGTTAGAATCAGTAAATCAACGCTCTTTACATCCAAACGTAAGCTTCAAAATAATTTGTGAATCTTGATTCAGACAATAATTCTACAAATTTTGAACTTTTAAGATTCCCTATTAGTTTATTTTCATTCTATAACAGTTGCAATATGTAGTGATAAAAAAAAGTTCTGCCTATTTTTACAAGATATAACAAAAAGGCCCACCAGTGGCTACGCTGATTATAATTCAACCCGATTCTGTACCTGGCGAACGGGGTTGGCTGGATAGATGTTTTCTTGGTGTTTTTCGTGCATTTTGTGTTTTTTCCTGTTGTAGTTTTCCGCGCAAATTACTTTCTAAGGGAAAGTGGAAAGGCAACCATCTCCTTAAGAAAACAGCCCTCGTGCTCTTTGCCATATTCAAATAAACAACCAAAAATATGGCAGAAATATTTTATGAGTAAATATGTTTTCCAGTTACTGGTTATCTATAAGCCGCAGGTTACTTTATAACGAAACAAGGTAAGGAATATAAGGTAAACCATATGATACAGCTCCGTTTCAAAAAGTATAATGTAGCTTAGTATAATGCTTTAGTATAATGCAGGAGGTCAAAGAATTCAATATCCTTAAGCAACTGATACAGAGATTGAAATTAATCGAAACGAAGAATCTGAATATGTTTGAATGACTTTGAAACACAATTACTCAATTAAGCTTTTAAGCAATTAAAACCTTTTCTAGACCTTAGCTTATATTAAAAAATATGGGTGAGTAGTTCCCAAAATTCGAATGATCATTTGACTGCAAAGTTCGTCAGTGTAGATGATGTTAATTCAAATTTGTTTATAATCTTCTATTGAATAAATTGGAACTGGAAATCAATGAAATCAATTTCCTTCATTGCTTCAGTTTTTTAAACTGGAATCCCAAGTGCTGAAATTTGCAGTGTTAAAACGCACAACCTTGTTTTGCACTGAAATTTGAGCAACTGCTTCAAAGCGTCAACTTTCTAAAAGATTACAATTTTTTTAAGTACGCAGATAGTTAAGAAATTTTAAGCACGCTTAAGTTAAGAAATCATGTTTAACAGGAAGAAACGTAGTAAAGTAATTTACAGAGATCGTCAGTGAAAGCACTTATAAAAAGAAAAGAAAGAAAAAATAAAGAAGGACAATACGTTTTATAGAACCTGTCTGTAATGCAAGCATGTAATTGGAACCAGTCTTGTGACATAATAAACTTGTTTGAGTAGAGAGAGGTTACTAAAGCGAAAGCCAATTAGTGTTTTAATGAGATGCGCTCAGTAAATGAAATCATGTGAGTTTTCAAAACAACGAAGCTTCCAAGCGAACTCAAGAACTTCTGATTCGAATGACTGACATTAATTTCGTCATGGAATCCTTTTAAATCAATTTTAGGGTATTGACAGTTAATAATCAGTGAATTCAAGAACTTTTGATTCGAATGATTAACATTAATTTCGTCATGAAACCCTTTTAAATCAATTTTGCAGTATTGACTGTAAATGACCAGTGCATCTAAGTTAAATATCCATCATCATCATCAAGTTTTGACGTAAATTGCAGGTTTTTGTTAACCTTTAATTGCACTGAAAGTACATATAAACAATAGCGTAACTTACCCGCATTTTCACATTCATTGAGGAAATTAGACATGCGTTAAATCAAGTTAAGAGATTATAATTCTCTTACCTTCTTATTGGTATAAAATATTTATTTTGTACTTGTTATTAAACTGCACTTATATATTATAATGAAGTAATATAATTAATATACTACATATATATATATATATACACACACACATTACAAAGTCCGAGGTCCCTACTCGTCGGGACTTCGGCGATTCTGTATTTGGTATTTTTCCGGATTGAACTAATGGCATGTAAATGACATGTATAAATTATGAAATTAAAAATACGAAATCGTGATTTATGAAATAGTGAAGTATTAATGATCTAAAGGGTATCAAAATTAAAAAAGTGTAATATTTGTTTCTTTACTTTATTAAACATTTCTTTCAATGTAAGTTGTTCAAGTTGCTTCGTTTTTTATGCTAATACTTTTTCTTCAATTCTGTAGACAGATAGAATTCCTTGCTGAGTCATAAAGTTCCGTTGTTCAAGTCCTATCATTGCTGTGTGTAGAATTCCGAATAATTTGTCAATCGAATTTTTTTCGTTTTCAGTAACCCCTGACCTCTGTCACTTTCTTTACTATTCGGTAGCGGTATTTTCTGGATCTAGAACAATAAAAAACTATAAATTTCGCCGTCCGCTAATTCATTGATGATTGAGGCTGTCCGCTAATTCATTGATTGTCATCGCAATGAAAAACTTCTGTAATATCATCTTCATTTATTACCGCTTCTTTACAAAATCCATTTTGGAAAATTTCATCTTTGGTTTGCAATATCAGAAAACCTTCAAGTTCGAGGCTGTCATCATCATCATCATCCTTACTATGGAATATGGTAGCTTGTCATAAATTATGCGAAGCATTCAAAGCATCTGGAAACACTTCCTCCCACGATCTTGCGATGCTCCATACGGCGGATTTTATGCTAAAATATGTAAAAAATTCTTGAATAATCTCTCCATTATTCAAGAAATTTATCATGGATTTTAAAAGTACTACTTTATATTTGCATTTCCGAGCGCGCACTGTTACGATATCCATAGGTTGAATGATGGACATACAATTTGGAGGAAAGAATAATACGGATATATTATCTTTCAATAAATGATTAAGTAAAGTATGAACCTAAAAGTTGTCTACAATCAGGACAGTTTTGCGTCATCAAGTAAACCAACCGAATTCAAATGTTGCCGATCCTCGGGTATGAAATGATTTTCAAACAAATCATTCATTAACGCTTGTGTCATCCATGTTCATTTATTTGCACGATGTACTAGGAGGAAAATCTTTACTCCTTTAAATGCTCGAGGTCGTGTATTTTTTCGATTACGAAAAGTTTACACTTATGCGTTCCCGCAGCATTTGCGCATGCTAAAATTGTTAGTCTCGCTTTGGAATCTTTGACACTAGTTGGAGCCTTTTTTGTAGAGGTAGCCCGGGTATTTCACGGTACGTACTCCCAGAAAAGACCAGTTTCATCAGCGTTATAAATTTGTTCTGTAGATATCTTTTCACTGTTAATGAGTTCAATGAATTCATCTGCAAATAGTTCAGCAGCTTCAGTATCAGCTGAAGCTATTTCACCAGAAATGTTTAATTTATTTATGCCATGGCGATTTTTAAATTTGGTTAACCAACCTGTCGAATATGTGTACTCAGGTTTTAAGTTCATATCTTCATGAAATACTCTGGCTTGAGCCATAAGCAATTGGATACGTCAATGGCACGCAATCGTTGCGACGCTGTCTGACCCATTCATTCATCACTTTGTCATGATCGTCACTTCTAGCATAACAAATAATTTTTTCGTTATCCATTGCGAGTGGAGTATCGGAATCTACAAAAAATTCGAAAAGTTCCTTTTTCTGTTTTCTTATATCATATACATTTCCTTATGTCATATTATTTCCTGGTCAACACTGACTTTCCAATGCCATACTCCTCGCGTAATTTTGAGACGGATATACCTTTAGCCATTTTTTGCAGCAATACCACTTTTTTTTAATGCACATCGAAACATGATTTCGCTTTGTAGATCCTGTTACAGCTCCAGAATTAGAAACTCTTTACGACATAATCGAAAGTTTAAACTTTAATTGTCATAAAATTGCTGTAATAATAACAAACTGCAAAAATAATATGCTGGGTCAAATC
This sequence comes from Stegodyphus mimosarum, assembly GCA_000611955.2. Taxonomy (NCBI): domain Eukaryota; kingdom Metazoa; phylum Arthropoda; class Arachnida; order Araneae; family Eresidae; genus Stegodyphus; species Stegodyphus mimosarum. Next base: position 98,469 of record KK119329.1, on the reverse strand, counting down.
AGAAAGTTAAGTAGCAGCGCAGTCAGCTATATTAACTAAAATTCCTTGGAATCAGTAAAATATAATTTTAGCTTAGCTTAACAGCATCCGCTATACGTTACTCCTTTGTATCACGAGATTATTGACGAAAGACAAGTTGTTCCGCTAAATTTTATCTTGCTTCTATCGCGCAGTGAGACGGTTAAGGCTAAATTGTATTATTTTAGTTATTTATTATACTAATTTATTATAATATTTCTTGCACATGCTTGAAGCTTATCTGAGTCCTGAATAAATAAATTTCTATATATAGTACTTAAGGCTTATCGAGGGCCGGCGCTAGGTATCTTACCGCCTGATCTGAGGGTCCTAAATTTTGCTACCAAGCGCCTCCCTAAGTTCTAAATTTTTTCTGCCCCTAAATTTTGGGTTCTAGTGCTTTCACTAAATTTAAAAAATTTTTTCATCCCTTAATTTTGCTCGGTGCTACTCTAAATTCCAAAAATTTTGTCTTCCCTAAGTTCTGCTGCCCGATGTGGCCATAGGAGCTTTAGCGCAGGTTCTGGGTTTATGTGAATAATAAATCAGCTATTCTTAATTCAAATAGCACTAAATGTAATCTTTTGTTCTATGAGTATCATTTACAAAATCTATTTTTAACATATGGAAAGAAATTTTTGTTACAAGTTTTCCTCGTCAATATTTCCTAGCGCATTTAACTTAAATCTGTAATCAACGCCAAGCATAATGACAACATAAAAGGTTACCATACACATCGTTATTCAATTACTAATATGAAAAAAAAATTGTTTAGACATCGCTATATGAATCATTACTGAAATTGTCATGTGTTGATAAACATGCAGTGATGAAAGCAAAATATAATAAATTATGATTTACCTGGTTGGCGTCAGGGATATAAAATATTAGAAGGTGTAAAATCAACGATGTTTCTATGTAGAATGTTTCGGTTTGAGATGTATGCCAAGCTGGCTAAATTTATGCTAAAATGATTACTTCTTCAATGACAAGGTATTTTATTTAGTGCCGAGGTGAAATTAAGAGCTGAGACTATAAATATGTTTTACACTCTCTTCCAAAAGTTAAGTACAAAGATGTGAAACGCAAAATATCAACAAATACTGCTTTGATTGACACAAAATTCGGCAGGAAAGTAGCATAGATATTTATGCATAAAACAAAATCAATAATTATATACAGAAAGGAAAACAATATTAAATTTTTGTAAGTTATCAGATAATGACATACTGGAGACTTAAACAGAATTATGTATAAAGTGAAAATAAACAGCATAAAATGAAAAAAAGGACATTAATAGGGTATGTAATCCCCCCTCATCTGTATACAAAGTTTACACCTTGTGACCATGCTTTCAATTAGGTGGTCAACCACCTCAGAATTAAGCAATCGCCATTCTTCTTGTAGAGCAGTTTCCGACTCAATAAGAGTGGCTGGAGGTGGGAAACGTGAAGATACAGCACGGCCGAGAGCATCCCAAAGATTTTCAATCGGATTAAGGTCGTGCGAATATGCTGGCCACGCCATAGTGCAATCCCTTCACTTTCCAGGTAGTCGTCGACGATGTCAGCTCTATGGGGACGTGCGTAATCGTCCATTAAAACAAAAGTAGAGCCAACTGCTGCAGCGTACAATCTCACAATGGGTTCTAGAACATCATCTCGATACCAGACAGCCGTCAAAGAACCCCGTTTAAAGACGTGCAGGTCGGTGCGATATCCTAATGAAATCCCTGCTCACATCATAATGCCTCCGCCTCGGAATGCGTGATGTTTGGTGATGCTTTGGGATTGGTTGCGTGTTCGTTGTTCACGCCATATCCTTATCCGCTTGTCACCTGGCTCCAGAGCAAATCTTGACTCCTCAGTGAACATGACATTGCCCCAGTCAGACACATTCCAATTGACATGTTCCCGGCACCACTGTAATCGTGCCCCTCTTGATTGGACGGATAGAAGAACACAAACTCCACTCTTCTTCAACTGTACTGTACGCCGAAGAACACAAACTCTGTAATCTTCGGCGTACATTAGCTGCAGATATCGTATTACCAATGGACGCTGTAACCATAGATGTCACACGTGTGGAGGTCGCAACACCTGTGATCGACTGCCCTGCTTCAATGCCCCACACAGCACGCCAGCGCTCAGAATCTTCCATCCGTCTTCTGGAAGTCATAGAAACACGTATGCCTTGAAAACAAATTGTACGAAAGTTTTAAACACCTTCTATCAGCAATTACAATCAACTTCTGTAACCTTTCCTAACATAGAGCTGGCTTCTTATAAGACTGCCTTTTTTGCATATTTCTTGACATTAAAGCGCGATTGGCTGCTACCTAACATATTTGCATACTTCCATCTACCTCTGCAGCAAATTGCATCCTCTTCAATTCTGATTGGCTTCCGGAAATTGGCATTTTCGTCCTCGTGCTTAACTTTTGGAAGTGAGTGTATTATGGAGGGAAAAAATCAAATGCGCTTGCGTAAAGCGTTCAAAAATATTCCTGAAAAATGCTTGTTGGTGACTTTTGAGGTCCGAATTTTAGATCATTCCGGATCTGGACGTACAGATCTCGGACTTTGTACTGTGTATAATTCAAAAGTCGTTGACGTAAAAGAGAGCATGATTTACAGAATGACGGAGCTTGGTATACGAATGATAAAAGTTCTTGTGTCCGATTTAACACTCACTTTTTTATTCTTGTGAAGCATTTCCGTTACATGAATTACACGGTGTAACGGGCAAAATGTGTGTGTCTGTTGTTGATTACATGTGTGCCTTTTCTACATATTTATAAATTAATTTCGATCAAGAAAAGAGCAGCAGACGGCAAGCGAGGTGATAGCAGAGATGCATGTGAAAGTATGCGACGTGTCTAAAATAAAAACCTTGTTTAATATGATTTAGTTTTAGTTCAACGTCACCCTAAATGATTAATTTTAAATTTTGGTTCGCAAATTTGGAATTATTATTGTCTGAAGCGTTGTTTAAGTATCTGAGTCATGAGCGTTATAAAGGAATCATGTGAAGAGTATTAATTTTGAAATGACGCAGTTTAGAGTGATTTATTATAAACACTTCTCAGGATTTCTCAGGATATAAAGAGGAAGCAACCAAATTAAAATGGAGAGCCAAGAGACGCTTGGAAATTAAAGTTAAAATTTTAGTTACATGTTTTTACCTTATATATGTATGTAAGTATGTATGTCAAAAAAAGATTTCTATATTATCCGCTGCCTGGAACTTCCGTTGTTTCCAAATAGCGCTAAAGAGCCAATAAATGCTGCCTCCTTTTTACAATCATGTTCTTAACCTGCACTGGTTTTTTTTAAACTTCATGGTCAGTTTTGTTCCATTTATCTTGAAATATTTTGCATTTCTTATCTTCTCCATGGATCACTAAGATTTCAGGAGTAACGAAATGGCAGATACCATCTTTTTTACCAGAATCAAGGAATTTTCCCAAAACGTTGAGTAGACTGTAATTTTAACAGAAAATAATTATGTATCGCTAGACAAAGCGTAATGTGAAAATGCAACATTGAAAAACTCAGACTGTACACGCTAAATCTAGGTCTCCTAAACTGGGCATGACTGTTCGTATAAAAGCGATTGCAACGTCCCATCTAGGAATTTAAAGAGGTTATTAAATTAAATTTAGTAACGAACGGAGGCAGCCAAAAACTTAAGTTGCAAAATTGATCAATATTACCTAGTTGCCAATCGATTATCAACATCCGATATTCAGAATTAACATGCAATATCTAGTATCTCATGTAGTATGTAGTGACGTACATTCAGTGACGTACAAATACACAATAATCAGTTATATAGTTGATCATATATAATCAATCATAGATTATAAATCAATCACAGAATGTAATTACCCAAATATGATTAAAGATGGATTTGTATCACCGTGTGGTGAAAGTTCAAAATTTTTCATATGCTCTGAGATTTTAATACACTATCATCATGCATCACCTCTATGCCCAGACTTAAATTGATAAGGACAAAGCCTCTGAAGTTTTCGCTCGAATACATGCACATCTAAGGCTGAAATGTCGTGGGCACATAGGAATATGGGATACGCAGATTGTCTCGATCAGTATTCTGAAATGGTAATAGAATGCGAGTCTTTCAAACTAGGCCTTATGGAACATGTGTGAAAAGAATGAGTGACTAAGTAAATACAGTACAATATAATGACAACCTACCTATAGACAGTGCGAAAGGTGTCCACCAGTGACCCTGACGTAAGTATTTGAGGGAAGTTGGGACTTTTGTTCAGTGGGTCTGCTTGCTATTAATAGTGCAGAAGTGTATTTTTGGTGTCGAGACCTATGCACGCTTTGGTTCTCGGAAACAGTGGGCAGATTACTTTACGACGGAGCTTGCGGTGCATGCAGTTGCAGCGAAGGCCTCCCCAACAAAATCAGCAATGCAAAAACAGATTGCAAAATTGCGGGAAACCGTATCTATGCTGAATAAGCCAAAAGTACCTCCAAAGATTGTCTGCACTGAGGCAGAGTGGGCAACGCAGCACAAATAATGATACGCGGTTCGCCAAAAATCATCTCAGTGTTTGGCGCAGAAGTTGCAGGTGTCCCAACCGCCAGGCGGATCCTGAACCTGGATTTAAAATTTCAAAGTTACCGTGAAGCATCATTTGCGGGATGTAGACGCGGATGTCCTAGCCTGTACTTTTGTGAATGATTTTTATCACATACTTGAGGAACATATTACAGCTATCCTCGTTCGTGCCTTTTAAAACTTATGATCCCGTCTGCGGACGTGCCTCGAGATCGACGGAGAGCACTTCCAATATCCACTACTCCTCTAAGAAAGGCTCTTGTCACACTGTACTGTATTTACACAACGACTCATTCCTTTTACATATTTTCCAGGGAATCTCTTTTAAAAGACTCATCCGGTAATTTATGACGAGTGTCATGGTACCACCAGGACACCTGTAGGCACAGCCCATATCTTCAAACAATAGATATTCAATTGACTTCGGCGGCTCTCTTGGAATATGTCTTTGCCATTCCAAGATACTGAACCCAAATGTTAGTGTGTTTATTTATGTCAACATGACAAATTAAAATATAACTATCTGCATAAGAGGAGGGATACTTTTTTAAAGCTCTTTCTAAGAGAAACAAGTGGAGAAGAACGAAATTTAGAAATTGAACAAGTGGGAGAAATTTTAAACTATTTTTAAATTAACATACTTTCTGCCATCAGTATGGCAGAAATTTATCTGCAGATGTGCTTGTGTCAAAGTAATGCATTCTGGAATAGATTTACATTCGATGACGCATAACTGGTAATTACTGCGTTCCAGTATAATTCTGGACATCGATTCGTAATAACTATGTAATGCTGCACAATTCTGTGAGTGAGTATTTTCTTTTACCTGGTTTTAATTAATTTGATACCTTTCATAAAGTGCCTGTAGAGGATGCTAATTAGCTCCTTTCGATGAGGCCTTTCCAATTCATTAAAATTGGACTCGTGTATACGACATGGGGCTGTTTATACGGAAATGAAAAAGTGTGCACGGACTTTTCTTTGAACAATATAACCTGAGTTAAACTGAACACTGCTTGTTAGCGTGATTATAATTCTAGATGGTCAATGGCGGTGATTTTATTTGAAATTATTTCCCAGGTAATTTATAATTCTAAACGCTTAGTAATGGTTGTTTAACCTGAAATTAATTTCGAGATAGGCTGTAAAGTATAAGACTCAATTAGTTTTGTAAAAGTAAATTTTACCACTTGCAGTATTACAAAAAATTTTAAGTCATGTTTAGCAATAGGTTCAGTGCAGTGGAAACAGAAGCCATTGACAATAGTGACTAAAATGGCAAACCAATTGTATTTATATCTCATTTGGTTTCGCGCTCTTTCCCATCCATTAGGCCAATACGTGGCAATTTTTCCCAGAAATTTCTCCAGGAATTAGTTCGTTCCTACGAAAGTAGAGTTACTCTTTTTGCTGTAATTTAATGATCAACCAACCAGTTAGAGGAAGAGGGCGTAAATATATCTAACTGCTGGTGAAATGGCTTCCCTTATGAATTTGATTTTGTTTAATTTTTAAATATACATTTTTAAGAAAATGATACATGACTTTTGCACCAGAATTTCTTTGTTTAATAACTATTCTTCGTTTTCTACAGATTTCTTCTAACTGATGACATGGACATTTTGAAATAATACTTTCCTTTCACACACTGCGTACAAACTAGTCTATTAATGCTTAAAACTTAAGATATTTTAAAGGTATTTAAGTGCCATAAAAATAATGTTATTTTATTTTGCAGTGACGCTGCTGGCTCACCTCCTCAAAATGGCCTGTTTGGAACTTTGATTTGCATAGGAGGAATGTTTGGTATGTATTTTTTAAATTTTCGTGATAATTTGCGCCCAAACCTTTCATTAAGCTTCATTATTTATTTTAGATCTTGTAACAAAAGATTGCAGGTTATTTTATCACAAGATTATAAATACACTTTCTAGAGACATTAGGTATTTCTAGAGACATTAGGTTATCAAGAGAGATGAAAAATGAGCAACGTCCTCACCGGGACTCGAACCACGGACCTCTCGAATTCGCGCCAAACGTGCTGAGCAGTACATCCCGAAGGCAAGCGAAGAAGGCGGGAGAAGTACCTTATATAATCCCCCTTTTAAACGGCGACTGAAGATTAGAGGACCCAATCGCCAAATCCTGGTGGTGGATAATCATCATCCACCAGCCTTTTAATTCCTGCGCCTAGAGTTATTAGGTACTTTTTCGACGTCAAGAGAGATGAAAAATAAGCAATGCCCTCTCCCGGGACTCGAACCACGGACGTCTCGAATACGCGCCGAACGTGCTGACCACCACGAAGGCATGCGAAGAGGGTGGGGGAAATACCTTTTAATTTTAACTCAAATTTATAAACTGTCAAGAATAAAATAACACTGTAACATAAAACTAAAAGTAACAAATTAAGAAATTCTGCAAAATCGAGAAATTCTGAATTTTAAGTTTTACTTCTCCAATCAAATCATCGAACAAAGAAAATACACTCACTTCCAAAAATTAAGCACGAAGATGTAAAATGCAAAAAAATCAACAAATACAGTTTGTTTGAAGTTTAATAATAATAATGTTTTGAAGTCCCACTGTTACTGTTATTAATTAAATAGTGTCGAAAAAAACCTTACAAGCATCCACTCTGAAAAATATTTGAAATATTGATTTTACTTTATTTTGATTTTTTGTTAAATGTAAGTTGGAAAAAATCATTTTGTTGGAATCATTTTTTATGGTGATTAAATATTTTGAAAATGTTTTGTTTTCCTTGCAGCAGTGCGCATTCTGTATCATTATGGGAAATCCCGTCTTTTCTTCGACTTGCTCACGAAATTTTATAATAGTCTCTTACGATATGTTTTGTGCCACCGTAAAGAAATTGTAAGCTTTTTATCAAGTACTTGTACTTACTGAAAGCTAAAATGTTGGCAAACAAGCTGGCTCCACGAGAGTTTCGTCAGTTATACTGAGAAATTATTCCCTTAGGCATATAGCTTTCAATTTCTTTGCCTTGATCAATTAATCAACTTAGTATTAAATCTGTTTTTACAATTGATGGATGATAAAAAAATAAATGCTATTTTAAAAATTTTCACTTATATTTGGCAAAATGTTTAGCAGTTTAATGTTCATTAACAGAGTTAACTTTCGAAATGAATATTCTTTTGGAAATGGTGCATATTCTGTTCCCGTGTGTGACGAAAATGTGTTAAAGACCTTCTAACCTGTTTATCAGTAAATACTACTTGCATACAGTGCCTGCGTGTATAAAGTTGACGTTTTGAAATATTCGCCCTTTCCTTAAACGTGTCTTTTGTAGTAATACCTAGCTTTAAACATTTTATTTTGGGGCAAAAATCACAGACGTGGATCATTTTGTTGGCAATTAAACCACTAGTGATACTACCCAGTGCTCCACAGCGTTTGATGTTTGACCGTTTTGGAACATTTCACAGCCCATTACACGGATCGCTACATGTGATTCTTCGCATGAAGGTAGAATACTCTGAAGACTGCTGATAGCGCACTTGAATAATTAAAGCATTTTTTTTTCAATACAATGATAACATATATCTATAAGCTTTCTAAGATATTTGATTTTCGCGATTTGACAACAAAACAAGGACATTTTATCAAGACAACAAAATTGCTCGATTTGCTAACTGGCGTAAACCTCAGTAGTAAATCGCTGCTCTAAGACTTAGTTTGTAAGAATATTTGATATCCATGACTAAATTCCATCGCTATAAATGATCTGAACATGTAAGTAGCCGTTTCGTGAATTTTTGAATTTGTAAAATGTAGATTTGATTGAATTAAAATTTCGGTATTTCTGTACATTGCTGTGATTGTTCGCAACTTGCCACATCTATCTAAATAATATTATACTCAATTGAAAATTCATATTTTTGAGAGTCGTCATTTTTATCAAAAGAAACGCAGTTTGTTTTATTCACCTGTTTATGAGTGCCTGTCATTCAAAAAAGCGTTCCTATTACTTTTTCGTGCGTTTCAGAAAATAGCTTTTGGTCACGAAATAATTACAGCGAAACGAAATTTATTTATTCATTTAGTTTTTACTTTTCTGCTCAACAACAACTAAAATGCATGGATACAGCATTCGATTTCTATAAGAAATAAACTATAAGTTACATGTTCCAGTCAGTTAAATTTTCCTCCTACCTCCATTTGAATAGGTAGTTTAAAAAACTCATAATGTTTTATAATTAAGGAGTTATTATAAAATACTGTCTGGATCTTGCAGTTCCTCTGACTTTGTCATTTAAGGTTATATTTTTATTTTATTTCTTGAGAGCTTAATCTTACGCAAAACCTATACTGATACTAATCTCAAAAATCTGTTAACCTGAATAAGTCAACTTATGCAGAAATCAGTGCAAAATTTTACATGAGTTAATTTTTTTTATTTTTATTCATTCATTTATTTACTTTTTTTTTAAAATTTTGATGTACTTTGTTCATTTTACCCCCAACTTACCCTGATCAAGAAGTTTGTACATTTATATATAGGCACTTAGTTTGCAAGAAAACGCAATGGATGTCAAGATTCTACAACACAGCATGCATGTCTCAACAAGTTACCTACAAAACAGTTGTACTTAACTGTATATCTTAAGCGATATTCATTATCTGAGCTCACCTTGTCTGTTCAGTTAGTTAACCGCAAAATAATGGAAGTGACACTCGGTGATACATTTCATCTAAGTTAGCTGTGCTTTTGACTGAGACTCAAATGCTTTTGAATTTAATGCAGAGAATCTGTTATTGAGCTTGAAGTCTGCTTTGTACCTGCACAGCACAGAAGGATTTCAGTTGTAGTTCAGTTTTACTTTCTGTCTACTGATTATAGAATTTTAAATTCTGGTTTATTTTACCTGCTGTTGTTTTATTTCTTTATTTTAAAAGCAGTTAATTTTTGCTACCGCGAAAAATGTTGACAACAGGAAGTCTAACACATTTGTTTTCGGAATTAATTGATTAATTAGTGAATTTAATGATTTTAGTAAATATCAGAAGTTTGCAGGGGAAGAAGACGACATTATTTAATTAAGATGACATATGAGCTCGCTTTCCAACAAACGACATGCCTTTCATCGAAAACTTCGCACATTTACACTAATAATACACTGGTTATCATAAATTAAAGAAAAATCACAAAAATAGCGATAGCTCCCTCAAAAATAATCCAAATCGTGTAAAATTTCAATATGTTGTCAAGTAAGAGTAGCTAACTAAAACTGAAGTATGCAAATTAGTCGCGCTGCATTCGGAATACGTCATCTGGGAGGAGCATAAAAGCCCATGTTTGTGAGCAAGCCCACATATTTCACTGTGATAGTGACATCAAAAATCTGAGATAGCCAATTCGTAACAATTACCGCCAGGCATCATTTGCCTGCCGAACTAAGATGGAGAGCCATTGAGAGACTACAGGGAGGACAAAGTCAAACAGAAGTGGCCAGATGGCTAAATGGGAGTCTTTCTGTGTTCATAGACTTTAGAGGCAATTTCAAACCACAGATTCGGCATCTAGGAGTTTCAGCCAAGGACGGTCAACTGTTACGACGAGCGCCGATGACCGATATTTGACATTATGTGCACGCAGGAATAGAACCGCTACTCAGACTCTTCTTAAATCCTTCCTTGCTGCAGTCACCGGAAGGTTCGTGTCAACGTCAACTGTGCGTAGAAGGCGTCACGAAGCTGGTCTGTATTCGAGTCGACCAGCCATCTGCGTGCCGCTCAAGTCACGCCATAGGAGGGACCGTTTGCAATGGGCACGACATGTCCGCTGGACGCCTGATCAATGGAGGGCTCCTCTCTTTACGGATGGATCTAGGTTTAGTCTAGAAAGCGATTGTAGGCGTTATTTGATATGGAGAGGACTTGGAACTCGTTATCATCCGTCAAACATCCGTGAAAGAGATGCATACGGAAGAAGCAGTGTTTGTGTTTGGGATGGTATCTCTTTGGGTGGACGCACAGACCTCCATGTCTTTCCAAGGGGAACCGTGAATGCTCAGGTTTATAGACATGACATCCTTGGTGCTTATGTGCGCCCATATGGCAATAGGTGATGCTTTCCTGTTACAGGACGACAACGCAAGACCACACAGGGCTCGCATCGTAGATGATTATCTTCAACAGGAAACACTTATGCGCATGGAGTGGCCAGCTCGTTCCCCGGACTTGAATCCTATCGAGCACGTTTGGGATGCTTTAGGTAGACGTCTAGCTGCTCTCAATATGCCCGCTCAGACCCTTGCCGCGCTTGCAACTTCTTTGCAAGAGTAATGGCTCTCGCTTCCTATGGAACTAATAGACCGCATAATTGAAAGCATCACATATCGCTGCATGTGCTGTATTGCTTCTAGGGGCGATCATATTCCATATTGAAGGTACTTTTCCTATAGCAAATTGACACCTTCGATTTGTTCATTTTATACATGTGCTAATTTCTATACTACCATAGTAGTCTGGTAATTTCTTTTTATGTTATTTGATGCCTTACTATGTGTTGTATATTGTGGGTAAGTTTCAATAAATTCTACATGTAACTTTTTCAGTAATAGTGATTTTTGTGATATTTCCTTAATTTATGATAACCAGTGTAAAAAGGAAAGTACTTCCTATTTATACTATAACAAACAGCCAAAGCATTAATATTCAGAGACTGAAAGGAAACTGTCTACCAAATATTACCGGAGCAGTTAAAGAGAGAATAGTTGAATAGAGATACATCACCATAAAAACTTGGAAAGATTTTTCGTTTTTTACAATCAAAATTAATTTCTTGTCTTTAAGGAAAGTTGTATGATAGAAAACTGATAACATTTGTTACCACTTACTTTCAGTTTTTTTCCATCCTGTCATTTCTGATTTCATTCCTTCAAAAGCAGAGATAAATGTTTTTTCAAAAAGTATTATGCATACAAAAGGCAGTAGAAATTTACTTATGAGGTAATTTGTTGCGTCTTTTGGATAATACATTACCATTGTTTCGATGCCTATGAATTTACTTGTCGTCATTTTTCTACATATCTACGAACAAGCTTATCAATAATATTTAATGAAATAGCTATTTCACTGCCTGTTTACATACAAAGTTTGAGGAATCGCAGTCATTGCATGATAGCCAGAATTATTATTAGTTTCCCTAAAGTTTGGGAAGTTTGCCTCATTAGCAACAATTTTCCATAACTACAAATCATTCCCTGTTTTTAAACTAGTCTGATGATGTAATGTTTCTTCTGTTTTAAAATCTCGATTGTTTTATATGTTGATTTAGAGGATCATTTATTTGGTTCTCTTCAAGATTATAGCTTAATGAAATCGAATTCGGCAAAGCGATTCCTACGCATGTTTCGCAAAAATTTACTATTCAGTTGAAATAATCGCATGTGTCATGGACTTCATGATGAAACGCTGGCAGTCTGGTCAAAAGATTCTCTCATATAATATTATGCATCTTCCCAGAAAAGGGTAAATTTTAGGAAATTTAACGAAGAAACTTATATTCACTAATAAGCTTTTCAAGTATGGTTAATAATCATGATGTGAATTTACATTGCGTACTAATTTTGCTAAGCATATAAAAACGACTGTGAGAGCCTTTCGAGGCTTGAAAGCACAGGGAGAATCATCCCTGCAAACGTTTTGTCTGTTAAAATTTCTAGAGTTATCCTTTAGCCTTCAACTAATTTTTTAGACTAGCAGAAGATTTTTATTTTAAGGCTTGTAAATCTTACGTTAAAAATTTCATTAAGGTACACTCCCAGTTAAGATTTTTTCGGGTTTCAGTTATCAGTCTGATATTATTTTCAAAGATGAGTAATAGTCAACAGCAGCAGAGCGGTAAAATCCGCTAAATACAGGGTTATTCAAAAAGAAAGAGCAGATTTCAAACATTTATTTCTTCCAAACTACAAAAGATAGAAACATGATTCTAACGTTAATGGATAGAGAAAAGTTTAAAATTATGGTATGCATTCAATATGAGCACCGTGTGTGAAAGATGAAAAGTGGATTCATCGGAAAAAATTAATCGTTCAGCAAAATTGTCTTCTTCCATATCATCTAACATGTACTGCAAAATTCGTACCTTTTGTTGTGGTCGTCAGGATGCAATGCTTGCAATAACTGCAGTTTGTATGGGTTCATGTGCAGACTATGTTTTAGAACTCGCTGTACCGTTGGTTGAGGAATTAAGTTCCTTGCTTGCTCGCGATGGGCTCCAACCGACAAATAATACCAGAAAACAAACAACAGCGCCAATGCGGCCGTGATTGGAACTTTTACCCGAACTAATAATAAATTGTACACTTTTCTCTATTAATTAACGTTAGAATCATGTTTCTATCTTTTGTAGTTTGGAAGAAATACATGTTTGAAATCTGCTCTTTCTTTTTGAATAACCCTGTACTTCTAAGTCCATTCGTGTCTCGAGTCCCGGCTGAACGGGCTGACTGCATGGACGTTTTCGTGTTTTTCCCTATGTGTAACGTGGATACGAACCAGTTTCCCTTAAAAAGGCGGGGCATCCCTCCTGTTCGTGTAGTTCCTGAAGGCGAATACCGTAATAAATGAAAAGCTGAGTAATAAGATTCATGAATATAGGATTTTAGAATAATGAGAAAACAACGAATAAATTTTTATTAAATAACGAAAAACAGCGCAGTTTCAGACAGCTGTATTGACCAAATTATGTAACCTCATGGCCCAGAGTATACAGTTTCTATGGCGGGCGGAGAGTTCTAAACGAAAATATTGTAATAATGCAGTAATATTAAGGAAACATATATAAATATAAATATTTAATAGTAACTATTGGTTAACGTAAAGCTTGAAGAAGGAAAGAAATTTTTTGCGTAAGATTTCAATGTAATTTTTATGTCTGCTTTTTTGGAGAGTGGACAAAAACTTGCTTGCTTAGTAAACGCTGCTTCAAAATTAAAGTAATTTACTTAAAATATCTATCCAGTTGAATAAGTAACTACTGTTAAGTATCTTATTTACAGCGTTTGGAATTATCATATGAACTGGAATCATATGAATTGTAACTAACTGAAATTCCATCTTTACTATTCTATAGGTGTTGCTTTTATGATTTTGAGGTATATGATTGTCCTAGAGCAGAATCGAGAGAAAAGTAACGTGGTAACTATTGTCAACAAACTCAGTCTCTTTGCTGGCATCACATCAATGCTTGGAATTACTTTAGTCACGGGATATCCTGTAAACTTCTACAGGAACAGAGATGTCTGGGTAAGTTTTTCAGTTAAATTACGATACGTAAATGCTTCAGAGTTTTACTATTATAGTCAATAATCCTGACTGCACTATTGGAGTCAATATTCCTGACTGCACCATTCTAGTCCCTTTCAGTTTGTGATGTGATATCTTCTCGATTTAATAACATACCATATGCAATTATTTTAGTACATTTTTACTGACGCACTTTTACATGGTGTAAAAGTGTGTCAATATTTTTAATTCACACAGGTAAATTCAGCTGCCTGCAGTAAAAATATTGACACAAACTTTTACATCATACAGCTACGAGTCAGTAATAATGGACCCCAGAATAAAATGTTTAGAAGAAGAAAAATTGTGTAATAGCCCTGTAGAGACCATTATCTTATATCGATGCAGGAGACGTGAAAATTGTGCAATTCCTTCACCGAAATTCGAACACACTGGACCTCCCGATTGCTAGTCGGACGTCCTATCCACGAAGGCATGCGAAAAGGAGGTAGAAAATGCCATAGAACCTTTTTATTTAATGTGAAGTTTCTTATATGTATTCTGAAATTCATTATTTTACAACCGGAAATTTTAAATTGCTATGAATGTTTCAATCAAGACTAAGAGGTTTCATCCTTAAAAAGGATTTCTTTTTAATTATTTTTATTATTTGTATTTGATTTTTAGGAAATTTCTCATTCGATTTTTCAATAGGATTCTCTCTAGATCACTCGACTAAACGTTTTGCAAATTTTACTTAAAGTCAGCCAAATCACACTGTTATGCTGGAAACCGGGGATTCATGAGGCTAGGAAATTTTGATAGTAGCCTGCGTGTTTAATAAAGTATGTCACTTACATCCTCACATTTAAAATTTAAACGTACACAAGGTATAAGTAATTTAACATCTGTGGAATGCTGGAGCTATTTATAAGGACAGTTACCGAAGCTTCTGTTGATCATCCCGTAGGAAGATATTACTGCTAAAATTTAAAAAATTCTCATATGCCCAAAAGATGATTTCCTCTGTTGATTTATTATTATGAAAATAAATCACTGGGTTTAGGTAATTTACTACTGTAAAACTTTTGACGGTTATCTACCTTGGAAGAAAGAGTATATGAGCTATGTGTGACAGCCACGAAAAATGTCCATACAACAAGCCAATTTCCACAATATCATAGAATAAGAATCGACAGTGTCAAGTAACTGCAATAACTCAGTTTATTCACAACGGCTAGTAGGCTCTTAATTGCAGTTAAAAGTTTTACGATCCATTAGTAAATCATTTTGACTTATAGGTGGTGAATAAACTACGCTAAATAACTTATTTGTTTGAAACATTTAAATAAAACAAGAAAACGATACTATTTCTCCAAAATAAAGCATACTTTTCTTTCTTAAATTTTTGATTTTATTTTTCAACAAGCACTCTTTTCCTTCTTTCGCACATCTAAATAAAAAGCGAATCGGATTCCATACCAATACCTTGTCAGCTTCGTTGAACCGATATCCTGCAGCTCTCGTATCGTACGAGGTCTAAATCTTCTCCGTTACCAAATTCATTCGCTCTCGAGCAAAATTGTACATCACTTCAGACCGTGACTGGAGATATTGAATGTAATCCTCAGGCGATGAAGGCGCATCAGAAGTTGACAAACAACATATAAAAGGGCAAACGAAGGGCACTACCGAAGAGCATCTAGGATGGAGAATAGCTGGTAGCCTCGTGGACAGCACTGCGATAGGCCGGTAAGAACTGCGGCAACGTCTGCTTCCAATTCTGTTGGTTTCTGGAAACCATCAACGAGAGGTTATTAAGGAAGGTTCGATTAAACCTCTCTACCATGCCGTCTGCTGGGGAAAGTAAGGGTGTCTTTGGGGCTTGTCAATTCCGAGTAGCTTGCACAGTTCTTTAATTAAGGCGAGATAAAATTTCTTCCTTGACCGGAATGTAACTGAAAAGGCACTCCGAACCTAGAAATCCTGTGCTGTAGCATTACCTCTGCTACTGTGGCAGCCTCTTGATCAGGAATAGAATACGCTTCAGGACACTTCGTGAAGTAATCAGTGACAACAAGGAAGTATTCATTGCCATTAGCAGTTCGTGGCAGAAATACCAGGATATCAAAGGCGATGCGTTCAAAAGGCGCTCCTACATTATAGCGTTGCGGCTTCCCTCGGCTGTGTTTCTTCGGTCCTTTCTGATCGAAAGTGAAATCTCAATGAGTCTTAAATTTTGCTGCCCGGCACCTTCCTAAATTGTAAAAATTTTGCCACTCCTGAATCTGAACAGTGTTTTCTCTAAATTCTTAAACTTTTGCCATTCTTAAATATTTTCTCTCGGTCCTCCGATGAATTTGTAATGTCCTTCGCTACTTTGTACATGATAAAATGTCAAGGAATATAGTGAACAAAGTAGCGACTTATCGCTGAGTTTAAGTAGACTCGAGAAGGGTTAAAACACCCTTTTATTCACTCAAAGAAATCATAGCAGTTGGCCCCTTCTCGGGCTTACAGGAAAGCCTCCACTCGGGCTTTTAAATCAGGATATGAAAATAAAAAAACTTATCTAATGGAAATCAAAAATAGTCTTAGCCGAAGGTAGACATGCATATCTAACGTAGTTGGCCCTTAATTTAAACTAGCTGGCGATTATCAACAGGCACGTACAATATGACCAAGCGTAATAGATTCAAGAAGGAATTAGCCAAAAGGCAACACGTGCCACTAGGGATTCCTAAGCACTCTCTTTCGAAGTAAATTGAATTTCCTTTTAATACTACTTCTAGATAATTTTCATTCACAACGATGATTCTAAAAACTCATTCTGGTAGGGAGTTGTAAGTTAGAAACAAGAACTGAAATGAAAGGGTTTCAAAATCAAAAATAACTGTTATAAAGTTAACATACACCTTACAAATTCTAAACATTTTGCCGTAACGCCGTGGCTCTGGCGCCGGTCGTGCTTAATATGCATCTGCTTTGTAACAGAATTCTTATTTAGATCAACCACTCCACAAAATATCTTGGGCTATACATTAAGAAAACAGATTGTTTTCATCTGCCTGGATTTGATTAGAATAAGAACTATCTTGTTTTCATCTGCCTGGATTTGAATAGAATAAGAACTAAGTACTAACAAGTAGTAAAGTTATAAGGACTTAACTGTGTGATACTAACTAAAATAACCTTCAGACCTTATTTAGACTGGAAAGCGAATTTTCGCTCCAAATGAAAATGTACTACAAAGATTTATGAAGGTTTTAAACAAACCTTTTAAATTTGAATTCAAAAGAAAGCATAACTCAATCCAATCTCCACTACTTGCAGATATTAAATTAACATAAAGTTTTGAATTTACGATTTAAAAAGAGGTCATCTCCACAGATACAAAAATTTGGCCTAACTAAGCTGGCTCAAACTTTAATGCGCGTTTTAACTTCGGCTAGCAAATAGCTGATGGCAGTTTCGACACAGAAAGTAAAGTTGCGAGTGTCCCTGCCGAAAGCTCTATATCTAAAATATTCAAAATCATCGCCTTAAATAGTAATCACTCATTTGCATTCTGGTGAGGGTTAGCGAAAAGGAGAATAAATAGTAAATCATAAAAAATGGTTAATTACTAGTAACTTAAAGTACCTTATAAAGCGAATTATGCTCACCAGTGATTAACCAAGAAACTAGAATACGATTCGAGCTTCTATTATAACTAAAGATTTAATCTATGCATTTTAATATATAACCTGAAAATTATTCTTTTATGGCCATGATAATGCGGGAAAGCATGCGTGTGACTGCAAATTTCATAAATTTATTGACAGGATTTCAAAATAAGTTCTATGCATACAGAAAGATTTCAAACAATCGCTCAAAAAGAATCAGATGAAAAGAAATCAGTATTTGAAAAAGTCGCATAAAAATCACCGAGTT
Source organism: Stegodyphus mimosarum (assembly GCA_000611955.2). Lineage (NCBI taxonomy): Eukaryota > Metazoa > Arthropoda > Arachnida > Araneae > Eresidae > Stegodyphus > Stegodyphus mimosarum. Next base: position 80,661 of record KK119329.1, on the reverse strand, counting down.
AAAACCGCGTACGAGAATGCTCTGCCTAAAGTGATTAATTGTGAAACAAATACAGTTAACAATCAGAATAAATGTAATTCATTCCTCGGTTAGAGTTAATTTGAAAAATAACTAAAGAAATTTGCTTTCTGAGTTTTCAGATTCCATCTTAACTTCTGAAAACTGGTATAAACTATCCCCCAAGCCGTTTATAGGCGTCGGCCAGTACTAAGGCCAGAAGCTGTGGTCACTTTATTATGAAGGCACTTAATGGGTGTGCCACCGGGGAATGGAACTATTCGTCTCAGCCCTTTCGCCGTCAAGACATACTTTTCTTTAAACGACTGTAGTATATCTTGCCATATTACATTGATTTAGTTTTATAATTTAATTCGAAAACCGTTTTATATAAAATGTTTTTATGTACAGTTTTATACAAATACATCGTTACGCATGACATATTAGTTTTAAAAGAAAAATGTGCCGACAAGATTCAAAGTAATTCCGTTTTCAAATCAGATTTCATAAAATGTCAATTTCCTGCTTAATTCAAATTTCATAAAAATGTCAATTTCCTACTTTCATAAGTGATTTCTCTGAACTGGCCGATTAAAATTTCGAGAAATTTTGACGATTCATGTAAATATTGTACCTGCGTAATTTTAAAATCGATAATATAACTTATGTTATATCAGAGGTTTAGTCCCAGTTCTCTTTGTTGCTGACATAATTTTTTAACTAACTATGTGTAATTTCTTTGTATAGCATATTTGTAAACAACTATATATATTATAAGCAACCTCTATGACGTATACAAAAGGTAAAAAGAATAATTAAACTAAATAAAGTTAATACGAGTATAATACGGCAAGATATAGTACAATCATGTAAAGAAAAAATATGTCTTGACGGCGAAACGTCCCGATGGCAATCGGGCATATTTCTTGCGGCGGATTCGATGGATCCGGGATTCGAAGCCGGGTCCTTCGGTATGGCAGTTGTCACTAACCACTTTCCCGTCTGGGCGGCAAAACTGGTTATAAACTTAATTTTGCAATATGAAAAGTGTAATCCAAAATTCGAAACTGACTTTTTTTATATATTGAATACTATTTGCTTGTAAGTACAATACTTTAAAATCAAATTAAAATCAAAGATTATAGCATCTGTAATGTATTTGCTGATAATAATCAACCTGTTAAAAAGATCACGTTGCTCAATCCATTGCAACAAAGCAAGTGGGGGCTACTTAGCTTGAAAAAAGAATACTTTGTTTCGGGCTTGTTAAAAGTCTCTTATTTATGTTTACTCAAGTGGCCACATGCAGTCAGCCCGTCCCCCAGCATTCGAAGGAGACTGGAACTCCATTGTTCAGCGGTCATATCCACTCTAACACTATATAAAGTTACACTCTAATTACACTTAATGTAAACATACTATTGATTAGAAACATCAGTTTGAAGTTACAACTGAGGATAATAATAAAACTTATCTTCCGATTATTGCAGCTCAGAATACAACAGTAGCTCAATTACTTAAAAAATCAAATATTAAAGATTAAGAGTTTGCCTACTATGCTAATCTGTTTTCTCAAAAGACTAAGTTAACTCAGCGCTCAGTACAATCAGTACAGCCCTCTAGCAGAATTAAATTGAATCACCGCGCTGTGGGTCTAAGCTGCCAAAGATTAGACCTACTTATATTCTTTCTTATTATTTTAAACTTACTTAATTTGAAATTTTCTGCTGTAGTACTCGAAACAGTAGAAGTACAGGAAAAATTCAGCATAATAAATAATATGTTAATTAAAATAAACCTTACAGTTTCAGGACCTAGAAGCAGGTGTTTTGACGCATGAGTGGGTAACGCTTGACTATTTGACAAGGCCCAACTGCTTTGTACGAATCATTAATGAATGAACAGTACAAATTTCAACGAATAAATGAGTACTATTAGACATTTAAATAAAGCAATGACACTGAGCCTTTAATATAAAATATTTTACTGGTACTGAGAAAACATTTTTGTGTGAGAATGTATGTATTTGTGAGGATTTCGAAGCTGAGAAAAGATTTTCTATTTCACAATGACGCAAGACTTCTAATATTTATATTTCAATCCAATGCAATCATGCGCATTATCTAGCTTAATGAATACTGTTTAAACAGATTGCTTTCAATTAGAATCCTTTCAGGATTTTCCAAACTGTATGTTGAAGATTAAAAATCTTCACTGGCACTTGAAGGGAGCCAGATATTACGGCAACCCTATTAGCTTATTCAGAATGCCTTTAGACGTCAGCGAGGATGGCTGTCTATGAAATCAGGCATATGATATCGGCACATATTATGTGAATTTTCCTGAATATTTAATTTGAATAGTTGTATATAGTATTTGTAGTATAAGTGTAAATAATAAAGATTTGAAAAGACGATGAAGACTCCTCCTCGACCCCGAGATTATATTTACTTCACTGTATGCACATATTTGACAATTATACATGTATTGTTTATTAAGATAAATCTAAATTTTATAATCATAATTAAAGAAGATAGAAGCAGATCTTTATAAATTATCCTAAGCATTCGAGGGAATAAACATTCTAATTCAAGCATTATAAATAACACAGGTCAGTAGAGTTGTAAACATCGCAGATAATTTTATTTGGTATTTATCTCAATTTTATTTCAATAGTTGCCGGTATTGTGTCATGAACCTTATATTAAATGCCATCTTCTCTAAAAAAAGATGGCATGAGATGTAGTCAGGGCCAGCGCTACGCATTTGTCGCCCGGTGCAATCTTTACAGATCTCAAATTCTGCTGCTTGATCATCCAATGAATTCTAAAAATTTTGCCCAGCGTAAATTCTGCTGGCCAATGCGTGCCCTAAATTCTAAAAATTTTGCTATTCCTAAATTTTGTTGTCCGGTGCTTCCCTTGATTCTAAGATTTTTGCCGCCTCTAAATTCTGCCGCTCGGTTCAGTGGCACGATTGCACTAGCTTGGGAGCCGACTCGGTATGTAGTTCAGAGAGATGTATCAATAACCTTCTTTGTGACAGTTTGTGATGAAAATGGGTTGTGACATCCCTTTGGTTATGAAAAGGTGATCATTTTGATGGAAATAAATGCTGGTTTGCTGAAACAAAAATCTATAAACTTAATTAAAGGAACCAAAAATTCATTTTCCGATTTTTTTTATGATTAAGTTCCCTTCTTTATTTTTCAATTGAAAATTATAAATCGAATAAAAATGTAAACTAATTAATACAAAAGAATTCTTCATTTCTTTCATTTATTAATTTCGAAGAAAAATACCTTTCCTTTCTTCTAACTTTCACAAATCATTGCGCATTGCAAATAGCGAACATACAGCTCAATTTTTTTTTTAATTTGAAAACTCATATCTACGATGTTATCGTCTCGAGATGTTTTGTAAGCAGCTTTATACCATGAAGTGATGTTCAATGATGTTTCAAAACTGCAAAGATTTGTCTCCACATTATTTTCGATTATAATATCTTATACCGCTATGATTTTTTCTTGCCTTTCGTTTTAATGACTCACCTGTTTTCAGCCCTAAAACACAACGTTAATTTTTGTCATACAAGCAAAGTAATTGCCGGAAAAATGCTCGGATGTAAAATTTAAAATTATAGAAAAACGACCCTTAAATTGAATAAAACTCTGTAGGTTTCGAAAGTGGTTAAACTTCTTCGGAGGCTTATGACTGATCGGCCCGGAGAATTTTATTAAAAATCATTGTCAATATAAAGTTGCTCTTCCCCCTTCCCGTCCATGTTTTAAAAAAGTTCAAATAAAACAGCTTAAGTAGCTGTAATGAATAAAATCTATTTTAGAATAGCAAACCAGAATCTCCTAAGATTTCTCTAAGAACAATTATACTAATAAAATCTTAAAGCTGTTATCATACGAAGAAACTTTCGGAAATGCCATACGTTTTCATAAGTGAAGTTATTTGAATTAGAAGCTCTAAGAAAGCAATGCTAAGATAATTATTTCTTTGTTTTTATCCTTTACATTTCCATTCCTTCTTGAGCCTGTTTTCATGTATTATTTATATCCATACGAGTCCCAAATTACGAGCTCTATACTCTGAAGCCTTTATCACACAGATAACAAAGAAGCCCTTCCTTTCGTATTAGATTTTCTAATCCTCGTTCATCATACTGTTTAGGGATGGCGTTTTAGTTTCTTTCACCAAAAATAGGGAGTTTTCACTGGGCAGTAGCATAAAGTATTCAGCTAAAATCAAAAAAATGTAAGTGTAGTTTTTGTGATTATAAAGGTACTTTATTTGTATGCAAAATTTTATAAAAGACGATTTCACGAGAAAAATTCATTTTTGACATTAAAAAAAAATCCCCTTTAGTAAAAGAATTTTCATGTAATCTAAATCTTTGGCAGTGAAGGCGAATATTTTTTTTAACAGCTATTATCTTTAACAGAGCTTTATTTTGTAATTTCTGGACTGGATAAAATAAAATCTTTCGAAATATATGTGCTTGCAATACTCAATTAATTTTTATCGCACTCAAAGCCTTGCTAAAACGCTTACGCGTTTTATTAATTATTGTGATCTTTCAGCTATTCTATGACCATCGTCAGATTAGGCTAATTCTTAGAGATAATTTTTAAATCTCTAGTGCTCGATTTATAGTTTTTGGCTATTGGCAACTAGTTATCAAATACTATTTCAAATATTTCATAGAGAAATATTTATTCACATTTTCGTTTGGTGCTATTATATGAAATACCGTAAGACTATAAACATTTTTAGCGAGTATAAGGATTTTTTTATTAATGCAGAGTTTCATATATTTTTAAACATAAATTGGCTATTATTTTTTTAACCGCGGGTACAAAATTCATGAAAGCATAAAAAAAGTCCATACCTTTTCTTCCTGAGAAACTGATCGCAGTTGAAATCTCAATTTCTGCTGACTCCATAGGAATGTTCCGCGTATATATTCAGGATAAAAGATGAACGCTTCATTCACGAATTTCGCGTTCGGAGGGTTAAATTAGGAATCTTACGTAGAAGTATGTATATGCATATGTGTAAACTCTACAGACACAGCATTCTTTACGTAATTTATGGAATAAGTATCAATTTGACGCAGAATTATTGTAAGTGGATTTTACGTACTGTTAATTAGTACTTTGACATTCGGCTATATTCGAATGAATTTTTCGTCCCTGACAGCGATGTTAAGATTTACGTCAGAAGTTAATCAGAACAAGCAAAAATAATATGAAATTAATAAGCAAACTAAATAAATTACATTAAAAATAGATAATAAGTGAGCCAATATAAAAGCTTTGGTATTTTCGACACATTTTAAAACCATTTCAGGTGGTGAAATAAGAAACCATGTGAAAGGAAGCACACACCAAAAAAATATTGAAATCAATTCGCATGGTGAAGAAATAAGAATACACTGTGTGTGAGTAGATGATGTAATAAATAGCAATAAATAATTAAATTTTTGACAGATATGAGTATTCTGATAAGCAGAATAATTAAACAGAATATTAGCTGAATTATAGTGCAGTGGCGTAGTTAGAGGGGGACGGAGAGGATGATTTTCCCCGAGTGGCATATTTCTTGCGGCGGCATTTTTCTCGTAAAATATTATTTTATAGGGCTTAACTATGTGGATTGTTGAGGCGGGTGCAGAAGTAAGAGATTCTGAATTGGCATACGGAAGTAAATTGAGAAAAAACATAGTTTTTACTCTAGATAAAGTATTTAAAAAAATAGCAGCCAGATTTCAACAGCTACATACTCTTGTTATACCTTTTCACTTAGTCGAACATCTGGATGAAAATTACGGATATCAACTAAATTATGATCATGCGCGCATTAATAAAGAAGCATTCCTCGTTAAAAGAGAAGTATCTCAGGGTTTTATTTCCGTTACTCGTATGGAAAACTAAACAGGAGTTTAGAAGGGAGATTCCTTTAAATTTTTACCGTTTATTTTTAAATACGATCTCCGTAACAAAATTCCATATATTGTAATACTACTACGAACTTTCCTACAGTAAATGTTGCTAGCATTTGTAGTGGTAAGTGTTACTAGTCGTGCGAAGAGTTTTCTAAGTAAAAAATTATTTAAGAAGTATAGACCAATAAATGCTCATTTTGCATTTAAGACGTCTTTCTATGTTGTCTACATAGCAGCAGATGGAGAAATCAAATAGACCTCTGTAGCGTTATTGAGAGTTTTGCGAACAATAAAACAAGCAAAATAATATAATAATTTTAAAATGTTGGAATTAAAGCTTTTCACCAAAAAGGCATAGAGTTTAAATTTATTTCCATATAAGTCATTTTTTTTAATCAGGAGAGACGGTATATTTAGGAACCACCCCGGACGGCAAAAGCTCTAACAACGCCGCTGGTTGGCTCTGATATGTCTTGTGTTAACCTGTTTTTTTTTTTTTAATAAGAGGCAGACATTATGTTGTGAAGCGTAGCTTTACGATAGGTGAAAAAAATCCTCCTTGTCACCTTGTTTAAAATTCCGCGTGTGAACGACCTTGGGAATGTTTTCTCAGGAAGCAGTTGACAGTAATTAACTTTGCAACCCATGCTACGATAAAATTTAAAGGATATAGTGAAACTGTTTTTTTTTCTCTCTTTTAACGTTATTATAGTAACTATACATGTTACAAACAAGCGCATTTGTTTTGATCACCTAGAGCAGTTTCTTTATTTTGTTGATAATACGTAATATGAGGAGAGCACGACGTAGCTGCAATACTAATAGAGCAATTACATTTTCTGCCCACATTTAGTACAACTATTATTTTAGACTAAACATTATTTTATTTTATTTCATTATATTTTCTCAATTTTGAGGAGGATACGGGACCGCTTCATACTGAGACTGCGTTATAAAGGTTCCCGCACAGTTATACATTATAAAGGTTCTCGCACAGTTATACATTATAAAGGTTCTCGCACAGTTATGCAGGTCAACCGCAATTCGAAAAGATAGACATCTTCATAAAAGGACCCCACTGTAAAGGTGTGTGGACACTTATAAAGAACAATTTCTAAAAGTAACGTACATAAGGACATAACCTAATTAACATTTAATGCAAGTCCCTTTTGAAAGTCCAATTTAACGAACAAAAATCGTAATTTAAACGAATAATGGAACTTGCATAGAGGTGACTGCGCCCTTAAGAATCTCACATGTTAGAAATTAATCTTCATGTGGGTGCGCTCACCTTCACTAAGGTTTCTACCTTTTTTAATTGCGCATAATCTGCATAAGGGTTCGGGCACTTTTATGATACAGTACTGTTATGAGGGCATCGCGCACACAGTAATCTTGCAGCACTTCAACAAATCGGATAATACTGAACAATTCGTATAAAGTGCTAAATATAAATGAACCAGGGAGCATAATCTTTCTGTCTATTTCCTGCCGGACTACACGTGAAACACTGAATTGTAAGAACTAACGGTTTTAATGTAACGTTGTATAAAAACATGGAAAAATTAATTGTTTATTATATTCTGATACATTCTTTTTGTATAACTGCTAATTAATGTATCAAAATCATTTCAGCTGATGGACGTCGGTTTACCTCATATGATTGGAGGGGTTATGCTGTTTGCTATGGGTCTCCTCTACATTGCCTTACAATGTGTTCTCACCCTTTTCCTGAAGACTAATAATCAGATGACACTTTTCGTTCGAGTTCTATTGCTCTTCATCTGTACTGCCGCTTTCGTATACCGTATCCTTTTATTATATTATTCTACATAAACAGTGTTTCAAAAAGGAAGAAGCAAAATTAATTATCATTTCATGCAGCACACAAAAAGGTCATAGCTTATCTGGAGGTTAAAAAGATAAGCAGTTTACTTAGTCAGAATGTATCTGCATCTCTTATAAGTTGGCATGTACAAAAGGAATAATTAAATTCGCCTTGGTGCAGGCTTGGTGACTTACAGGATTTTATTATTCGGACATTTATACCTTCTGCAAATTCGTAAAAGGCGTTGTTTTGCGTATTCATGTCATGTGCGTCTATACACCACAATGTAAGAAAGTGATTTACGTATTGTCGCATTTCATAACTTTAGCAGCGAATTGCTGAAACAATACATTCAGCAAGTGCAAATAGCGTTTAACTAGTCCTTTTCCTAGTTGTCTATGAATATTCCTCAGAAGTTGTCAAACATTAAAAGTAGCAGGGAAAGTAGAAATACCACTGGACCACAAAAAGATAAGAAATTCATAAGTGCGGTCCCCCCCACAGATCTTAGTGTTCGACCTCTTAGGAGGTGTAAGACGACAAACTCTGACGTTGCAGGGGCATAATAATTTCCTCACTTAGGCTCCACTTGACATTACAAGAATCATACGCTGGTTATCATAAATTAAGGAAAAATAAAACAATAGCGATAACTCCTTCAAAAATAAGCCAAACCGTGTAAAATTTGAATATATTGCCAAGTAAGAGTAGCTGAGTAAAACTGCAATTTGCAAATTAGTGGCGCTGCACTCAGAATAGTCATCTGCGAGGAGCATAAAAGTCTATGTTTAAGAGCAAGCCCACATATTTCACTGTAATAGTGACATCAGATATCTGAGATAGCCAATTCGTAACAATGACCTCCAGCCATCATTTGCCTGCAGAACTACGATGGAGAGCCATTGAGAGACTACAGGGAGGACAAAGTCAAACAGAAGTGGCCAGATGGCTAAATGGGAGTCCTCCTGGGGCTCATAGACGTTGGAGGCAATTTCAAACCACAGATTCCGCATCTAGGAGTTTCAGCCAAGGACGGTCAACTGCTGCGACGAGCGCCGATGACCGATATTTTACATTATTTGCAAGCAGGAATAGAACCGCTACTCCGACTCTTCTTAGATCCTCCCTTGCTGAAGTCACCGGAAGGTTCGTGTCAACGTCAAATGTGCGTAGAAGGCTTCACGAAAGTGGTCTGTATGCGAGGCGACCAGCCATTTGCGTGCCGCTCACGTCACACCATAAGAGGGACCGTTTGCAATGGGCACGACAACATGTCCACTGGACGCCTGATCAATGGAGGGCTGCTCTCTTTACGGAAGAATCCAGATTTAGTCTACAAAGCGGTAGTAAGCGTTATTTGATATGGAGAGAACCTGGAACCCGTTATCATCCGTCAAACATCCGTGAAAGAGATGCAAACGGAAGAGGCAGTGTATGTGTTTGGGGTGGCATCTCTTTGGGTGGACGCACAGACCTCCATTTATTTTCAATGGGAACCGTGAATGCTCAGGTTTATAGAGATGACATCCTTGATGCTTATGTGTGTCCATATAGCAATAGGTGATGCTTTCCTGTTACAGGACGACAACGCAAGATCACACAGGGCTCGCATCGTAGGTGATTATCTTCAACAAGAAACAGTTATGCGCATGGAGTGGCCAGCTCGATCCCCGGACTTGAATCTTATCGAGTACGTTTGGGATGCTTTAGGGAGACGTCTAGCTGCTCTCAATCCGCCCCCTCAGAGCTTTGCCGCGCTTGCAACTGCTTTGCAAGAGCAATGGCTCTTTCTTCCTATGGAACTGATAGACCGCATAATTGAAAGCCTCACACATCGCTGTATGTGCTGTATTGCTTCTAGAGGCGATCATATTCCATATTGAAGGTACTTTTCTTATAGCAAACTTACACCTTCGAATTATTCATTTTATACATGTGCTAATTTCTATACTACCATAATTGTCTGGTAATTTATTTTGTGTTATTTGATACCTTACTATGTGTTGTATATAAGTTTCATAAAATTCTACATGTAACGTTTTCAGTAATCGTGATTTTTCCTTAGTTTAGGATAACCAGTGTACTTCATGGCCAGTGTCAAGGGATTTTAGCGATCTACACTTTGTCTGTCAGCAGGGCCCCTCGATTTCAGGCAGGATGACGGACCAATGATCCCTTTTCCTCTCTGATATCGTTTCAACAATAAAAAATCAGAGATCGTAAAGTACAACCGAAAAATTAAGAAGGCGTGATTAGTTCCGTCTGCAAACTATTTTAGACAAGGCAAGAACTCAGAATGCTCAAGGAAACTAACCAAAGTGATCATCTTGTCTCTCAATCTAATTAAGATTCACAATATTAAACCGAAACTGAATAGAATTTATCACACATCAAACAAAACCCCTGCTGATTTTCATGAATTCTACCAGCAGATGAAGCTACTCTTAGCAATTACAGCAAACACTTCGTAAGACAAGCATCAGTGCAGAAAAATCGATCGCTAAAATGCTTCGCTATATTGAAATTCATTTCCTAACTGTTGCTTTTCTACACGTACTTTTATTTATTACTTTATTTACAAAATTGGCATTGCTTTAAAGAAGACATTGAGCTGAAGAAAAGATAGAAAGGTGAGCTTGAAACAAAAACTGGTTAGAAAAGTGAAGTAAGCCTTATAAATATCATGAAAGCTAATCGCAGGTTTAGATTAAAATCATTTTTCACTGTGAATGCATATAAATACATATATGTGCTTATTTTACAGAATTGTACGGAAGCTAATTGTTTCAAATGTTAAATTCTGGCTCCGAAAAGACACCCAGGTGACTTGTCGCCCTGTCCTATATCTTCCAGTAAAGTAATACCAGCTTGGAAGAAGGTTTAAACAAACCTTCTTTATTCAATCTTCAGCTTAACCACTGACATAACTCGTGTAATAACAGAAAGCTCCGGTACTTGCGGCACTTACAGAACACAAATAGTTAAGTAAACCTTAAGTATATTAGAATATGAATTTCATAAGAAAACATCCCCCTATAAGCTAGCGTGAGTCAGCCCTCCACTCACTCTGGCGGACACGGGTAGCAGAAGCTAAAGCCGATGCAAGTAAACATTAGAAGCTGGACGAAAATAGTATTGAAACGGTCTGGCAAAAGCTCTCTACTAAGATGAAAACCTTTAATCTTGTATACATTAATTTGCATCTTGGTGGGAGCCGATGAGTACAGGAAAAATAATAAGATAAGTGAGTTATAAATAAATAAACCCTACAGTTTGTCTCATAATGCTTGCACGACTTGTTTCATGAAATCTTCAAAAAGCATCTCTTGAACGGCGGGTCGTAGCACATGATTACAGTTAAAAAAAAGCAACTGGGGTCACGATAGGTTCTTTTAATAATGAAATTAATGAGGCAGATTTTCAGACTGTAACAATTTTGGTCACGCTATACCTGTTAGGAAAATTCATCTATACTTAAAATGTTTATATCAGCTGCTCTAAAAGAACAGAACGTCAATATTTTTCATATTCTCATAAATATAAAAAACATCATTCTATAAGATCAGAACTACTACTACTATCCATTAATCGAATTTTTTGGGAACCTTATATTAATAAGTTTTAATCTGCCTAAACATATTTTTATTCCTTGCCTTTTCGTTGCTAGGTTGGATTATTTGAACAAGCCAAAAGAGAGAGCTATGCCTCCGCTAAAGAGGCGATTTAAAATTGCAATTAGCTAATTTGTATCTAAACTTGACATAACTCCACAAGAGATAAAATATTCATTTGCTACGAGTTACAGTAAAAGCTAACAAAAGGTATCCACTGCTACTCTCGGTGTTTGAAAAAAAAACACAAGTATTTAAATCGAAAACCTAATAAAGTAATATCTTACACTTGACAGCACCATAATCTTTTAGCCAAGTATTTGGTTTCTAGATTTTCCCTGTTACTTTCGAATAATATATTTGTAAAAGAATTCTTTAAAGTCGTCGATAAGGATATTTCTCCCTAGCGCTCAGTCATCGGTTTAGATAAAACTTAAATTTTCGTTTAAGCTTCTCATAAAAATCGTACACCAATTTTCATTTTCAAGCACAAATTAATATCTGAAGCCTGTTCTTGCTTCGAATATTACATGTAACAGGGTGATCAAATACATATCTGCACAAAACGCTGGTCCTAGGTTCGAATAGCAGTCCAGAGAATATACATGCACAATGTGTATAATCTGTTGTAGAAGTTTTATACTCATGTATAATTAAAATATTCACTTTATCCAGAGAACAAGTAAATTGCAGAGCACTTTTCCAGCATATTTCTCTCTAAGCTACGACTAGTTCTTGTCGCTTTTATTACTGTATTATATTATGACTGAGTACTTCATTTGACTTGTAAGCAAGATAAGTCTAAGGATTGCATTGTGTAAATAATTTTTCAGCGATGTTGTCAATTACGAACTGGAAAAAATTCTTTCGTATTTTTTGCGACGTTTTGGTTTCCACCAAAATCCGATTTAGGAGACCATTTTGATTTGTTAGAAAATGTAAGGAATGCATCATCCTGTCTTCAGATCATCAGAAAGTCAGCTCAGACTTTCTGTCTTCTTCTCATTTACAGCACTCAGATAGTCGTTATTAATACCACAGTGATTTGAAGAGACTCAGAGGGTAAATGGCTTCAAGAAACACTAGGAAATGAACATATGCGATATGAATGCTTAAAACGTACTTGATGGATATGAATTCATTGCTCAGATGTACAAGCAAAATGAATTTTTTTTTTGTAAACGCGTACAAAATTCTGAAACAGTACAAACATGCGCTGGCAAAGATTGGCAGTACTAAGGCATGTTTTAACCTGTCATTCTGAAAATCAAGTTTTTCACCAGAATGTCAATACATAGAACCACCCAATAAGTAAACAAACGTTTGGCAATAGACTCAATGCTCATCTTTCCCGAAGAAAGTTAATTTCAGTCAGTTTGCCCGTCAGCCACGTGGTAGGGAGTTGCTCACTGAATGTGCGTCCGATTTTTATGTATTATGTATGTATGTAAATAAAGTATGTTTAGTTGAAGGATTTGAATTTTCGTCAATCCATCTCCATTATCATCAGAAGCAGTTAATAGTGGTGACCCACGGACAGATGTACGAACAGAAGTTGATCAACATAATTATTTTTTTGACTGCTTTAAAATGTATATTTTTTCTCGACGCAAGTAGCCTTCGAACATGACGGAAGTCAGCGCAGTTAAGTTTCCACCCTACAGTTTCACCGATCCAGCGTTATGTTTTTTTGATGTGCGAAACGACTTTAATTAATTAGGCATTACACAGTGAATTAGGCATCCCAAGGCCTGTCACGGAGAGTTGCACTAAATTTAATTACATCGTATCGCACCTTCCTCCCGAAGTAGCATCAATCATAAGGAACGTTATCACCAACCTTAATCAAACGGATCTACAACCACGTTAAAACAAAACTGATAAAACACTCTGGTGAGTCATCGCACCGAGAAATAAAAAAAACTTCTAGCCGGTGAGCAGCTGGGAGATCCGCGGCCGAGCGAACACTTAGGCGTCATGCGGCAGCGAGCAGAATGATACAAAATTCCGAAGCAATTAATGTTGGAATTATTCTTACAGCATCTACCTACATCAGTGCAAACAATTTTAGTAGCAATCACACCCTTAATCCTCGACAAGACAGCGGAAGTCGCAAACCGAGTGATGGAAGTCATAACTGTAAAGGTATGTATCCGTTCAGTTTCCACGGAAGAGGTATGTATCCTACTTGCCGAAATTCAAAAATTACATGTTAGAATAGATGACATTTCGAGGGATAGAAGCAAGAATCAAGATCGTAGTCGCGGCAAGCGGAAGCGCAGAAAGTCAAAATAAAAAACATGATACCTGCTAGTATCATCACACATTTGGCCAGAAGGCAAAGAAATGCACTTCCCCATGTAAATTCTCAAAAAACGACATAGAAGAGGGGTACATGCAACATATGCATTGCCTCTAGACTCACGTCGTTTATTTGTTCGCGATCGTCGAAGAAACGTAATTTTTTTAATTGACACTGGATCAATTGTGTCAGTAATTCCTGGTTCCCAAATGCAAAAATAGAAACTATCTTCAGATGACCCTTTCGGTTGCCAACACCTCACCTATGGAAGTATTCACAACTCAGAATCTCTCTTTAGACCAACTCAAATCTTATTTTTCAGTTTGGGCTGGGAAAACTATTTAAGTGGACTTTACTAGCTGGAAATGTCTCAACACCAGTAATAGCTGCAGATTTTTTGTATAATTTTTAACTTAATGCCAAATCTTTTCGTACAAAAATTGATTGATACATGTGCTAATATTAGCCCTCATTGTACACTGCACAAAACTGACATTCATTCTATATATACAGTATCAGCTCACAGTAATTACAACAAATTGTTAATGGAGTTTCCAGAAAACACAGAACCACCACACGCTGATCAGGAAGTAAAACATTCTCTACTGCACCAGATCTTGACAGATGGACCTTCTATGACTGCGAAGGCACATCGACTCACATCTGACAACCTATGCATTGTTAAGGGCGAATTTCAAAATATGATCGAATAAGGTCATATGCTTTCTTCAAAGAGTAATTATGCTTCTTCCCTGCATATGGTTCAGATAAAGGATACGACAAAATGGAGACCAGTACAGCGCTCTTAATGCCCAGACAGTCAAGGACAATTCGGATGTTCCGAACACCTTAGATTTCACATCGGAATTACACAGCTCAGAAGTATTTTCTCATGTAGATAGTATAAAAGCATACCGTCAGATCCCAATAAATTCAAATGCTAATTTATAAAAGAAATTGCATAACACCTTGTCCTACAGCATGTGCTAAGGAAAAGATGGTTGTGCATTCTGAAATAAAAAGCTGCACACGTGTTTTTCTTCGTGTAGTCAACATCATTCCACCCTTAGCTCAGTCATATACTGGTCCACATGATATCCGGTCACGAAGCGACAAACTCATGAAAATTGATATAAATGGAAGGATAAGCAGCGTTTCCTTGAACAGAGTTAAATCAGTTTTTACATTTAATTATACGCATGAACCAAACCTTTCTCACAGCGAGCCTTCAGCTAAAATAACTGATAATCCAGAAAGTGTACAGAATAAGACCACAAGATCAGGTCGAGTTTAGTAAGGATGATCACAGAGATCACGTAATGCAGACTTTTCCATAATCAATTGTCATAATATTTTCATTTACTTCTTTTTTTGAGAATTCATTATTATTTTGTACATTCATCATCTTTGGGGTCTTTTTCCATCATTTTCCCCCCTCCCCAGATTATTAGGGTTTTTTGTTCGTGTTCATTTTAGTCCAGTAGAATGGTTAAACGCATATTGCATACTCTTTTTCATATTGTATTTTCATATATGTAATCAAAATTTGCTGTGTTGAGCATACTAAGTGACCGACTCCCACGTACAAAAAAAAAGGTTTATAGTTATTTTCCATGGCAATCGACTCATTAACTCTATCATACTCTCAGTTTTTCACTAAATTCCTTGATACATTTTGAAAATCAATTTGTTCGCCAAAATATCAATAAATGACGCCACCCAATCAGTAAAATTTTTGGCGATAGAGAGCGTAGCATGCTCGTTTTGACTGAACGAAGTTAATTAATCTCAGTCAGTTCGCCAGTCAACCACATAGCAGGGACTTCCTCACTGAATGTGCGTTTCATTTTTGTGTGTTGCACATAGTGATGTTTTTAAATAAAGTGTGTTTGGCTGAAGAATTTGAATGTTCTTTAGTCTATCTCCGTCATCATCAGAGGCATTTAACAAACCATTAAAATAATGCTCCCATTAGTAGCCACGTAATTTCACAAGGTGTTTTAGTTTCATATGCTTTTAAACTTTTTTCAGTCTTTTCCTAACTAAGTGATATATGTACCTATGGGAAAAGGCTTTGTGAACCTCTATTTTTATTCAACCCTTTATTCTTTCTCTTAAAGTAAAAATTATCGGTGATATTTTATGCTTATATTACCATCCTTAACACATGTCAATACAGATATGATAACAGTTCCTGACAACTTTGGTGGAATTTCACATCTATATTATGTGAACAGCACGGAAAATGAACTGAACTACACAGGCCTTATGGTAAGCTACTTTTAGCATACTTATATAATTTTAAATATTTATACTGAATGCAAATAATATATATACTAGGAGAAAATTTAAAAAGAAAAAGTTAAAAATTTACATCCTTATTAAAACATAAATAAAGCTGCTGTTGATAAAATACGAAATTTTAGGCAATATAGGGATCAGGAAATTTTTTTTCACTCAAAGTTAAATAGGTTCACACAATACAATTTCCCATTCAGAAGTACAGGATATCTCAAAATAAGTGTTCTTTCCAATTACACAAAACTGTTGGAGTGTTTCCTACTTTTAATTTAAAGGTCAAGAATAAGAAAAACCAATTTTAAATCATATCACTATAATAATTACTGCAAGGGTGTAAATTTGGGTGACAAACAAGATAAAACAGCATTTAGTCCGTTAAACCAGAGAGTTCTAATATAACCCATAAATACCACAAGATAATACTTTAACAGTATAGTACATCAAGCGTTGTTACAAGCATAAACCCGTTCATGTTTAAAATTAATTTTTTGGGTCCAGTGTTCTAAATTATAAGCGAAAACATACAAGTTAAGTTAAATTAAATTTTCATATATTAGAGGTTAACGAAACTAGCAACAATATAACAACATATGGTGATGGTGGCGGTGGTACAAGAGTCGAAGTGAGAAAACATTTTTTTACATATCCCCTTTGAAAGTCACAATTACTTGTCCAGAATTTTAGTCGGCTATTACATAGGAACCCTCTACCGAGGGCGGTAGAATACAAAATTGTCAGCCATGTTAAATCTAGAAGATAAAAAGAAAAAAAAAGTTAGTAGTGGGAAATTTTTTGAGCCATCCGCCCCTTTTTCTATCTGGTCTCCCCCCTTCCTGCGTCGACGACCATCTGTGGTTTTCTCTCCGCAAATACAGCTATCGTTTCGCATATCGAGTACTCGAGACCGAGCTGCACTTTTTCTCTGGCGAAACACTTCAGGCATCGCTGTAGGCCCTTTTTCTTCTCCTCGCCAGCCCCTCGTTTGGCGATCCGAGACGGTCCAAATCCCGCCAGGTGAGAGGCAGCCCTAGAAGCCGAATCTAAGCAGAAAGGTGAAGGCAAGGGGGTTGGTAAGACGGAAGTTGGCGGATAATTGCTGTTTTTCATAAGCAACCCACCAGGGTCATCAACCCGGCAAAGCAGGAGCTAGCCTCGATCAGGGTCCCATTTTAAGATGGTGAACGCCTGTCAGAATGCGAATCACCCAGACCCCTCAACCTTGGCGTGGCGTAGCTGCATACAAAACAAGCTAATTCAGCAGGGTGCAGATTCGCACTTGGTGAAAGATATTTTTCAGACCACTGTCTGGCAGAGATAGTATTCGGAGAATTCTTCTCCAAGTAAACGTCAAACAAAGTCGTAAATCTTGATTCCCAAATGCAACGTAAAAGTTTTTTAGAAAAGAATTAAGGATTTGTTTTTAAATACCAAATTAATAAAACACCGAAGAAAATTTCTTCAATTGAAATATAATAATTACATAGAAAAAATTTATGTTTTCTACAACACCAAAAACGACTTTACCATCAGAGTCAGAAAATATGGATTCCAGCTTTACCAGAAAGAGGGCTACGTTAACAAAACCAATTAAACTTTAAACACTAACTTGTGTAAGGCAAATAACTTTAAAGAGTTTTAAAAAACTGTCCTTAAGGGTCAACTTAACCAGAAATTAAACATTAAGCAAACAAGATTAAATATTAACTAAACAAAAAAAAATTAAATGGTTAACCAAACTACCTTAAGGAAAAAGAGAAAAAAAATTACTCAAGCAACTTAAATTCAGAGTTAACCAAAACTGCCAAAAAATTAAATGACAACAATTACTTTTCAACAAGGCAAAAAAAATAAGATCAACTAAAAATTTTAAAAAAATTAATAACTTTTAAGTCTGATAACAGAATTAAGATAAAACATTACAATTAAGATATTTTAATTCAGCAACTGAAGTATAGCTAAGTATGTATTACATAACAAAACTGATTTTTATTATTTGATAATATGTAGAGAATATCAGAATTTCCGAAGGAGGAAACGTAAAAAATTAACTGCTTCCCTGCCAGAATTTTTCACTTTACTCCTACATTCGAGATCTTCCACTGATAATTCACACAACGAAAACACAGGCATAGGGATGCGATAATTATTTATATTCTCTCCCATTTAAAAGGTGACTAGAAAGATATACAGACTTGGAGATCCAGGTGTTGATGAATTATCATCCGCCACATTTGAGTTAGGGCACCACAAAAAAGAATATTAGGTTTTTTGGTGAGAGAAACGAGAAAAATCAATCCCCACACGATCTTCCACTTGCTAGGTAGACACTCTTACCACTTGCAGTATAATAACCCAAGTGGCATGTAGGAATTCCTTATAAACACATTATTTTATGTCAAATTCTCTTGCGTATTGTAGTCATTTGTATATACAGTGTCTAAATCGTGCAAGCAGAACAAGTTATATGGACCATCCCTACTATACCAGATACTTAATAACTCATAGTTAACTAAATTGCAATCAGACATGAAGTACTAATTATTTCAAAATACTTAACTTTTTTATAGTTTAGAAGTGCAGTTATATTAAAAGTTACTCGCAAAAATACCATGCAGCTTTACAAACTAAAACTACATATATAAATCAAGAAATAGTAAACACAATTAAGTTATAGAAAAATAATTTTAATAATTTTTTAAATGTGTACCTTACCAAGAATAAATTTTCATTTGTTTACGTTAATAAATGTTATACAGAAGAAAGAAAACTGAAATAGCAGAAAGAATTCTGAACAAAAATATGAAATCTTATAACCAGAGCTGGATTAAACGTTAAGCAAAACAAGCACAAGCTTAGGTCATGAAGCAAAGGGGCACGCAAAAAGGTCATTAGGAACTCAAGAAAAGAAAGCACCATAAAAAATTTCCGTTGCCCATTTTATAAACTTAATTTTCTAATTCCAGACCGTTTTTCATCATTATTTATATTTACATGCGAAAACACTACAGACCTATCTATATAGATATCTAACAGGATTTCGGTTCTCTATCACGAATGTTATCCTAAATTCTACAAGGCAAGGTTGCCAACGGAATTGCATGCTGCATTGTTACAGTGTTACAACATTGCCCACACTTACACCTTACTCGTCCATTCCAAATCCAACGAGCTCATGTTTCGCTCGACAGCGTCCCTTACATAGATTTAGTAAGTCTCAAGTAGGACGCCATTTTAATCACAGGATGACACATGCAGATTTAAACTCCTCGAACATTTTGTGCAGTAATAAACAAGCGGGATGGCATATTTTCTTCTGATCACTCTCTTCAGTGATGCTTAGAAGGCCTTGAAAGCGTGTAAATAATCCGCCAGTGCATTATGATAACATGCAGAGTTTAAGAATCCACTAACCGGGCAGCGCGCAACAACAGTGCATTTCCTGAGAAGAACTTCCTACATAATTGCAAAACCACCACCGCCCTGAAGACAGCCAACTAGTTTGGATGGAAATTTTTTTTAATCGAATGGCGGGCACTTGACACTCCTAAGGCCAGAGGTGGTGGCCATTTTATTGTGGAGGCACCTAATAAGCAGTCACCGTTACCTCCTGTGAGGGAACAGACAATTAAGATCCATGTCTTCTCCAGGATTCGAACCCGGGCCCTTCGGTATCGCAGTCGGCTCCCCTAACCACTATACCGTCTGTACGACAGTTTGGATGGAAGTAGGACTTCATATCATCCACTCGCTTTCCTTTCATGTCACTAATCGAATCCATGGTAATAGAATCAACTTAATCACTCCACTTGACGCCACTCCGAAAAGAGCCAGTTTTGATATTCCTGTCATTAACCAGAGAGAGGTTCTCGATAAAGTATCGTAAGGAATGACACATAAAGTAGATCATCCGTTTCTATAGTGCAATGCTTGCAGCTTGCACTTTCTGACGGTGATTTTAAACTCTTTTATTAGTTTCGATATGAAATAGGCTACTTCTGCCCTTCAGTCGATCTGCGCAAGGGTTAGACTTATGCCGACTCCGTTTTTTTTGGCCCGCAGGGGATCGACATTTGCTGTGTGGAAGCTTTTATACCTATCTATTGTCGACAGTGATAGAGCTTTCATACAGCTGCCCTTGAGAACATATATTGCCATTTTAAAAACAGATCAGCTCCTCTGTCTTTAGCTGACAATACTTTCTATATTAAGATATCTGAAACCACAATATTTACTTGTTTATGTTGATAGCGGTACATTTTCGAGAAGCCAAATCTTCGCTTGTTTACAATTTTTGCTTGGGTGCGTTCCCCTCTGTTCAGGACATGATAATAGGCAATTTCCATTGACGATGTTTCTAATGACTTGGTGAGTTAACATTATTCTGTTAATATTACTCAAATTCTAAATTCTTTAATCTAGTTATAAGCAATAATATAGCACTTTTTAATGAATGGATGTTTATTTCATCTTAGTCATTCACATCAAGTCTTTAGTCAAGTGCCGTATTAAGGAAAAAATATGTGTATTATAATCTGAAGTAAAATGAAGTGTGAAAACATATTTCTTTTGATTTGGTTATTATTTTAGTATAAGGAATACTCAAGCCTTAGAAGGGATGAATTTATAGAAATTTTCTACGGGAATCTTTTTTGCATTTGCATTATATATGAGACAAAATAAAAAAGAGAGAGAGCAAAAAAAATAAGAAAGAAAGAGGGTTCTATCAACACTTTCTATCATCGAGAATCGAACCAAGAAGTACCTACCAATGTTAAAAAATCTTACACATTTGGACGACTCTGATACAAATATCATATTAACTCCAAGTTAAAAGTCGTTCTCAGAGACAAGGCAAGAGACAGTTAAAAATATGAACATTCTAAAATGCATTTATTTAAGGTAAAATTTCAGAAATATCCACTCAAACGTCATTTATATTTCAGGCTTACCCTCCGACTATGGGAGCTAGCTTGAAACTGCCTATCGATACAAGTGGATCGTATGTTTCAAGTGCAATCACAGAATGGATTCTAGTATTTTTCTTCTGCTGTTTCTTTTTCACCTTTTTCAGTGAAGCACAAGAGTACTCATTGTTAATTGTCATCGAGACTCATTCTAATCCCGAGGCCGAACCAACAGAAGATCAAAAGCCTGATCTTAGAAAGTTGTCATTAGCTCAGATTCAAAATAATCCTGAATTGAGAAGATTATCATTAGCTCAGCTTCAAAATAATCCTGAACTGAGAAAGATGTCTTTAGCTCAGATTCAAAATAATCCTGAGTTCAGAAAGATGTCCTTAGCTCAAATTCAAAATGGAAGTCAGGTAAGATAGCTCATTGTCACTGACTTTTTAGTGTTTCTGCAGATATATAACTGCTTGCAAAAATTAACATTTTGCGGAAGATTCTTTCTGCATTTTTTATTTCTATAAATTAATCGATTCTCTTTCAAATGATATGAAATAATTAATATTTCAGTACTTATACTGTACCGAAATGTAAATAAATATAGCAAATTGTTCATTTCATCTATATTTAGGTAATAATAAGTTTGACAGAGTTTATTTCGCGAATAGTTATTTTTTTAATTTTTATTCGATCTATTTTTTTTACTTTCACTTCTATTGTTCGCTCCAGAATCAACAAATTATCATTTAACTAATTATTTAACTTATCATCGAACACTGGTAATTCGACCCAGTTTCAGATTCTGTCGAACGGGCTGGCTGCATGAGTTTCATGTTTTTCCCGTATGTAATATGAAAGCAGCCAATTTTCTTAAATAATCTTCCAAAAACTTCTACTTTACACAGATAACTCTTGAGTGCTTTGCCATAATCTAAGTAGCCAACGAAGCGATGCTATTTAGCCAGCCTTAATGGAGATAGCCAAGGTTACGTTCCTCTCATGAGAGGAATTTTATTTTTTTTTTAATACGTAGTAAGAGGGATATTGCCGGCAAGGGCTTTCTGAAGGAAGCTGTGGCTTGTATTCAGATTGAAAATATGGAGAGATGATGAAATCATCCATGCAGCTAAAGTTCAGTCGAACCTGAGTCGAAATGCTACTGCTCAGTAGTTTCATTCAGTAGGCCATAGTGGGCCGAGGATAGCTAAAAACTAATTTGCTTCAAGGAATTACAACCGAAAGCCAAAACGCTGTGAATTAACTACAGATTTATTGCAGTAGATAGTTATTCTATTGTTTTTTTAAAGAGTGCTGGCTGCATTTCTTGATAACGATTTTCACACTTTAATAACTGAGACAAATATTTTGCCGAATATTGGCATTTACAAAATATCACACCTGCTAAAATTTGTGTCAGCTAAGAAATACTTGATCTTAAGAATTAATGATCGGATATATAAAATAGAAATTCTTTCCAACTATGTAAATTCAGAGATATAAAACAGAAACTGATTATTTAAATTCAGAGCCTTTAGACAGAAATTTTCACTCAAAATTCTCCGAAATAATTAACTCTTTACCATTGTTTTACATGAAATTAATGAACTGTATGTTGAAATATGATGTCTAGATTTTACTCAATTAGAAATAAGCACAAAACAACATTCTCTCTCTTCACAAAGTATTAATATGTTACCGTTTACAAAGTAAATCTTATTATCTTTTGCAGATAGATGCGAAACCACCGCCAGAAGTAAGAAAATTTTTAAGACGGGACAGCACCTGCCAAACAATGACTGACACTGTAGATAACGTTATTATACCAACAAAATTTAAAAATGGCACGAAGAAGAGTGATAATAAGGATGCCAAAACTCCTAAAACTGATATCGCTAATGGTACGAATAAACTCGTAGATTCTGACGTGGATGCCAAACTGAAGCGATTGCTTAATGAAAATGACGATATTGAAGAACAAAATGGCAAAGAATCGGTAGAAGCTTGTACAGAACATGACGTATCAATTTCATGTGATGGTTCAACAACAACAAAAGACGAGAAGATTAATAAAAAGAAGACGGAAAAGGAAGATGAGGACCGTGAGGCTGAACAAAATGCAATAGAGAAGATCGATGTAGTAGTCAAAGAAGCTGAAGATCATGCAAATAATGTTGAAACATTAGCTACCCAAAATGAAACAGGCAGCCTTAAGAAAAGTGATAGTGATGAAGCATTGACATCAGTTAGTCCGTTATCCTTACAGTAGTAAAGTTCTAGACTCTGAACAAATTGCCATACAGAAGATAGATATGAGCATCTCAAGGCAGAAAGCCGTATTTAAAGTCATAATGGCTGAGTTATAGTCATCAGTTTGGTATAGCAGTATTTCTGAACGACTTTCTGAGATTT
Organism: Stegodyphus mimosarum; assembly: GCA_000611955.2. Taxonomy (NCBI): domain Eukaryota; kingdom Metazoa; phylum Arthropoda; class Arachnida; order Araneae; family Eresidae; genus Stegodyphus; species Stegodyphus mimosarum. The sequence continues at coordinate 57,350 of KK119329.1, read as the reverse complement.
TTTTTAATATTTATACCTCAAAACTTATATATGTCGCAGCTTGTACAATACTATTATATTTACTCATACTCATTATCTGATTGTGACATCATTCTGCAATATTTTGTCATACTTCTTAATATACCATATAAAAGTTTTGTATGTATCAAACGTATAATTTCATTGTACATATCATGTAGTCTTATTTCATTATACCTGAAAATCACTAAGTTCTATCTGATGAAGATAATGTCTGATTATATTAAAAATAATAATTTGAATGGGAAAAAAATGTTGCATTACCTTTAAATCTTAAAGGGTTAAAATTTTTAAAAAATTCTGCCTTAATTTGGCGTTCTTTTAAATGTAAAGGCTTATTGCGTTTCATGAAATTATTCTGATAAAAAATGATGAAGACCATAAATAATTATAAAATAAAGTATAAATAGTCTTGAAAGCCTATTTTTAGTTCTTTTTCTTTCCTCTTATACTTTCTCAAGAGATGGCACTGTACTTTTTTTTATATATTTTTCAGGCTATTGAACAAGAGCGCGCATTGCTCTCGACGAAAGGAGACATCGTCAGTTTGTCTTTCGAAAAGTATCGAGACCTTTTATCTTTTTTTTCCATGCCAAATTGAGGTTGCGTTTTTTCCAAGAATTTTTAAGTTTTACGCATAAAATGATTAATTACAAAAGTACTTGTACGCGAAAAGTTGTCGAATAAAATTAAATAAACATTATTTAAATTGCTCATATCTTTTTTTTTAATTTTTATTTTCATTATTAATACACTGAATCTTAAAAAAATATAGAAATTTAGAAAATATGTACCTGTTGTACATTTATTCATAAAATTTTTCATATTGGTTACACACAAATAATACCAACAAAGGATTTTCTTCCAGCTCTACAAATTTAAGCCAAAACTGGGAATACTGATTATTTTAAACAAATTTTTCATGAATGCTAAGTGTAAGCAATATGCTTTCTATAACGCCTAAGTTTGATCTTAAAATCTTTTTATTTCTCTTTAGCAACATATTTCAAATTTAAATATTTTTATAAAAAGGAAAAAATGACATCTTTCTAGCTTAATTTTATAAAAATCAAGCTAATACGATTTCGGTTAATTTATATTAAAAAAATAACAGATCTAAAATATGAACTTAAAAAGAAAGAAAGAAAGGAAAATAATTTGAGTAGTTAAAAACAAATAGTTTACTAACAATATATAATAGTTAAAAATAAAAAAAGGTTTACTGGGGTTCCCCTCCTCACCGCCACAAAGGAAAGAAAATTTTAGTTATTAAAAATAAAATGTTTATTTTTTGTTCCATAATAGAATAACTTTAGATCACATTTCTTTCTGTAAATTATTACGTAAAATTTAGATCTGTTTATTATTACTGCTTAATTTAGTTTGCGTGGGTATTTCCTGCTTTAACATTCTACTTAATGTATTTTCTTTCTATTTTGAAGTAAACGTAACATTAACCAGCTATAAATTTCATATCTGTCCACATAGCAGTGATATACTCGTACTTTACTTGCTTTTTTCATGGAGTTATTTCATAAAACTATAAAGAATAATTTTAAAAACTTCCTATTATAATTAAAAAACTTATTCTCTGAAGTGTATTTCTGCATTTTAATGTAAACAAGATAAATATTTAATAATAAGAAATGATTCTTCAATGCGTAATGATTCTTCAAAAGAGACAGCTATTTTCTGAATTTGATTTCATATCTGCTAAATGCCCTTTCGCGTTCAATAAAATGTAAGTTAATGGCGATAACAGCAAAGGTAGCTACTTTTTTTAGGAATCTCTATTTTGAAAAGCAGAAATATTTAAATGATAAGGTATTAAATTAGTAAATCATAAAACAGCAGTTCCTTGTTAAAGTGTCCACCGCATACGATTCTGATGATATTAGAAATTTCCATTTTACAAGTTAGGATGGCAAACTTAATCGTTTAACCTTGAAACATCCAGTTAAAAATAGTGTGTAGTGTGTCGACTTTAAAAATCAAATACCTACAAAACATTTTTTAATCCAGGCAATGGTAGCGAATAGCTTCCGATGCTCCTCGCATAACTTTCTTCTTATATCATAATTTTAACCCCTTGACATACAATGATGTCCAGCAGACGTCATTAATTTCATATGCCACTGAAGACTTTGACGTCTCCGAGACGTCAAGAACTTGTAGAGACATTAGGATTATTTTGGAATCAGGTGAGATGAAAAATTAGTAACGCCATCGCCGGGAATCGAACCACGGACCTCTCGGCTACGCGTCGAACATGGAGACCACTACACCACGAAGGCATGAGAAGAAGGCGGGAGAAATACCCTATATACTCCCCCTTTTAAAGGGCGACTGGGGTTTCGTGGGCCCAATCGCCAGATCGCGGTGGTGGAGAATCATCATCCACCATCTTTTTTTTTAGTTCGGGCGCCAGTGTAGAGACATTAGGATTATTTTGGAATCAGGTGAAATGAAAAATTAGCAACGCCTTCGCCGGGAATCGAACCACGGACCTCTCGGTTACGCGTCGAGCATGCAGACCACTACACCACGAAAGCATGCGAAGAAAGCGGGAGAAATACCTTATAAACTTTCTTCGGCGAACGCCGCATAGTATATTATTATTGTTATACAGCAATGCAAATTTGAAAATAAAACGTTCTAAGCTTGCACACGAATGTCAAAATTAAATGATATTCTTCGGAAGCGTATTTTATTTATTATATCAAGGGGTTAGGCAACTACTTTCAATCAAAACAACGTTTCAAATAACCTAATGAGCGGTCTTATTGTTACAGTACAGTATTCTAAGAACAACAGTTCAATAATAAGCTTTAATTGTTCCTACAAATGTTCTACTAACTGTAAAGTATAACTTGGGCTTGTTAATGCGTCAGAAAAAGGCTTGAGTTGTTCTTTTAAAAATTATCATTGTAACAGTTGCGCTTATATTCAAAGTTCCCTTTCTTAAATATTCAGCAACTCAAACAAATTACAGTAAACTAATTGAACTTAACTTTTGCATAGTGTATACGGAAGCAATCAATAAAAAATGTTTTTTGAATTTCTGATTTGCGTTGCTGAAAATTTAGCCTTTCCTTTGCTCTGTAATATAAAGTCAGAAATCTTTAGTGCCTGATTAGAATGTTTACAACTGAATTTGAATGCTTAAAATTTTCTAATTATTTAGCTACTGGCAGTTACATATAAGCATATTAAACATATAAGCATAATATTCTGTGAAAATAACATTCCATCAATATATTAGCTGAAAGTTTATAAGAGATAAAGCACTAATGCAAACTCGGAAATACATTTCGATTATTCAATAAGATTTAATATTAATGTTTATATAAGCATCTTATTCAATATATATTCAGGTTTACTTCAGATGGTTTAACAAAAATAATTACTCATATTTACAGCATATAAAGGTAAAAAAAGATATACAATGTTTTCATTCATTAACATCAAATATCAGAAATATCAGAAACTGTAAATCATTGAAGAAATATTTTAATGCAATTAACGATACATTTTATGCAGAAAGAATATGTGAAAAATGTCAGATTTATATACATTTTGCAACACTTACTGTTTATTCAATGTAATTGTTAGCTACAAGCTATTTATTGTAATATCTAACACATTATATTTGATGTTGTTATGATATAATTTCACTTTCTATCCTCTGCTCAGTTCTGCAGAAAAGGAAGGATTATTCTATATATACCCTATTTTGATAAATGTTTTACACAATATGTATATTAATAAGACCTGAAACAAAAAAATTACAATCTCAACGACGAATATGATAATTCTGATACGCTGTAATAACAAAATGTATTTTGTAAAATCATTTTAAACTATAAAGGCAAAATAGTTTATAATGCATAATACCTTACCGAGAAGAGGAAGGCATACTTGAAATAATACTAATATATATTGACAGGTCACCAGACTTAAAACTTAGCTTAAAAATTAAACTTATTTTTTCGAATAGATGGTGAATCTAATAAAATCTCTCTAGCAATATGCGGATTAAGCCTCAGCATCACATTCCACTTATCTGTTTTTACCACTTCAGAATAGTTGGACGAGACAAATTTTAAAGCCGTTTGTTTAAGATCCTTCAGGTTCAAGTCTTCGGACCATAGAAGGATGTCGGTAACATTATCAGCATCAATATTATCCTGAAGGAATTCGATAATCATTAATTCAAGATGTGGAATACGAAACTTTCTGGAAGCTGTCAACATATCCAATGCAAGTTCCAATCTCATTTCACGCATTTGTCCTGTATATATGTAATAAAGAACTGCTTCCATGACAGCACTTTTGATTCCATGTATAACTAATTTGCTATTCCCAGTACTTTCCCAAATTCTGAAATACTCAGATCGAGCCGCCAGCACTGCTTTATGTGCCCGTATTTCAGCGCCCTCCACACTTATGATGGTATCAGCAAGATTTTTGCTCATATAAAGAGACTTAAAATCATTGCATAATTGATTTAAAGAATCTTGAATAGACTTCGAAACTGTCAGCTGATTTACACTTCCAAATTGCAAATCGCTCAAAATATTAAATTTGTCCTCTATGAATGTTTTAGGTTTGATTAAAGGACTCTTTTCTTTTTGTGCCAAAGTATTAAATGCAGTCGATAATGAATTAATATCATCGATTTCTTGGCTTTCCTTACCAGATGTTGAATCGTCGTATGTATCTGAATTCTCTGTTCTCAAAACTTCCATTTCACAACGTAATATTAAAGTGGCATCTAGAAGCAATTTCTTCTCCCTTAACTCGGCGTGACTGATCAGTAGACCTGTATCATAATCTGATATACTTCTAAATACCTTTTCGCTTGACAACAGACAAATGTGGCCACTTTGCTTGGTTGTGATTAAAATTTTATATTTTACACTCAGTGGTTGTCCACTACCTTCAGACATCCTAACCAAACTCACACCTACGTGAAGACCTTTGGGATAGCAGTTCTCGGAAAGCAAAATTAATCTCCATTTTGTGCCTTCAGATGGATCCGCGATGAAGACTGGACTCGGTATTTCATATTTCCGTCTAAGAAAGAGACCAAAATTATCAACTCTCCATTCATACACATTCTCGCTTTTCTTCACTTTACTGTTGCCGTAAGTATCCGCATCTTGCGCGAGTGAAACATTCAATAGCTTTTCACTTTCAGACATCATACACAAGTCTTTTTGTAACTAGTTTTAAAGGTTTAAAAAAGTAATAGAAAATTTACAGAATAGCGAATGAGTTAAACGACGTAGTGACAATGTTATTATTGATTTATCAGTGAAAGAATATCTGTAAAAAATACACCCTTATACCTTTTCTAGCGATACAAGAAACTGATTCCGTTATCAGATAACATTTCAGGTAAGAGCTAGTGATAACAACTTTAGGTTTCGTTTATGAAAGCACGTTAACACTCTTCTTGGCGTGTCTGTCCCATTTGTGTGTTGGCATCTCGCCAGTTTTTCAGTCTTCCTTAACAAACTGGCTCTAGGTACAAAAGTATTTTCGTATGCTCCAAATTCGTCAGGAGATTTAATGAATGTTTTTATCGAATTGAAATAATAGTATGTTTGATTTATGAAAAAACAAACCTTTGTTTTCTTTTTATGACTTTGCAATTCATTAAATAAAAGAATTTCAAATTTCGCTTTTGTTTGAATTGAATGAACACAGAATAAGTAAGATATATACTGGAAGGGCGGCAAGAGAACTTAAAAAAGAGCAACGAACGTTTTTAAGAATGAATTAATAGCCTTCTCAGTAGAATTTCCAGATTTTTGGATGCAATTTTTCAAAGATAAGTTGATTCTGTAGTTAATTCATCATGAGAAAGCACATAGGGCTCTTTTAGGACAAACGAAAGAGAACAGAACTTCCAACACCACGCCACCGGTGCCGGTCAAGGGCAAAGGAATGAATGCTTTCGTGGAATATTTTCTGTGGGAAACTTGGTAACATTTTCATTACAAATAAAAAAAACCGCACAGTTTCACAGCCGGGTCCCGAAGCCGAATCGAACCAGCAGCGTTTCGCGGCTTTAGCATGCTCTGTCATTTGTATGTCTAGAAAATTATTACGCTTAACTTTTAGACTTCCTAATCAATGGCGTAATTTGACCATATGGATCCCTATGTGAGAATTTTCTGGGCTCCTTTGATTAACAACGCTCCAAGAAAAAGCGAAAAGCAAAAAATTCCAGATTTATGAATAACGATGACCTCTGACCAAGGCCTGCAGCAGAACCTGTGCGGCTGCCCTCGGAAAGGGAGAGAATTTAGAAGTGGTCAAAATGCTTAGAATTTAGGAAGATGTCGGAAGGCAGAATTTAGGAGACGCAGAGATTGCACTAGACGGCAAAAAGCCCCGCATCGGTAAAGTGCTTTACGCAAAGACTGACATCCTGAGAAGAATGCCAAGTAGTATAGTTGCTTTCAATTGTATTAGGCCTCAGTCCTGAGTTATACCAGTTAAAAATACTTCACATGATTAATGAAGGCCTCACTACTTTGCACAATGAAAAATATGTAGACAGAAAGCTCGCCATATTTTCCTTCAGAAGCAGCCTTTGTTTTCAATCTACCTAGAACCCCAACTTCTTAACCAGTTCACATATTTCTAATCAGGCAACGGGGCAAGTTAATCCAGTCAGGGGCAACTAGCGGTAAGATTTGCAGGTCTCCTAAGAAAGTATTTAGGTACCCATATGCTAGAAACAGAATGCCGAAGACTATAAATATGACCGTTATGCCCGCTGCTTTCCAGTTTTGCAGATATCTTTGCTCCTGATGAAGAGAGACCTGTACCCTTTAGCCCTCGAAATCGATTGAGTTTTGAGTAAATCGACGCCAAGCGCAAGGTAGTTGCTTTGCTAATTTTATCTTTGTATTTTTTCTCTTCTGTTTCGATTTTTGCTACCAACCGGCATTTTCGACCAAATTCTTCCAGTTTGTATCGTTTGCCTACCTGCGCCAAAATATCATTCTCAAAGTTATACAACTCGGATGTAGCTTAAATCTTCTGTTCATATTTCGAAAATTATGCATAAATTCAAATTGTCACTTCTTCGTCACATTATAACAAACACACGCAAATGTTTGTCTAAAATTGAAAATGAATTATATTATCTTCATTTAAAAATTACTAGTTCTACTTTAAATTTTTTCTCTTTTTATACAAATCTTCTTCTAGACACGATATCGCTTCTCAACGCCAGAATATGTCCTTGTTTCTAAATTTCAAAAGCTCCCACCCTAGTCGGTTAGTCCCACTTATCTTGTTAATTTTACCACCGTAAATGTTAATGCGATCATTAATATCTCTTTTATTAATCTTTCGGAGAATCCGATAAAAGTATTAAAATACATTTTTAACTTTCCAGACATATAATCCTTCAGTTCCTCAAATCATCGCCCCTACTGAAAAAGCTTTTAAATTCACTAAAATGTCAGAAACACAGATGGACACAATCCACCATTTAATTACTCATAACGTGAAATTTAGTAACAAATCAATTGCTTCGAATCTTAAGCGAAAGCAAAGGAAGGCCTTATGTGAAATTCATTCTAATTCTAACATTATAATTTCTAAAGCTGATAACGGCGAACAGATCGATCCCTAAAGATCCTTCAACTTCTGATCTCGGGAAAACTAAGTTCAGTCTTCTTATATACTCCCAACTCAGCTCTGAATAGTTCTGAATAGTCCCAACTCAGTTCTGATGTTCTGTTCTTCCCAACTTAGTTTTTTAGTTGAACTTAGTTGGGAGTTTTCTTATATACTCCCAACTCACTTCAACTGAAAAATACAGATCAGTCTTCTCATATACTCCCAGATCAGTTTAAAATGTCACTTATTCCACCTGTTGCTGTGCTAGGTTCTATGCTCTTCCCAAAGTCCACAAAATTGGAATTCCGTTTCGACCTGCAGTTTTCAACTCAGGAACGCCATCCTATCCTATTGCAAAATATTTAGTTTCCTAACTTCTCCTTTACTTTCTAACAATATTTACACTGTAAAACATTTTTTTGAAGTCGCCGATAAGCTTAAGATTTTTCTCTCCTGTGGTCCATTATGGTTTCTTTTGATTGAAATCATTGTTTACTATTGTGCCAGTCGAAGGAGCACTAAATTATCTTGAAACTATGCTTCGAGAATTTCATTTCACACATACTGAAATTGAAATTTCCCTTACTAAAAACTCTTTGAGTCAAATTCACTTTGTTTTCCAAAATGAATATTATCGCCAAATTGAAGGATTAGCTATGGGTAATCCCCTCAGTCCTGTACTTGCTGACATTTACGTGCTCTATTTTGAGGTCAAATTATTTGAGAAACTAACTTTTCGTGTCTGGATTCGCTACTCAGACGATACTTTCGCGCTTTTTGATGGTAATAAAAAGAATTTATTTCAGATTTTATCCATTATAAATTTGATTAATCCAGCCAGCCAGTTCACTTTTGAAACTGAATCTGACAATACCTTTCCCTTTCTTCATATTCTTATAATTCGCAATGTATGTGATTTCAGCACTACTGTTTACGTAAACCTTTTTCTGTTTGTTTACCGCCCCATGCTAAGTTACGGCACCTAGTTGAACAAAAATATAATTATTTCTTTTTACTATTATGAGTTTCGCGCTCTCAAAGTTTGTTCCTCAGAACCTTTGCTTGTTTTGTGATCAGTTGCCACTGACAGAGGATTTTCTCCCGCGGTCATTGATAAAGCCTATAAAAAGTTTTCAGTTTGCCATCAAAGAAGACATTTTGCTATTAGAAATAACACTGCCGTGCTTCCATTTCAGCCTTTCGTCAGTTATAAAATTGTACACATGCTCGAGAAGTTAAATTTTGAAGTTATTTTCTCGCTTGTCAATAAAATTCATGCTTCTATTCTTAAAGATTCCATTTCCAACTTTAATTCTTTGGAGATTTATAGCATATCGAGTCAGTGTGGTTTCAGCTAGATCGACAAAATAAAAATAGCATTAAAGTTTTGTATCAAGGAACACGAATCTTATGTCCAAAAAAGAGAAATTAATAATTCATCGACAACTAATCATAGTTGGAAATTTAATCATAATTTTGACTTTGGGTCTGCAAAATTTATTCGAAAAGCTTCTTCGAATAGTGAATTGGATTTTCTTGAAGCTTTTCACATTCACAAACATTTATCTTGGTTAGCTAATGACTTTAAGTCCAATCCTGTCCTTTCTAACGTTTTTAAAATTCTGTTAACTTAATTTTTCATTTCCGTTGCAATTTCTGCTGACAGATGTGCTTCCTTCTTCTTTGCTTTACTGCCGTAGAGTATAAACGTGACCGTTGCACCCGCTGCTTTCTTCGACAGCGTCTAGCCTGAAGAACCTATCTCCAAGTTTATAGATCTTGATTTTACTCATGAAATTGTAGAGTCATTCTCTCGAATACGAGCCAAGTGTGCTACCATTATACCACGAATTTTTGCAGAAAGGGTGAAGAAAATGCCTTATATTCTCCACCTTTTAAAGGGCGACTGGGGTTAGAGGACCCAATCGCCAAATCTCGGTGGTGAAGAATCATCATTAACCACCTTTTTAGTTCGGGCGCCATTTTAGAGTCATTCGGTTATTTTGATGCTGGAAACATGAAAAATGAGCAATGCCCTTGTCTCGGGATTCGATCCTGTACCTTTCGAATATGCCCCGAGTCTGCTGCCGTTACACCACGAAGGCATGCAGAAAAGAGGGAGAAAATGCCTTATAAACTTATCTTGATTATTCACTCTTTTATTTCTAATAGGACATTCAGAGTATCTGTTGGTGATGCGCTTTCTACAGTAAAAACCATGCAAACTGGCCTTCCACAAAGTTCGTTTATTCGCCCCATACTTTATCTTTTTTGCGTTACTCACTTTGGCAAGATTCAAAATAATTACAAATCCACGTTAGCATGTTATATTGATGAGATCGCTCTGGCGGTTAAATCAGCTAACATTAATTTCGCTATCAGGAAGCTTCAAGATCACATCCCAGCTATTGAGAAATGTTGCAAACAATGGAAGGAGTGCATCAATGCGTAAAAATCACAATTACTCCTCATCATTCGCAAGAAAAGTAATATCGTTATTAAAAATAATCTTCACCTCTTCAATGAAGCTGTTCCGATCGTTAAACAAGCTCGATATTTAGGAATCATCCTTAATAGTACCCTTACTTGGACTCATCACATTGAGCATGTAAGAAACAAAGCCTTAAAAGTGATAAAATGTTTATATCTGATCATCGGAAAATACTCAAAACTGGATATTTTTAAGAAGAGGCTTATTTATATTTCAACCGTTCGTCCATCCGTTATGACATATGCCTCGCCTGCCTGGGCTACTGCTACCCAAGTGGATATTAAAAAGCTACAAGATGTTCAAAACCGCTTCATTCGAATAAGGACGAACGCTCATTATTTTTGCGTACTAAATTACTGTATGAGGACCTGCATATGTATCCCATTGATACATTTCTCCATAAGTCAAATGACAATTTTTTAGTAACGCACAGGACTGTGAAATCATGCAACATTTTAATACCTTTCACTACGAAATTTTGAGCGAAGATGAGTACCTTAGACCTTATGCAGCTTATTATCTCACGGACAACCAAAATTTTCCCATCTAATGCTGCCCCTGTTACGAATAACTGCTTTCTGCAATATTATAGACTGCCATGGTTTACTAAATCAAGCAGCATCGCTTAGTGTGAGTTCCTGGGTGGGTGGCTACCCACGTGACCTACTCTTCCAATGCGTGCTATAGCGATCACTTGCTATGAACTTTGCACTATGTATATATGTATATCATTACTTTTATTCATTGCAGCATTACTTATGTGTATTATTTTGAAGGACTGCCTTATTTTATGCAGCATTTCTCATCGTCCCCCCTTGTGGAGGACCTCGTCGCGTGACCCACGAACTCTTATATTTCCATAAGCTGCATGACCTTCTAATGCATCTCACATGCTATAACTTTGAAAATATTTTGATATTTTGAAACTTCGAAAATATTTTAGGTCTATTCCTGCATCTTATTTCATGACTTATAATTATGTATCACTCATTATTTGTTCTTAATTTGTATATTTCTTACATTTACATTGAAATCTACTCAACCAATCAGACGTCATCTCATGCAAACGTGACAAACTGGTCACACCTACTTCTACATCTTCGATATTGTCTACCTGAACTTGCATTCCTTTTGACTGAGTCTGGCATGAGGGTTTGCTTTACAAGCTCATCATACTTCAGATTTCTCATGAACTCTCCTCATTACTAAGTCTTTTCTGGAGCATCGAGCTTTTTCAGTGAGGGAAGGCGATATCAGTTCTGATCCTCTTCCCATACGTGCTGGAATTCCACAAGGAAACACTTTAGTTCCGATATACTACTTAATTTATGTGTACGACTTTCCTAAGTTCTCCAGTGAAAATAATTTCCTGCTCGCATGCTACACAGATGACACTGCACTCATCCAAAAATCAAGAAAACCCGACAGCGCAATCCTTCAGTTACAAGCAAAAATGATAGCAGTCGAAAACTGGTGTCGGACGTAGAGAACGCACATAAATCCTGATAAGTCCCAGATCCTCTAATCAGAAGATACAAGCGTAGGGATACTATTAATAATTCTGTTTATCTCTTCGGAAAACAAGTCCCTTTCGTAAGCAGTGCCAAATATCTGGATGTCACCTTTAACAGATCCTTCACTTGGTCAGCGCACTTCAATACTACCAGGATAAAAAATCTACGGTATCATGCAGAAACTTTATTTTCTACTCTTAGAAAACTCAGGACTCAGCATGACCAGGAAAAAACGTATTTATACCACCATCATCCCTTCCATCTTTTCATATGCCTCGCCTGTCTGAGCAAATGCAACACATAACGAAATTAAAAAATTGCAAACCATCCAAAATAAATTTTTACGACTAATTAACGAAGCACCTTACTTCATCAGAAGCAAAAATCTTCATAGAGATCTGAACATCGACTACGTTAAGACATATCTCAACAAACTGAACGAAAATTTCTACCAAAAAGCCATTCATAACCACTTTGCTGATTTTCCTCAGGTACTAAACTATGTAATCATTGACGATGACTACTATGCTCGACCCTTCACAGCTCATGTCTGTCATATGTTAAGTCAAAATAGCTAAAACTATCTACCTACAAGACCGCACCAGCAGATTCTTCACTTCCCCATGCCATGTTTTTGTACCTTTTTCTTTCTTTGAATGCGGATCTTCCATCTTGGGATCTACTCATGTAAACTTCATCACCATGCCGCAGTAGAAACCCTGCATAATCACGTTCGTATCAAAGTATCAAGGACTTGCATTCGGAATCACACTACTTTAAGCGCCCGTAGAGGCAACTACACAGTCCAGTCACATTAATGTGACCATCTGTCAAAAGCCAGAATAACCACCTTTCGCAGAGCGGACTGCTGCGAGACGTGCAGGAAGAGAGTCACATAGGTCCCTGAAGGTGTTCTCTGGGATGTTGAGCCATGCCGACTCTAATGCCGTGGCCAGCTGCGCTAGATTACGCGGTTGAGGATCCATGGCGCGAACAACTCGATCGAGATGGTCCCACAGATGCTCGATTGGGTTTAAGTCAGGTGAGTTTGCTGGCCAGGGGAGGACGGTAAACTCATCCTGGTGCTCTTCGAACCACGCACGTACACTGGCAGCTGTATGGCACCTCGCATTGTCCTGCTGGAAGATGCCATCATCCTGAGGAAAAACAATGCGCATGTAGGGGTGAACATGGTCCGCAAGGACAGATGCGTACTTGTATTGATCCATTGTGCCTTCCACAATGATCAGTGAACCTAGAGAATGCCAGGAAAACATTCCCCAGACCATAATGCTCCCGCCTCCAGCTTGGACCGTTCCGGCAATGGTTGCAGGGTGGTTCCTTTCAGAGGTTTCACGCCTTATACGCCAACGTCCATCTGTCCGATGGAGCATAAAACGCGATTCATCCGAAAACGCAACCTGTCGCCACTCAGTGGACGTCCAGCTGCTGTACTGGCGTGCAAATTCTAGCCTTCGCCGTCGATGAACAGCAGTCAGCATAGGTGCACGAACCAGGCGTCTGCTTCGGAGGCCCAGACGCAGCAATGTTCGCTGAATAGTACTTTGGGAGACACTTTTGGTAGCCCCTTGGTTCATTTTGGTGGTCAGTTGCTCAACGGTAGCCCGTCTATCTGCCCGAACGCATCTCCGCAACCGTCGTTCGCCTCTGTCATCTATGGCCCGTGGTGCACCACATTTGCCACGTCGCTGATTTTGGACAGTCCCATTTTGCCATGCACGGTACACTTTTACCACGGCGGCACGCGAACAGTTCACAAACTCAGCCGTTTCGGAAATGCTTCCACCCTTGGCCCGAAAGCCAATGATCATGCCCTTTTGGAAGTCGGATAAATCGCTTCGTTTCTGCATTACGCCAACGATTGAAATGTTTTCCGAAGCCCTCACACACCCTTTATATACGCTCAACTGCACTGTGCTGCCACCTGCCTTCTGTGATTGGTTATTTAACTCTGACATGGAAAGTACGTGGTGGTCACATTAATGTAACTGGACTGTGTACATTCGATAGCCGGAACATGTCGTGCAGAACACACGATAATCACGGCAAACAGAAAAAGTTGGATTTGGAGAGCTGCTTTCCATTTTTAATGTAAGAATTGAACTAGTCACTCTGTTAAATAGCTTAAATAATTGATTACTTAAATGATTAAAAGCACTTAAATTTTGAGACACAGAATTCGCGACACAACATTCCTCCCACGAACGAGAAAACATTTTTGTGCAACAAAAAGTTTTGCAGCAAAACAGCATTTCCAAAAACATTAACAAATTAAGTGCCAAACAAATATTCAACTTAACTAGTTGTCACGGAGATCAGTAATAAAAAAATTTTAATTTACACCCAAAGCAACCAGTCATTTTTGCAAATTAAATCCAAAAGCAGTTACATCTCTAATAAACCGAAAAAACAATAGGAATGAAGTGTCATAAATACCCTTATTTACTATCTTGGCAAACAAATTTCTCACAAACCAGAACCAAATTTAACGACTAGTGAGTAAAATATACATGCTTCTTTTTCTAATTAACCAACTGTAACATGAACCAGAAACGCTTACAACAATTTAACCTCTAAACTGAAATAGAAATACAAACGCGTAGAGAAAACTCCAGAAACGGAACTCATTAGCTTAACTACAAGTAATCCAAGACTAAGGCGTTGCCTAGCAAGGAAAACCAAAAAATTCAATTGCAACTGGATTTCACCACAAGAAAGAAAAATTCGGACCAGCCGAAAAACTCCCTAAAGAAGAACCAAGAACCCAAACTAAGAGAACTCTCAAACGTATGCATACCACTCTACAAAGAAGACCAATTAAAGAAATCGAAAAAAAAATTTAAATATTTCTTCAAAGAGCAAAAGAAAAATTCTAGATACTTCAATTTTACTCAAAACTCATAAATAATTCATTTACAGAAACATTCTAAACAATTTGTCACAGGAATACATCAAGAATGAACTGAAGCAAGTTAAAGAACACACACAGAAAATCTCAAAATACCAAGAGGTGTTCAAAAATACCCACAAAAATTTCTTTTTGACAGTATGAAATAAAAATTGCATAAAGAGCTGTTTAGGAAATGTGCACTGCTTTGAGAAAGTGCAGTCTTAAACAACATCTATACCCAAAGCAAAAGTGAAACATACAAAACCCAATTTAGAAAACGAGACAGCAGTCTGTTCAGAAACAAAAGTGCATGCACTGCAATTGTGAGATGCAGTCTTTAGCATAAACACAAAAATTACCAAAGAGACAATTAAAACCCCGCAAGGAATAAACGTGAAAATCTCAAACAAGGAGGAAGTGCTTTAAAACCCAAAATCCCAAAATAAACTCGAACTCAAATCCTAAAAATCCACAAATCTGTACACTAGGCTCCAAGGAAAAATCCACACCGAAACCTGCCAGTGTCTCTACACATGGCTATAAGCAGCAAGTCTTGTGAGTCTAAAACTTTGGCAATAAACTGAAAATGCATAATATATACTAAATAAAAACTCAAAATACCAAATTCACAAAAACTGCTCCAGCAACCTGAAGTCTCCCGTATAAGTAAATATCCATTCTCACTTCACACCAACGATCTTATTCAGCACAAAACTCAAATACGAATTAGAATTAGACCTCAATCTGTAACAAATTCAATCAAAAACTAAAATCCAGTAACAAATGCTAGAATAATGAATTTGAACAGTGAACTATTAAGTTCACTGTTCAAAACCCAGTTATACTACTCACTGATTAATTTTCTCACCAGAATAGCACATAAACAACTTGAAAGCCTGTACAAAAAGTGCAAAAGAGTAATTATCCTAATTTCATAAATTACACCACAACAAATTCTACCTTGTCACCAAAATTCTTACAAAAACAAATTGCCATAAAAATTCTCATAAATTCGCAATTCTAAATACTCGTAAAACACTACACTTCTACTGTTTACACACTTTTCTCAGACAGCAATAACTCTTCACACAATAGGTAGAAATTCAATTACTCATAAAAACTAAACAAGAAACTTCACTCCAGCTGAAAACTAACTTCCAACCAAAAAAATTCAATCAATCTCTAAGCTAACCATCACTGTTCCCGAGCACCATCACTGTTTTTACAATTCTAACCAAAATTAACCTTAAAATACATACAATTCAGCTTTTCCAAAAACAAATTCAAACCCAAATTTTTTAACTCATCTTCATAGGCACAAATTACATAAATCAATTAATACACTTCAAGCAATTAAACAAAATTACTATTTCTTAATCACACAAACACTGTTCTAACATTAAGTCATTTCATTAAAATTAGAAATTTCCGAAACAATTACTTAAAATGCAATTATCAAAATTAATTCATTAACAAAAATTCAATTCTCAATTACTTCAAATTAAGTGATAAATGATCAAATATCTTAGAGAGCGCAAAGCATTTTATTACTTATATTCAAAAACATAATATTCACACAAAATACAAAATAAAATTGAAATTGCATATAAAAAAAATTCAAAATAACATATTCTTCGCGGTCTGTCAGTCGCGAAGTCACGGCACCATTGTTAAATAGCTTAAATAATTGATTACTTAAATGATTAAAAACAATTAAATTTTGAGACACAGAATTCGCGACACAACAACTTCAAGAAAGCGGCCAACGCAATGTTTCTTTTGCCAGACCTAAGGACATACATAGCATTATTTCAACAATCAGGAACGCTGCTGCAAATGGGGAAAGGAGTACAGTAGTCGTTCCTCTCCTAAGAAGCCAGACGAGAAACCCTCCTGTATTTTTTGTGGAGAAGAGCATGTGAGGAGCTACAGAGGTTGTAAAGTTTACAACGAAAAATTCGAGCCGAGAAAAATTCAGAAGAAAATAACTCCCTCTGAAATGACAAGACTTTCCTGGTCTACCCAAAGCTGATGCTATGATTAACAAGATAATAATTCTTAATAAAGGTAAAAAGTCTTACCTTTTCTGACGATCTTCTTTCTCGTTCTTCTCCAAAGGTATATCCGGGAATGTTTTTATCCGGGAATTAATTGAGCATATCAAAGGCACTACTCATAAGAGAGGCTTCTAAGATAATAAGATACGTTTAATTTACATTACTAACTAATTACATACAAGATGCAGAGAGAAGATACTTACACCTTTAACTGAAACGTCCATTACGAGTTCTAAAGTTCAGTTACAGTTCTGTTTCACTTTGGCTGCGCGCATGTGCAAATCACGTAGTGGGTGTTTGGTAACAGTTTTAACTGCGAGAGTTTCAACACACTCCCACCTTTAAATTTGCTGACAAGTCAAATTTAAAACTGAAACTTTTGGACACGCTTTACCTTTCGACCGCTTCTTGTAGTTATCGATGGAATCTTTTCGCTTTCAAGGTCTTGAGGCGAATCATTACGAATTTCAGAATTGGAGTAAGTCTCCGTCTTATCAGAAGAGCTGCTTCCCATGTTTCTAAACTTAGACTGTTCATCTGAGGATATTATCTCCAAAGGATACAAACGCTTGGTTGGTCACAAAACTTCTCCAAGCTTAGTCTTGACCTTAACTAAACGCACATGTCCATCCCGAGACTTGAAAATCTCGGTTACTTTCGCCAATAACGAATCTGTTCGTTTCTTATTATCATCAGACACTAAAAGTATATATCCTATTTTCAGAGGTTGTGAGATTTTTATATGTTCATAATTTTGCCGTAACTGTCCGAGATATTCGATTCGAAATCTTTTACGTAAATCTTGTAAAAGTTTTTGTCGGTAAATAAGGCTTTTCTTTAAAGATTTTGGATCTATATTATCCAAATCAGGAACTCCAATTTGTCGAATTTCAGGGAGAAACATGGAAGGTGTGATCGGAGATAAATCTTCGACATCTTCCGAGACATACGTTAATGGACGACTATTCATTATTGCTTCACAGTTGCACAAAATTGTTATAATTTCTTCATGATTGAGAGATGATCGTCTTAAAACTTTACGAAGGATTCTTTTCGGGACTCCTATTAAACGCTCCCACCATCCTCCGCACCAAGAGGTTGATGGCGGAAGAAATTTCTATGTGATCCTGTGGATACTAGCATGTTCTAAGATTTTATCCCAACTTAAGCTTTTGAACAATCTGTCACTACCTTTGAAATTCGTTCCATTGTCGGAATAGATGGTGTGGGGTCTTCCACGACGTCTAGCAATGAAACGTCTCAGCGCTTGAAGAAAACTTTCAGTCGATAAGGAGAAAATCAATTCCAAATGTACTGCGCGAAAAACAGCACAGGTAAAAATGACTATCCACGATTTTTGATTTCATTTCAGTATCAATGGTCTAGTCAAGTCAACACCTACAATCTCAAACACTGCTGCTTCTCTTACTCGGTCTTCTGGGAGAGGAGCAATGGGTGTTTTCGAAGAACTAGCATCGAACCTTTGACATACAACACAGCTTCTTATGACTTTTTTGACAGTCTTTCGTGTTTTCAAAATCCAATATTCTTCTCGTAAAGCGGATATCAAAATTTGTACTCCTGCATGATTGGTCATTTCATGTTTAGCTCTGAGTAATTTCATTACAATAGGATGATCAGAAGGAAGAATAATAGGAAATCGAAAATTTTCTCTATCATCTCTTCTCAGAATTCTGGGTTTAACCCGAAGGATTCCGTTAGAATCAATCATTGGTTGAAGTACACGTAATCTTTTGTCACCTAATCCAGAAAAGGATTCACTCTGCACTAATCTCAGAAGAATTAATTCGGCTCCTTTGATTTCATCCTCTGTAATTTTTCCAGAAGTTCTTTCATTTGGGCTTAGTCTGTCATTTTTAACAAAAAAGAAAATCCAAGATATTACCTTTAAAATGGTATTGTACGAAGAAATCTTATCAAAATTAATTTTCGTCATAACTTGCGAATTAACTGTAGAAATTATTGTCTTCTTTCTTTCAGCATTTATAATATCAAAGTTCGGTACAATTTCAGAGGTAGGCCATTTTTCTGGATCATTTCTCAACCAGTCGGGACCTTCCCACCATTTCGATTTAACCAAGGTTTCAGGATTGCATCCTCGGGAAGGGAGATCCGCTGGATTTTGCGTTCCAGGAACATAATTCCAGTAGTTTGGATTGCTTAGAGTACGGATTTCTTTCACTCAATTGTAGACGAAAATGGCCCAGTTTTCCTTCTTTTTGATCCAAAATAATGTGTCCATGGAATCGCTCCAATAATAAACAGGCACGGTCTTTAGTCTCAAATCTTCCTTAACACGATGTGCCAGTCTAGCGCCAATCGTACAAGCTAAGAGTTCTAGTCGTGGTATGGAGATATGCTTGATAGGTGCCACTCTGGATCGAGCTGAGATGAGCTGACATGTAACGAAATTTTCGTTACAGCTTCGCATAAATATGCGTGTGGCATAAGCAGATTTACTCGCGTCACAAAAGACGTGTAAAGATAAATCGGAGATTCTTTTCAAATCAGCAAAAATTCTTCTGGGTATAGCTACTTTTTCCAAATTATGTAATTTATTTTTCCAACTTTCGAATTTGTCTGAAATGCTTTTAGGTAAATTGTTACCCCATGAAATCTTTTGTTTCCAGCATTCTTGAAGCATTAGCTTTGGAATCAGAGTAACAGGAGCTGTAAACCCAATCGGGTCAAAAATCTTGTGTACTATGGACAATATATTCCTTTTGCTGACAGGCTGTTGTACAGAACTGTCTTTAAAGTCACAGGACAACGTGTCATCTGATAAATTCCATTTCAACCCCAGAACTGATACTGTTTTATCGGAGTCTTCACTGTAAGGATTTCCTTTCAAAGTTTTACCGCTAGGTTCATTGTAACACCATCCCCTTAAATCAAATTTAACAGTCGACATAATCTCTTTTGATAAGTCAATGAAAGTGTTTAGTTCTTCAATAGTGTCAACACTGGTCACACAGTTGTCAACATACATTGATTCACTTAATTTCTTAGCAACCTTTTGTTGATGTTCCGGAACATTCTGGAGATGATAATTCAGTATTGCGGCTCGAAAAAAGTACTGGCATTAACGCCAAACACAACGTGCTTATGTCGATATATTTTCAATTTTTCAGAATCCCCTTCTTCCCACCACAGAAATCTAAGAAAGTCTCTATCTCGAGGAAGACACCTATTTGCAAAAAGGCCTTACGTATATCTGAGATAACCCCATATTTACCTAGGCGAAATCTGTTTAAAATACTCGGTATTAGTTCCAAATAATTTGGGCCCTTTTCTAAACAGTCATTTAAGGACACACCATTCCTTTCCTTAGCTGAGGCATCGAATACGGGTCGTATATTTGTGGTTGAATTTTCTTTAATTACAGCCCTGTGTGGTAGGTAATGACAATTTTCGGTTTTCTCATCTTCAACAGATTCTATAATACCTTCTTCAGCCCATTCGTTAAATATGTTTTCATATTCTTTCAGACAGTGTTTTGACTGAAGACTTTTTACACAGGATTTTAACCTTTTCTGGGCTATTAATCTGTTATCAGATAAGACCGCATGCCCTTCTAACCAAGGAAGAGGCACCTGATATCTACCCTCACTATCTCTTCTTAATGACTGACGAAAATAATCTTTAGCGATTTCATCTATTTCCTTTCTTGTTTGGGTTGTGGCAGGATCTGTTATTCCTAACCAGTCAAGACACCATAAATCCGAAATTTTAGCATCATTAACATGAAGTGTCAATACAGTTTTGGTACTGTTAGAGAATTTATGTTTTTCAGTTTTCCCCATCATTGTCCAGCCTAATCTGGTATGTACACATGACAACCTACATTTTAGTTGTCTAACTTTTCCTGTTAGAAGTTTTCCCGCTACATCTGCACCTATAAGAACATGAACTTCATACATCAAATCCACAGATTTATTTTGCATGTCAGTTAAATAAATTCCATGTTTTCGCAGTTCCGTAAGATAGGTGTACCTACTAATTTGAGGAATGTCAGTACATATTTTATCCTGATCCAAAGCTTGAAAGTTACAGTGTTAATCACCTTTAAGACTACTCAATCGAATTAAATATTTACTATGAGTTTCTTTCTTTTCAATTCCTCCGAACAAACCATGGATTAATTCTTCTTTTCCACTTGTTTTATAATTCATTACGCTAACTGCATACTTCGAAATGTAGGATCGCTGGGAACCACTATCTATTAAAATTCTCACATATTTTTCGATCCCAAACCCGCGAAGTTTTACTACTAAAGTTTGCAAATTAACTAACTGCATGCAATATTTATTCGTCAGAACACATTCTTTTTTATCATTTTCATCCCGATTAACGTCCGTAAAATTATTTCCGTGAGAATCACCCTTAACTGTAAAACACATAATTGAAAAATGATCTTTACCGCATATGGAACATTTAAATTTGGCTTTGCCAAATATGTTTTGGTTTCAAGCATTTAAAACAACCTCCGTTCTTTATTAATTTTTCCTTTCTATCTTCTAAGGTTAAACGAATTGCATTCGGACATTCTGAACTTTGATGATCTGAATCACAAAATATGCAGTTCGAATGTTTATAATTACGATTCTCGTCTGTAGACAGTAACTGCGAGGCAGACGCTACATCTGGTATGCGTTTATCATACCATGTTGACAGCTTGCTTTCATGTTTTGGTTGTCGGGGGGAAGAAAATATTGACACCGCTTGTTTCGATTGCAAAGCTGTTTTTTCACATGCAATTAATTGCTGAGAAATAAATCCCATTAGATTGTGTAAATCATATTTTAAACTTTCCCTTTCTTGTTTATCATATTCAAGAATTAAATCAGAAGGAAGGGACTTGAGAAGGATTGGACATAGAATACTTTCATAAGTGTCAGATGCAACATTTAATGCTTCTAAACTGCGTATGTGAGTCTGACAGTGATCGAATAGTTTTCTAAACGCTTTAATATCTTTAGAATTTCTCAATGGATTGATTTTCAGTAAATTATCTAAGTGTGTATTAATTAACACATCTTTACTTCCGACTCTAGCTTGTAGTGAATTAATAGCTGAATCATAATTTTCGGAAGAAAGTGAAAATCCTTCTATTGTACTTAATGCAGTTCCACCTAAATGTGCACGCAAATAAATAAACTTGTCTACATTTTCTAAGGAAACGTTTTTGTGAATAGCTAGTTCAAAACAGTTCCAAAATGAAAGACATTGGCTGACATCACCATAAAATTTCGGAATAGATATTTTCGGCTATTTAATACGTTCTCGTCTGTTACTTTCTAGTGTTTGAGAAGGTAATTGAGAATTAGATTTGTATCATTAATGGTTTGACAACTGAATCCTTTTTTTCGCTCTAAATTTCCACAACAGAATTCTTTCCCGATAATCTTCTGTAGTTTGAATCTCTTCATCTAATTCTTCTGGTTTTAAAACATTTTCGATTTCAGAATCAGCTATCTTAAGAGATTCAAACTTATCATTCAAGAGTTCTAAGTCTTCTTCTAGTAAATTTATATCAACAGAAGACTTATCTAGTTCTAATTCTATTTTCTTAAGAATTCTGATAATGGACGTTCTCAAACCACCTCTCTTTTTCTTTTGTTTAGTAATATCTTCTAGCGACATGTTTACTGAATCAAATATATAACATATAAAATCTTAAGAGTTCAATAAGTGTCTTTCAAATTCAAAATACATAACATCAAGAATATCAATCAATCTTCAATTAATTCGCTTTCTTCGCGGCACGGGATGCCAAAAATATTGTTCTGATTAACAAGATAATCATTCTTAATAAAGGTAAAAAGGCTTACCTTTTCTGACGATCTTCTTTCTCGTTCTTCTCCAAAGGTATATCCGGGATTTAATTGAACATATCAGAGGCATTACTCATAAGAGAGCCTTCTAAGATAATAAGATACGTTTAATTTACATTACTAACTAATTACATACAAGATACAGAGAGAAGATACTGGTTACATCGTTAACTGAAACGTCCATTACGAGTTCTAAAGTTCAGTTACAGTTCTGTTTCACTTTGGCTGCGCACAAGCGCAAATCACGTGGTGGGTGTTTGGTAACAGTTTTAACCGCGAGAGTTCCAACAGCTGATGTGAAGCCAGAAAGTCCGACGCCTATTTTGCAAACATGGTGCTAATATATACCCTAGAATGCTGACTAAGGATAAAATCACCATCAGTTTAGATTCCGCTTCTAATCATGAGCGAGCTCTCGCTATCTTTCTGAAGCAAGAAATCCAGTTTAGGTCGAAAAAAGGAGCAAAGAAAAAAAAAAAAAAAAAAAAAAAAGGTTTAGGACGAAAAAAGATGCTCCGCTCAAGATCGTGATCCGTGGACTCACCAAGTACACTGAAATTGGTGATATTAAGCATAAACCTTGTGCTAAGGGTTTTCTTATAGTCAAAGTTTCACAGTTTACTCGAAAAATTCAAGGAACTGAAACGAAACTGCCAGTATTTTTCGTTTCATTAACTAGGAACGATGATGGAAGAAATATTTATAAAAAGAAGACCATTCTTAACCTGCGGGTTAATATAAGAAAACTCCGTTTTAATCGCAACACCGTGATCTGCTTCCGCAATCTGCCAAGAAGCCTCAAGTGCTGTAAAGATTATCTCACCTACATTTGTAATTTGAAGAATGATGATAAACCGACCTGTTTTCGATGTCAACAGTATCACGTTTCGTCGTTCAGGGGTTGTGAATTTCATCCAAAAAATCATAATAAAGACTGATGAAAATCCAGCTACTGAGCTGCATAAAATATTCACCAAGAAATGTGCCAGATCCAGTAATTCTACCTCTCATGACAAAGCTGCTGTGAAAACTTCAGCTACAAATTCTAAGACTCTGGATGCTAGATCTCATGACTGACTCCGCTCTTGATTGTGCACTGGATAAATTTGCTGGATTTTTCAGCAAAATCTTAAAATTTGCCTTAATTCTCAAAAATCTGAAATCGCAAGGTGAAAAGCTACAGCTTGCGCTGCAGTTCATCGGACTCATTGAAAATGTGCACTTGTAAATTTTCAGCTATTTTAGAAAAAGACTGCGTATAACTTCGTTCGGGTAAACTAGATGGCGCCACCTCTGAGATAATGTTTGTCACTTCTGCCTTCAACCTTTCTTTCGCTCTGGCCAGTTACGTTTTTAGCCTCATTATACGAATTCTCCCTTGCAGTTCTCCTGTTGTGTAAATTCTCCTTTCCTTGCCATTATGGGCACAATACTTCATTGAGCCGAAACACAGCTAACCTAATTGCTAGCTTAAAGATTTTAAACATATTGTTAGAGTTCTCAACAATATTGATTCTAATTTAAGCTAAAAAATACGCACTTAAAATTGACATTATTTTATTTAAAAGTGATCTCTTACAGCTTTTTCGGAATATCTGGCATTTAATTTATCATCCTTAGCAAATAAAATCCTGCATAATCTTCACACAACACAAAATATTGACATGAACTCATATAATGATCCAACATAGTTATTAATTTAAAAGGAATAATATATTCGTTCTAACTGAAGCATTTCAAATTGGCATTACTTTATCTAACATTAAACTCATACAGCTCTTTGACAACATTTGGCATTTAATTTATCTCGGATATCACACTTAGTAAATAAAATTATGCATGAACATCATACATAATAGGTAATAATGACATGAACTCGACATCATGATTCAACATAGTCAATAACTTAAATAAATTTTAACATGACTTTATCTAAGAAAAGGTTGGTTTGGTTTATTTGATTACAGCAAAGCAGACGAGGGCTCACTGCCTAAAGGGAGGGATGCCTTCGTGGAAGGCTTCTTAAGGGAAACTGGCTCGTATACACATTACACATAGGAAAACGCCCATAAAGCCAGCCCGTTCGTTGCAATTTGAGACTGGACCAAACTACCAGTGTTGAGCGACTTTACCGCCCGGCCACTGTGGGCCTAACCAAAAAAGGGCCACACTTACAATGAAGCATTATTACTAAGCACTTGTTAAAGAATTCTTCGAACATATATGGCATTTAATTTATTATGACCATCACACATGATAAGGTGCCTCCATAATGTAATGCCATATATAGACCATAATACCTTTGAACGGACGGACAGTTACAGCCAAAGAATATGTACTGTTAAGAAGGAAAACTTCGCAGAAGCAGAAGTGGCTCCCTTCCAACGAAAAGGGAAACAACTACGCATGCGTGAAATATCTGTCGCCAAAAAGCGCCAAAGCTCGAAGCTGAATGTCGAAGTTGGTTTCGACAGGTTCGACAGTTGCGTTTAGCAAGAGTTTAAACAAAGAATAGGTCTTTGGTTTTAAGTAGCGATATGGACAATGGAAGTTCAACAGCCAGTGAGAGTGAAACTTCACCTAATACTTCATCATTTCCGAGTTTAAATTATCGCGACAAGTCAAAGAACGATTCATCTTAACCCGTGTTCCTCAATTTCCTATACACGTCGCGGAGGGGGAATATGTCGGCTAGGTACCAAAGAACCGGCACATCACAGAGGGGAAATTCTCGCCAACAGATTCCGTCGCCAAATCCCTTGGCGAATGTTCCCTTTTCTTTGTAGCGGCGTTGCAGACAAAGTAGTTTACATTAGGTCTATGGAGCCTTTCCTTCTTTACATAGAGGTTCTTTGGTTACAGCCATGCCTTCTCCGGGATTCGAAGCCAGACCCTTTGGTATTGTAGCCGGCTCCCCTAACCACTATACCGTCTGGGCGGTACGTCTCATAAAGTATAAAAAAGCGTCATAAAGTATGAAACATATTTTATGTTTTAACTGGTTGTATTCCTAAGGGGGAAAAAGATAATGTTATCATATGAAACGCCATCTATTGTCAGTGTTAAGCACTCTTTTTTCCTTTCAAAAAAACCCCATGACATTTCAAGCATGTGTGTCAGTTTTTACCTCTGTACCTACATTATTCACTGAATTTTTGAATTTTCAAATGTTAACGGATTTTTTGGTCACCCTGGATATAAGTACCCGAATACGCAAAACATGAACAAGAAAGGAATATTTTTCTGCAGGTGCTCCGATTGAGAGAAGTCCTAAACCAATTTTTGCGAACTGTGCACGATAAATAATGAAATGTTTTTAATCTTATTTTTGTCTATAGTACATTATTTACTTTAAAATCTTCCGTTTTGATGATTATTCTACACTTAGGTCGCAAACTGATAAATTAGAGTGATTCCGTTTTCTGAAGTTTCAGACTCAAAAATATTACGACTCAAAAGAAAAATGTTTTAAACGGTAATTGAATATACCGTAACCAAGTGAATGTGATAAATTATTTTTTCGTTGTTTTTATGAAGTTGCAGATCGGTCACAAAATTATTATATACTACGAACTTCTTTTTTAAATTTATAAAGAACACTATTTTCCATTACATTACACAGACTTTTAGGAAACATTTCAAGTTAATATTCCATATTTCAAAAGAAATATCCATTTATTTATTTTTAGCATATATTTCCTTTAGAGTATTGGAAGAAGATAAGAACGTTCTTTGAAAAACGTCCCTTATTTTGACTCAAACATGACTTCTTGAGTATCTTTGAAGTAACCCACTGAAAATATAATTACTTATGTTCGCGCCTGCGCATCTGTAATGTAATCTGCACATGCGCATCTGTAATGTCATGATCAGAGGAGTTTGAGAATTCCCAGCGACGGTGTGTGAGGGCTGGTTACAGCCATGAGTTAATGATGAGTGATTGTAATTTAAATATGTGTATTAATAAAGTAACGAACCAGCGTACTTATTATAATGTGTGGTGTGTATTAATAAAGTAACGAACCAGCGTACTTATTATAATGTGTGGTGATCATTGAGTTATCGACCTAACATATCTGGCCGAAGTCGCCGGAGAACTGTGAATTGATTTTATGCGTGAATGCATAGTGTTTCAGTTTTGAAAATCAACACTGCGTGAAATTAATAATCATCGAAAACGCAGGAGAGTTTGTGTTTGCTAGTATTCCCTGCTTGTTCTTTTCAACGAATAGTGCTGATTTTGGATAAAGATATTCATCGAAAGTGGATCACTGGAGAGTTAAGTGATTCCTCTCTTGTTAATTCTGTACATTCTGTGATTTGTTCTGTTATAAATAACAATGTTATTTAAGGGTGTTTAAAAGGAAGATTTAAGGCTTTTGCCTTAGAAATCAATCTAAATGTTGATGAAAAAATGACTATAGCAGATTTAACTGATATTATTGAGAATAGTGAAATTTTTAAAACTAAACAAGATTTAGTAAAAGAGATAGCAAACTCTATTATAGAAAATAGGAAACAAGAAGAGCAAAAACAGCAAAAACTTGTCGAGTTAGAACAAATAAAACTTGAAAGATCAAAGAATGAGTTAGAGTTGGCTAAGCTTAAAGCAGAAACAAAACTTGATGGTGTAAACGAAATCGAAACAAAATCAGAGTCACTAGATCAATTAATTAAAAGTATCAGAACTTTAACTGTAAAAATTCCTATACGTCCTGAAAATTGAGGTTTTTTCTTTTCGTCATTAGAACGAGCGTTTATTACAAAAAATTTCTCGGAAGAGGCAGAAATAAGGCAGAAATTCTGTTAAATTTGTTAGGAGATAAAGCTTCGAATATAATAACCTATTTACATGATAAAGATATCGCGAATTATGAAAAAGTAAAAGAAGTAGTTCTGAAGGAGTTTCAACCAACACCATATTCGTGTTTAGAAAATTTTAGGAAAACTGTTAAACAACCACATGAAACTCATGTACAGTTCGCTTCACGTCTAGTAACTAGTTGGGATTATTATTTAAAATTAAGGAAGGTAATTGATTTCGAGACCCTGAAACAACTGATAGTTTCAGACAGGTTATACCAATTTTTAGATAAAAGAAACGGCCTCTCACATTTCAGTGCGGCAAGGTGATTCATGGTTTTCACCTAGTGAGTTAGGTAAAGAAATCGATTTATATTTCACGTCACGAGGAAAACCTCTTACTGAGAGTTCTCATATTAATCGTAAATATAACAGCTCAAAAAGTGTAGCTAAAGTGTTTTTGTCAGATGTTATATATGTTTTTGTCAGATATGTTATTTCTTCCAAACATCAATTCTGAAGGTGATTTAATTTGAGCTGAAATAGGAGAATTACGATATTCCAGTAATACTAAATATGGATCCTTGTTGCCAATTACAGCTTTTTCTAACATACGCTTGACAGTTTGAATATGCCTTTCAACCATTCCATTCGATTGTGGGTTATTTGGACTTGAAGTTCTGGTTTCAAAGTTCCATCTCCTTGCAAATTCTTTAAATTTTTTGCTACTATATTGTGGACCATTATCAGAATACACACTTTTCGGGATACCATGCCTCGCAAAAAATGATTTCAGTTGTTTTATTACTGCTACACTTGACAAATCTTCCAAATCTCCAATTTCTACATATTTGCTAAAATAGTCTATAACTATTAAATATTCTCTACCTTTAAAATAGAAGAGGTCCGTTCCCAATACTTCCCATGGACCATTAGGTACCTCTTTACATATCATTAGTTCTTTACAATTGGCTTTTTGTAGACTCAAACATGTTGGACAATTAAGAACCAAATCCTCAATTTCTTCAGACATTCCTGGCCAATACAATATTTCTCTTGCTTTGCTCTTGCATTTTTCTACTCCTAAATGACCATAATGAATTTTACTTAACATATCTTTGCGTAAACTTTTAGGTACAACAACACAAGAATTCTTAAATATTAATCCATTTGCTTCCGATAATTCCTCTCTGAAGTTAAAATACACTGGTGTGCAAAAATTAAGGACTAAGTCGAAAAATTAGCATATCAGCTGAACGAAGAGGCAGAGCGGACAGAAAGACTAATCAGGAGATTAAGTAAGGTGATGTACGGTAGCACATGCGCAGATATGCAGGTAGACGTAATGGCGGAGTGTCTGAGTAGTATAAAGCATGTTGTCGGTATAAGATCAGTATTTCTGGCAAAGAGATTGCACGCCGTATAGCAGTTAAAATCACACCGAGTTGCTGCCTCAGCGAGAAATGGCGAATAATCAATCTGTTAGACGACATCTGGATGCTTTTACCCGAGGTCGAATCATTGGGAAGTTGGAGGAAGGCCGCAGTGTGACAAGTGTGGCTGCAGAGTTCGGAATTGCTCACAGCATCGTTTCACGACTTTGGAGACAATTTCAAACTACAGGAACAGCTATCCGGGGGTTTAGTAGTGGTCGTCCACGAGGAACCACACCCGCAGATGACCGGTATATTGCCTTACAGGCCAGAAGAAACAGGCGGCAGACAGCGGGAGAAATCGCTAGACACACGACACAGGCGACTGGACGACCGATATCGCGTTTTACCGTGGCCAGAAGACTGCACGGTGGTGGTCTGTTTGCACGACGCCCTGTACGGTGTGTACCTCTAACGCCTGCCCATCGGAGAAGGCGTTCTCTGTGGTGCCGGGAACACCGGAATTGGAGAGACAATGAATGGGGACGAGTACTCTTTACAGATGAGAGCAGATTTAGTCTGAGTTGCGATTCTAGACACATACACATCTGGACAGAGCGGGGAACACGCAATAACCCCTTCAACATCATCAAAAGGGACTGTTTTGGAGGTCGCGGAGTTCTCGTTCGAGCAGACATAATGCTTGGTAGCCGGACCGACCTTCATATCTCCCAAGGAGGTTCGTCACCTGGGACTGCTATTGTAACGAGGTTCTTCTTCCTTACATGCGTCTTTTCACAAGGGCTATGGGTCCTCAGTTCCTCTTCATGGACGACAACGCTCCACCTCATCGCACAGTTACTGTCGAAGAGCTGTTGGAGAGTGAAGATATTGAACACATGGATTGGTCGGCAAGGTCTCTGGATCTAAATCCCGTCAAGCATGTACGGAACTTACTAGGGAGACCCGTGGCAGCACGTAACTTATCGCCAGTAACGATTCCGAAACTGCGATTGGTGCTACAAGAGGAACGAGCAGCAGTGTCTCAACAGCTCATTAACAACCACATATCCAACATGCACAAATGATGTGAAACCTGCCTAGCAGTCAGGGGAGATCATATCCCCTATTAAAGACCGGATGTTTCTTACTGGACACCCATCACAGGGATGTTTCGGCCTTCAGTCGCATTACGCTCCATGTTACTTTTTCAATAAAGCTTCTTTTTATCCCTCTGATTTCTCTTTTAGTAAGTGTTGCTTACATTACTCATGTCCTTACGTATTGGGGATCTTACGGTATTAAATGTGTTGATTTGGAAAGCTTTTGTACAAAGTTATATTGAAAAAACCGTCTCGTCCTTAATTTTTGCACACCAGCGTATGGTTTTGCCAGTTCTGGAACCATACATTTTGTACCTGGCCATCCAATTTTAATTAATTTTCTTAAAACTTGTAGTTCTTCACCTTTACCTGTTTCTTGCTGAAAATTTTCCATTTTGTCTTTAGACACTGGTATACTTTCTACAACCATTCCAACATGGGTTTCTATGTCTCCTTCAAAAAAATCAGATGCTTTATCAGTAAATGATCTTGATAATGCATCAGCTATAAAAAGTTCTTTTCCTGGTTTATATTTTATCTCAAACTGATATGGCTGTAGTCTTATACGCATTCTTTGTAATCTTACTGGACATTTATTTAATGGATTCTTGAAAATTGTTTCTAATGGTTTACGATCGCTATAAAACATTTACCATAAAACATTTACCAAATATATATTGGTGAAATTTCTCACATGCAAATAACATAGCTAAAGTTTCCTTTTCAATTTTAGCGTAATTCTTCTGTGTATCTGTTAATGCTTTAGATGCGCATGCCACTGGCAAATTATTCTGCAATAAGACAGCTCCTAGTCCTTCTTGAGATGCATTTACAGATAAAACTACAGGCATATTTATGTCATAATACTGCAAAACTGGTTTATTTACTAAGATATTTTTTAATCTTCTAAATGATTTTCATATACTGCATTCCAGTTCCAGACAACATGTTTTTTCAACAAATCTCTTAAACATGATGTCAATTCTGATACATTAGGTATAAATCTAGAAACATAAGTAATCATTCCTAGAAAAGTTTCTAATTCTTTAACATTTTTTTGGTGTATTTATATTTATAATAGCCTTAATTTTATCTTCATCTGGTTTTAAACCATCTTTAGAAAATATATGTCCCATATATTTAACTTCATTCAACCCAATTTTGCATTTATTTAAATTAAATTTAACATTCTTTTCTCTGGCTCTTTCCAGCACCTTCTTTAACCTTAAATCATGTTCTTGTTTATCTTTTCCCCAAACTAATAAGTCATCTATATATATTTGCACTCCTTCTATGTCACTAAAAATTTCAGAAAAACTTCTATGAAAAACTTCTGGTGATGAACATAGTCCATATGGCAATCTTAAAAAACAATATCTACCAAATGGCGTATTAAATGTAGTTAGTTCCCAACTTGAATCTGACAATTTAATTTGCCAAAATGCTTTGTTTGCATCTAAAATACTAAACACTTTTGCATTTGACATTTGAGATGAAATTTCTTCAAAGGTTGGTATGTGACAATGTTCTCTCAATATATTTTGGTTAAGGTACTGAGGATCTAAGCACACTCTTAAATTACCATCTTTTTTCCTTACTATAACTAATGAATTCACAAATTCTGTAGGTTTATTAACTTTCTTTATAATGCCATCTTTTTCCATTCTTGCCAGTTCCTTTTTTAATGGATTTAATAAACTAAGTGGAATTTTCCTACAGGGCTCTATTTTACCAACAGCTTCTGGTTTTAATTTAATGTGGTAGGTATAACCAGTTAAATTCCCAATTCCTTTAAATAAATCTTGATATCCATTTAATGACTCTGGTAACTTTTCACTAGATTCAGGATTTACTGTACATATCCTTTGCACCAGATTTAATTTTTGTAATGTAGGTAAACCTAAAATTGCTGGAACAGTTTTGTCACATGCTACTACTTGAAATTCTATTTCATCTTTGTCACCTTTAGATGTTTCACATAACAACTTGCATTTTCCAATTACATCAATTTTAGAACCATTGTAATTATTTAAAGTGACTTTTGATTCAGTCAAACACTTGTCTCTTAAATTTAATTGCTTAAATTTAGGCAACGGCAACACATTGCATTGAGCACCAGTATCCAACTTAACATATGAGTATTTAGATATGTTTACTTTTTTTTTTTCAAACCATTCTGTTTTGTTTTTAAAAAATCGATTTTTATCTTCTACTGATCCTAAAATATATTCATTATCATTATAATTCAATTCATTCTCTATATAATTTTGTAGACTAATAACACTTTTATTAGACATTTTAGAAATACTTAATTCCTTGATAATTTGGAGATGATTTAATATTTTGTTGCTTTTGTGTTAAATAAAATTTTTTCTTACAAGACTGACTTTTTTCTTCTGGAGGTGAAGCTTTATTCCGTTTTATCACTTCTATTTTATTTAGTTTTCAACTGAACTTCTGCTAATTCAGCAGCTGTTCACATTTTAATGCATTTCTCCAATGTTAACTAATCTTCTCTCAATAGCCTATCTTTAAAATTTTTATTTAAAATTCCACTTATGATTCTATCCCTAATTAAACTATCTTTTAATTCTGCAAATCCACAGTTACTACTTAATTTCTTTAACTCTGTTAAGAAATCATCAAACGATTCACCTACATCAGGGATGTCAAATTCATAGGTATACTTGGGCCAAACAAACAAGGTTTAACTTTAGGCGGGCCGCAAAAAAAACAAATCAATATTCATAGAAACGTAGATTTATTTCGAATAATACAATAATAAACATATATATATATATATATATTTATATAGGAAAGAACAAGAAAAATTTAATGTTTACGTCCTGATACTTGACATCTCTTCTCTGCTATTATCTTTCCTATTTCGGGAGAAATTTTGTTTGCAGTGATAACTTTCAACGCTGACCCAAGGTGAGCATCATTAATACGGTTTCTAATATAATATGTATAATACAATGCATACGATGAATGTTTGAACCGTGAATTTCACTAAGTTTTTTTCTTAGTAATGCTACGAAGCCCTTGTTATTCCCGGTCATTCATGGAGCGCCATCTGTAGCTACAGAATTTAATTTTGCCAAAGGTAGATTGTATTTCTGCAGAAGTCCAAAAACACAAGTAAATATATCTTTTCCTGTGGTAGTACCAGGCATCGGTATTAGTTCCAGTAATTTCTCAAAAATGTTAAAATTCTTGTCACAAGAACGAAGAAACACTGCTAATTGAGCTTTGCCACTAATGTCCGTGCTCTCGTCACAGGCAATGGAGAAACTTTCGAAACTAGATGATTTTGCTTTGATCTGATCACTTAAATTCGCGGCTAAATCAGTAACTCTTTCCGCAACTGTATTTCGAGACAATGAAATTGATTGAAAAGCCTTCACATTTCCAGGACAAACAATTTCTCCAGCTTTCATTAGGCATTCCTTGATGAAATCACCGTCAGTAAAAGGCTTCGAATGTTTAGCTATCAACTCGGACAAGACGTAGCTTGCATGTACCGCCGCTTCACTTTCTTGCAATACTTTACTAAACATGGACTGTTGCTTTTTCACTCCTAACTTGAGCTCTTTCAACTTTTCTTCTCTCATTAATCCTTCGTAATTGTTATATTTCGATTTGTGTTGTTCGTAATGACGTTTAATATTATATAACTTTGGTACATTAATAGTATTATTACATATCAAGCAGATTATTTTATCTTTTATTTCACAGCAAAAATATTCTAATTCCCATTTTACTTGGAATATTCTATGTTCGTCAGCGATTTTTCGTTTAATTTTACTACCACTTGGTTTTGATATAGACATACTGAATACAAAGGGCTGGAATAAACACGGTTAACGTTAAAAAGTTAACAAAAATTTATTCTTTCCACAAGAGATAAATCAAAATGCTGAAATATTTCTTCAAAAATATTCTAACAATATCACAAAATGTCAAACGTTTAGCAAAAATCAATTCAAAACAGAGAAACTAATTCTATCTCACAGCGAAATCGCTACAAATCAATCACAGCATTAAGTAAACAAACAGTTCGCTAGAACTACAGCTACTACTGAGATGAGTTGTTTGTTCTCGGCTTTTATAAGCTTTATAATTAATTTCTCGAATATACTGGAAACATCTATAAATATCTGGATTTTTGTGGATGGCAACAGCAATTACGAGATATTTATTTATTAGGTATTAAATGCACGCGCTGTTCTATTTTTAACCTTCCAACGCAGCTGCCTTTTCAAAAATCGTCTGCGTTGCTAAGGCAACATGAAGCAAATATTACTACAATTCTAAATAAAAAAACTAAATAAATAAATAACTATGAAATCCGTAAAAATATGAATTAAGTAATAATTAATAATAAAGCATGTACAAAACTATGATTGGAAAACTGAGACCACGAGTTCGGCCACCGGCTATAGGTACTTGGAATATTCTATGTTCGTCAGCGATTTTTCGTTTAATTTTACTACCACTTGGTTTTGATATAGACATACTGAATACAAAGGGCTGGAATAAACACGGTTAAAGTTAAAAAGTTAACAAAAATTTATTCTTTCCACAAGAGATAAATCAAAATGCTGAAATATTTCTTCTAAAATATTCTAACAATATCACAAAATGTCAAACGTTTAGCAAAAATCAATTCAAAACAGAGAAACTAATTCTATCTCACAGCGAAATCGCTACAAATCAATCACAGCATTAAGTAAACAAACAGTTCGCTAGAACTACAGCTACTACTGAGATTAGTTGTTTGTTCTCGGCTTTTATAAGCTTTATAATTAATTTCTCGAATATACTGGAAACATCTGGATTTTTGTGGATGGCAACAGCAATTACGAGATATTTATTTATTAGGTATTAAATGCAGGTGCTGTTCTATTTTTAACCTTCCAACGCAGCTGTCTTTTCAAAAATCGTCTGCGTTGCTAAGGCAACATGAAGCAAATCTAATTACAATTCTAAATAAAAAAACTAAATAAATAAATAACTATGAAATCCGTAAAAATATGAATTAAGTAATAATTAATAATAAAGCATGTACAAAACTATGATTGGAAAACTGAGACCACGAGTTCGGCCACATTCGGCTATAGGGGGATGCGTACAAGTTTTGAGTGCACGTGTCCCCCAAAAGCCGAAGGTAGCTGAACGCAAGCTACTCACACGCATTTGTAATTTAAGTAGTGTGTGTGTCAGCTCGCTGTGAGTAATCTAAGAACACTGAATAAATTATCGTTAATTACTTAGCAGTAAACATTTCATTTTTTTCTTTGCCGATTTGTTATTTTATTATTATATATTATTATTTGCCGATATATTGGCCGGGCCGCAAAAATATTTGTTGTGGGCCGATGCGGCCCGCGGGTTTGAAATCCTTGACCTACATGTTGTGTTCGAGAGAAAAATATATGCCTATCAACGCTTTCGTTTGCTTTCGGTATGCAGTAATTTTCGAAAGCTTCAATTAGTTTGTCAACATCTTTCTCATTTAAATCAAAAGTATTAAACGTTTCAAGCGCTTCTTCACCAATAACATGCAATAAAATAGCTACTTTAATTTCAGGCGATTTAGTATGACCACCGGACGCTAACATATAAATCTGAAATTTTTGTTTCCATTTCTTCCAGTTTTCACTTATAGTATTACCTTCAAAACTTAGGTTATTTGGTAGCTTTAATCCATCCATATTTAAGACTTTAGATAGTCTAAATATACGTATTTATAGCCACTTCAATGAAAATAAATAACGAACTTACCAACCACGAAGTTTCGATTTTGTTGTAAACAAATTCTAATCATATAGCAACACTGAGGATACTTTCAAGGTTATTCATAAATGACTTGCGTGGTTCTTCATAATTTTTTTTTAGCTGCGCCATATAACTTTATTTATATGTTAGATAAGTGGAAAGTAAATATAACAAGATCAGCTACACATTATTTATTATGCTACAAGCTACTACTAATGTTCTATACTACAGTTACTGTTATCATGCATTACAGTTACCGTTATCATAAATACTAAATTATAATTACATATGTGACAATCAGTATTACTTTAATGAATTAAAAATGAAAAATATGTGTACTTAATTTAATGAATTTTTAGAAGTACCATGTACGATTCTAAAGTAATGAAACTTCATGAGAATATTAACACAGTAATATTCTCATGACTCTGAAAACTTATAAATTACTTGAGTTAAAATTCTTTCAGCATACCAAAGGTAACCAAATTATAAATAAACAGACTACTAAAAGACAAAAGAGTATCAGTGGATGGCATTTAAAGAAGAAAAATCCCAACTTACATATTAAACTACCTCTTAATGCAAATTCAGTATGATATCAAATATCGCAAATTTTGAAATTAAATAGCTTTAATTTTTCTCGCACAGGAATAAAAATTTTTTTATTTTACTTTTAATTAGGTGTACAATACGAAAGCATGAATCTTTGGATCATTTAAAACACTTTTGTTTCTGAAAGTATATGTCCATGACCAATAGTTGTAAAAATGAAGGCCAGACAGACTTTTGAAAACATGGTGTATACATACTATTAAATATTTGTAGATGACTTCTGGTGAACTTGTTGCATGTAGTCTGTAACAAATAATTAATATCTCTGTTCTCATTTTCCTTTAATATTTAAATGTACAAAAGAATTATTGCATTTTCCTATACATTATAAATGGTTAGCAAGTTCAGCTAACGACTGGAAGATCAGTGGTCGAATCTTGGTGACGGCACAATTGATATTCACGTTTCTTGGTTCGGAATGTTTACTGGTCACTAAACTAGCTTATTAACTTAGCTGTTCTAAGCATATGAAAAAAACTTTCTTTCCAATATAAATTTCAACCTTCATCATAAGTTCTAGAAGCTAATCTTAATCAACCACATAATGCTACACTTGATATTCTTTTCAACTTTCTATCTAATATTTTGTTTTTCAAAATCCCTTTATGGCAATAAATTTGTATCCATTTTAATCAAAGCTTAATTTCTACAATTAGGAGTATCGGAGCCCTATGGAAGACCATCAGGGAAGATCAACAAGAGTAAATAAATAAACAAAATAACTAATAAAACAGAAAATAAGTAATTATTAAAATAATAAAATAACTAATAATGAAATAATTAAAATTCAATAAAACGTAAAGAGTTAAATAAAAAGTTAATAAGTTATTGAATAAACGGTAAATAGTTAAAATAATAAAATACTGGACCTCGTCTTCTATGGGTCTCTGGCTGAAACTACAGTTTCATTTGAAAACTAAGAAATAATTCAATCTGTTTAAGTCCTGAATAATTAGAATAATGTTTCACTTCAAGAGATGATAGAGACACGTATTATTCTTTTTCAGCATATCAACGGAAAACGTTAAAGTGGTTATAGCATTACTAATGAGAATACAGAGAATGCTATAAGCAGTAATAAAGCATGAGGAAATTTCAACAGAGGATGTGTATTTATGAAAACAAAAAGAGAAGAATTCAACAGTTTCTATGGGTTCGATTCCAGGCAAACAGGCTGGCTGCATGGGCGTTTCCGTGGTTTTTCCCATGTGTAACGTGTATACCAGCCAGTTTCCCTTAGAAAGTCCACCACGAAGGCATCTCTTTCCTTAGGCAGATAGTCCTAGTGTGCTTTGTCATAATCAACTAAACCAAACCAACACTTTCTAACCATAATCCCCTGCCAATATAATTCTATCTGTCAAACAGATTGTGACAGGCGGAAAAAAAATCCCTGAATTCGTAAGTCAGCTGAGAGCAAAGTGATAATCTTCGTGCCCCATATTTGCTTATATCACTTAAAAATTTCTGCAGGTGCTCTTTTCTGCGAGAAGAAACTAGCATTAAACGAAAAATTTACAAAAGTAACGAAACGAACGAGAAAACGAAAAAACGTTAGTAACGAAAAAAGTGGGAAATTCTAGTAAAGCTTCATATATATGATGTGCAAAACATTTCTTAGTTAAACTAATGCTTTAAACATTAATAAACTTCTTTTAAAATACTTATATGGAGATATTAATTATTTATATATATCTTATTTTGACATGAATATCCTGCTGCAATACAAATAATATCAAGAATAAATGAAAAATCATAAATACTGTAAATAGATGACATGTTAGCATTTTATCCCACATTGGCTTCAGTGACAGTACGTTCTCTAATGTGATTATTTCTACAGAATTTCAAAACAATTTGATTAGAAAATGACTGTTGTGAGGCAATTTCCACAGATTATTTCTGATGTCAGAAAAAAAATAATGAGTAAGGAAAATGTGAAAAAATTTTAAGTATCATTTCTTCCTTGATATGCTTTTTCTATATGTAAAATATATTAATGAATTTGTTATGTATCTGCACTATTTATAACGAACAGTTTGTTTCATTATCTATCTTTAATTTAAAAAAACTCTATATTACAAATTAAAGTCTGACCATCTGACCAGGGAGCCATGGCATTCGCCAGCCACTTGATCTGCAATTAACACTCAGCATTCAGTATCAGTCTTTAGGCTTAAACAAGATGCATTGCTGTTGTGACTTACCTTTATGAGGTATATATTTATAGCTTCAACAACCCAAACAGCTTACTCACTTTAATATTTCTTTAGTACCAAAACCTAGATCTTGGGCATGAATTTAAAAGAAGTTTTTTCTATGTTAACTCAACCAAGAGTGGCATAGCAGAAAAAATAATTCATATCTCCAATATCAACTTTCAAAAGACATTCTATTAATATCTGTAGTTATATTAATAAATTCAGAGCTATGGATAAGTTATTTAAAGAAAAATCCTGGAAATGTCTAAGTTACTTAACAATCCAACTGTATAATATCAAACTCAAAGAATACATTTCTCTGCATTTTTTATTTACATCAAAAAGTTTAAATATATGCATACAAATATTTTTCACAAAAATTCCTCAACAAAAAACTTTACTCATGATGAATTTTTTTTTAAAAAAAAGCAAATAAACAAAAAATAGCTCTATTAAAAATGACCTATAAAAATACAGCTTTTATGCTAAAAGATATTATTACATTACACATACAAAAAAAAAAAAGGGAAAAAATGTTTCATATAAAAACAAAATTATCATACTGATAATCAAGGTAAATAGAGC
This sequence comes from Stegodyphus mimosarum, assembly GCA_000611955.2. NCBI lineage: Eukaryota > Metazoa > Arthropoda > Arachnida > Araneae > Eresidae > Stegodyphus > Stegodyphus mimosarum. The sequence goes on along the minus strand of KK119329.1, from coordinate 18,402 downwards.
AGCCATTCTTGATACAACGAAAATTCAAATCTTTTAAATTCTTATTTATGATTATTTATGAAATTATTATGAAATTATTTACGAAAATTTATGAATTTCTCTTATTTATGAAAGACCACAGAAACATCCAGTAACAACAGCACCTAAAATTTCACTATAATGTAAAGTGCTAATTTGCAGCAATACTACACCAACTAATTTTTAAATTACTCTTACTTCAATAATAGTGTCCAATTATGAACAAGTTATTCAAAATGTATACTTGTATTTCCAACATGTCACATAAAAATATTAACAAAATAGTACTGAAATGACATTTAAAATAAAATTAGCATAAAAATTTCATAAATTTTATAATCAACAATAATATGTATAGCAAAAGATATATGTGTACATACAAAAGATATATGTGTAAATGTACCTAATATGCCTTATTTATTTTGCATTTTTAGTCTGAATATTATGATTTGGCTTTTCTGTCCTGAAATCTGCAAAATCCTAAAATCCGCACAACCTCTGGTCCCAAGCATTATGGATTTCTGGACTTCTACTGTATCATCAACTTCATTTCAGACTGAGATTCCCCTTTCTTAAATGATTGTTCTCTTACAAGCAGTGTAAACATGAGCCAACATTTCAAAAAATTTAACAAGAAAGCATCTTTCCTTAAACAAGCAGTTTCATTCTACTATTACATTAAGTTGTGCTCCTAACTGTTCTTCAGCAAAATAGTTCACTAATGTTGTTCGAAGGGTGGAGTGAATATGATATCAGCCTTCAGCATAAAATAGAAAGTGATGCAAAAGTGATATGTAATTCATTAAATATGAAAATAATGAATAAAAGCATTCCGATTATGTAACTTTCAGCTTGCTTTCAGTTTTTAAAACTATCAATATGAAGCTGAATTTAATATGCAAATGCTGCTTGTCAGACATTCTTAACATATAATGTTATGACAATTTGACATAAAACATTATATGTAGTTACAAAATATCAAGTGTATTTGTTATTTATACTGATTTTTATTTAATTTTCACCCATCAACACAGTTTTCTAGTAACAAAATAAGTTCCACTAATACTTGTTTTTATTTTTATCAGATCAAAAATTTAAAGATCATATTACATGATAAAGTTATGAAGCATATTTCCAGAACTCCATATATTGGAAAATGAAACCTGCAGTCTAAGTAATGAACATCGGGCCCTGCCCTAAGTCGTATGCAACTGCCTATGGTGCCAAAACCAACTAAAAAATTATATACCAATCGCCTGAATCTGGAAAATAAAGGAACAGTAAAATAAAAATAAATACAACAGCAATTGACAGGCTTCTGTTCATTTTTATATTTTGAGATGAACAGCAGATAAGTTTCTAAGTTCTGGGTAGTCAGTATTTGCATATGCGACTATGTGATGCAAAGTGAGAAATGCATGCCACTGTGACAGGATTTAGCGAAGCCTTTTTTTTAGTCTCTAATAAAAGAGACTCAGATTTAAAAACAATGCCTTATTTATTGCAATAATTTGGATTGTGGTATTGATATATATACGTAATATTTAAAGTGTAGTGGATGTGAAGTGCTTTTTTGAGGAAGTTCATTCAACAAATTTAAATACAGTCACAGAATTTTAAAAAATGCAGAACAGCTGTCAAAAGATTCTGTATTTTGTTTCTGTTGCAGATTTTTTGGTAATTCAAAACTGAGTTCATTTTTAAACGGGGGTAATAGAAACGGGAAAAATATTGGTGAGCTATTAAGAAAGCATGGATACTCGAAAACTTATATAAATAATTTTAAATCATGGATAGAGCTGAAACGAAGTTTGGAAACTTGTCAGACAGTAGATTCAGCTGCACAACAATTATTTAATTCTGAAATTAAATATTGGCATGAAGTAATTTTATGCATAATGTCAGTTACTAATTTGCGTGGTGAAAATTCTCTAGCCTTTTGGGGTACAAGCAACAAGCTTTATGACCATAATAATGGAAACTTTCTGAAGTTAATTCAATTGCTAACTGAATTTGACCCAATAATGGAGAAACATATTTGTAGAATTCTCAATAATGAAGAAAAGACATACCGCTACATGGTAACATAAAGTCTTACATTATACAGAAAGTTTAAAAAGCGAAATTATATTCGGTTATTCTTGATTGTACTCCTGATGCGATTAAGGTTGAACAAATAACATTTGCAATAAGATGTTTCCCTTGGTCAGATGCAGGATTTAAATGCAACATTAATGAACATTTTCTGGGTTTTCTTTCTACTTAAAGATTGTGGTAAGGAATTATATCAAGTTTTATTAGAAGAGTTGGAGAAAAACGAATTAAAATTATAAAATATGAGAGGTGAAGGTTACAAGAATCGTTTAAATACGAGAGGAAATAAACTAGGAATACAATCAAGAAATACAGCTTTAAATTCCAGAGCATTTATGTACCCTGCTGCAGCCATTCACTAAACATAGTAGTTAATGATATGGCAAAATCTTCCTTGTAGGTGGTGAGTTTTTTTTAATATGGTTCAAAAGTTATATGTATTTCTTGCATCATCTACTTTTTGGTGGGTCATATTAAGAAAACACCTTAAAACTCTTACGCTGAAACCATTGAGCGACACTCATTGGGAAAGTCGTATAGATCCCCTAAAACCTTTACGATTTGAAATAGAAAATATTCACAATGCTTTATTAAGTACTTATGAAAATGAAGAAATAAATGATATGATGCCAGTGGTTTATCATCACAATAATATTTAAGCTTTTATCTTCGATCGTCATTTGGTATAAAATTTTGAATCATACTAACCTGATAAGTAAACTACTTCAATCAAAAAATTTTTATTTATACCAAGCAACTAATTTATTAAATAGTTCATTAGTTTTTTTTTTTTTATTATTTTAAGAATTAAGAGTGGATGAATCCTTTGACATCATCTGAAAAGCTGAAAAATTAGTTGACGAAACAGCCATAGGAAAAAAACTTTGAATTTATGACACCATGTCATCGTGTTTGATCTAAAAAACAAAATTTTTCATATGAAAGTGTAAATGATCCTATACAAGATTCAAAAGAGAACTATAAAATAGAAATTTTTTCTTTACTATACATCAAACAACCAATGCACTGGAGCTGAGATTCAACCTACTGAATAGTCATAATGACTCTTTTGAGTTTTTATACTCTGCATACAAACTTAAAGGCATGTAAAAATGAATTACTGCCATATTGTAAAGAGCTGGAAAAAGTCTTAACAGACAGTGGCTCTTCCAATCAGACAATGCCTTAGAATTGGATGGCAAAAGGTCTTTTTCTGAGCTAAAAATAATACAAAATTACTTAAGAACCATTAGTCTATTCAAAATCGTCTTAGGGTGAGCAATGTTGGCCTTTGCAAATGAAATGAGTAATAAATTACATCTCGAAGAAGTTATTCATTATAATTATTTTGCAAAAAAAAAAAAAAAGGTTCAAAAGAGATTATTTTAATCTAGGTTTCAACTTTGTATAGTTTACTAGCATTCTTTATACTTTGTTGTTTTAAAAGTATTGTTTGTACTAGTTTTAGCTCCAACGTTTGTGTTTTTAATAAAAAAAACTTTTGTAAATATTATACGGATGTTATTGTCTTAATTCAATTAGATTAGACTGCATTTTTCTGGTTGTTGCATCTTTTATAAATCAGTTTTCTTTTAACTTTAAAGTTTTTAAATATTGGGGGCTGGCACTTTTGAAGTTTGCCTACGGCAGCACAAATCCTAGGGTTAGGTTATATTTTCCCATTTAACTGAACAGAGCAGAAACATTTAACTAAGCAATATTTATGAAAATGAAGAAAGTAATTTTATATCACAGTTGCATAAAACCATATACTCTATTTCTCTTCTGAATAAAATATATTTTACTTTTACCTTTTGTTCTGAATAAAACATATTTTACTTTTACCTTTTATTCTGAATAAAACATATTTTACTTTTGTAAAAGCATTTTGAAGTTGTTATTTAAAACTGAAACAATTAATAACAGATTAATGTAACATATATTTTTTCATTTAAATAAACAGAACAGTAACATTTAAATAAAGAACGTTCATAAAAATGAAGGACGCAATATTATATAGCACAGATGCATAAAACAAAATAGCTACTTTACTTTTGTAAAAACATTTTGAAAGTGATATTTAAAACTGAGAGGATTACTAACAGTTTAAGAATATTATAAAATATGGAACTTGCATTGAACAGATTAGCTAAGAATTTTAGATTTTATCAATTTAGGTAGTAACACAAAGCACATTATTAACAAGTAGAATTAATGCATATAATGTTATTTTTCTATTAAATTTTCTAAGTGCTAACAAGATTATCCCAACACATAGTTTTAAAAAGAACTTATATATTTCTGCTGTTGAAATTTGGCCTGTTACAGAACCTTTAATTTTCTTTTCGAACATTAAACACTGTACTTGGCTTATAACTTTCAAAAAAAAGATGAAATCTTTCAAACATTGAACGTTCATGAATATGTCCTGAAGAAAATGAATGTTGCTTTTCATTAATATTTCCAAATAACACTAATTTATTGAAGCCCAGCCTCAATGGCTGAAGAATTTCTAATTCTGTACATTTTGTAGCTTCATCTACGATACAACATGTAAAACATGTTTCTGAATGAGGACCAACTGCAGACATCAACATACTCTGGGTAGAACTGCCCAATGTTGATAATATAACATTAGAATCACGCAAAACAGATAATTTATATTTCATATGAGCAGAATGACTCAGAAAATTGTCGGAATTATTATTTCGTTTCAGGCACTCATACTGGTTAGTTAGAAACTGTAACTTTTGCTCAATATTACGGTCAGCAACATTAGTTTGTTTCTTTTTAAGCTCATCTATAGATGCTTGCAATAAATTAAGTTCTTCTGTCTCAAACTCCACTTCATTTTTCATAGTTTCCTGGTACAACTGAGTAGCTTTTGAATCAAGTGAATGTGGTAATAAACGGAAGTGCATAGATTTCGAAAGTCCTAATCTAACAAATTTTATGCAGCAACTCTTTGAAGCATAGCTTTCATTTGCCTCAATCAATTCCCATCCTATTTTATCAATTGCTGCATTGGATGGTGCCGTAACCAAAACTTTTATTTTATTGTTATTACTGGAAAGCAAATTTTGAAGTAATCCAACAATTGTTTGTGTTTTATCTCTGGAAGACATATGAAGCATAATAATTTTAGGTTCCCAAGCTGCTTTATTTATCACATCACTGATTGCTAATATAGCTTGGTTTGGAGAATAGCTAAACGGAGGTTTACTGGGAAGCCCAGAATGATTACTTAAGAAAAAGGTTTTCTCCCTAGGGTACAAAATATCCTTGCACAGCGGTGATAACTGGAGATAATTAAATGTATCTGCCAATATTAATTTACTTTTTATGTGACAGATAGCATTTGCTATTAATAATTTTCTACATAACGGATATGTTCGCTGGACCTTCATATAAACAGTGAAGTTTATAATACTAGCTTCATCCATGTATTTAGGACCCAAACATTTCCATTCATGAGTTAAAGTCTGAGAATCCAGTGTTCTACTATGCTTCTTAATGTAACCAATCATGTAATTATCCTGAGTATCATCTTTACAATGTAATAATATGACAAATCCTTCGCATGGGCAAAAAGATAACTTACCTACAACTGATTCACAGTCCAATTCCATGATGTTATTATTCATTTTATATGATAAAACACGCATGTAAAACTTTCTCAGATCTTTCTCAGAACGTTGTATTATAGCCTTGCTTTCATGACATATTGAATCCCAAAGTTTAGCTAAAAGAGCTAGGTGAAACAAAGATACATAAGAATCTAAGGACTCAAAACAGAGTGGTAAAGATGAAACATCCCCAAACGGAAAAGATTCCTGAACATTATTTATCATCGAAGATACATCAAATCCAAGTACTTCTTCTAAAACAGAATAAAAGTTTACCATTTGTGCAGGTGATAAAGGATCCTTTCGTTCCAAATTACTTTTTTTTTTATATGGAAAAATGTTGCTTTTATTTCTAGTCGGTATTAAATTTGTTTTGCTGAAAGACATGCAAGAACTACATGGCTCTTCTGTTAATTTTCTAGTATCCAGTGGAGCAAATTTTAATTCTGCTTCATTATCTCTATATGTAACTTTTAAATCTACTTTACCTTGATTATCGCTGGCAGAACCAAGTTGCAACTTAACAGAGGATACATTCGATTCACACTCAGACTGGTTATTAATTGACTTTTTGGAATAGGTTTTACCTTGAGGTTCATTGTGGATACATTTTATGTTAGTTTCCATTACCTGAACTAGTTCAGAATGATTTCTTTTTTTTGCAATTTGATAGTTAACATTCTTTTGCACGGTTTTTCTTGCAAATGCTTTTTTGCCATGTAGCATAGTTTCTACTAAACTTGATATACGAGAGCCATAATTCTCACGCCTTTGTGCAACAGCAGGTGATTTCGATACTCCTTTGTCCTCAACTGAGCTCATATCTAATTCACTTGCATTGATGTAGTTAGATTCTTTGACTTTAGAAGAAGCACAACTTAAATTTATTTCTAATTTAGATATTTCTTGCATATCGTTATTTTGCTCACATTTAGATTCTACATTCGGATTTCTAGAGAAAATTTCTTTCATTGATTCCTCACCTGCTTTTCTAGATGATGAAATCATTCCAACATTATACCTTTCTTTAACATTTATATTCTCATAATTATTCTGCTCTCGAAATGATTCTCCCTTGTTTCTTATTCTCAAATTGCAATAACGCATTGGCAAAGGCTCAATTAACAGTGTCTTTCCACATGATTTAGAAATTTCTTTTCTTTCCAAGTACTTTTTATTTAATGTATTGGGGAAATGAACACCTGTCATCCCTACAGTTTGCTTATCTTGTTTAGAAGATACCAATCGTGGACATTTATTAGGATTGTGCTCCCTTTGCAAATTTTCTTCATTGCTCTTTTCCACATACTCTTTGCTTCTTTCAAAAGTATTACCAAATGCTGTCAGATTATTTTCATCACCATCTGATATATAAATAATTTCTTCTGCATCAGTAAAAGGTACCTTTCTAATATCATGAACCTCATGCAATGGTTTTATAAATGCTCTTTCAGTTTCTACACTCAGCAAATTATTTTTTTCAGTTAAATCAACCTCTTTAATAAAGCATGGGATGTTAGAAGCTATCGCATGCTTTGTATCAGCTACAGAATGAGAACAGTCTGATAAGTACACTTCCTTTTCCAGACCTTTAAACAATTTGACTTCAGTTTGACACACAGAATTACCAATTCTAGCAGCATTACTTGCCTTAAAAGTCTTGTTAATAATTTTAGTATCTGTTGAATCATTTATCTTACTTTCTTCCTTACATGAATGTCTTGAACTCAGAAATATATCTGACTGATCACTCCCCATTCCTGAAGTTTCTTCATAATTTGAAGGAACATATTTGTCAAAGATATGTTTGTTTAATTTATCAGATGATTCGTGCACTGAAAAAAATGAAACATTCTTTAAATTATCTTCCCTTACAATATCTTCATTCTCTACAATTTCTTCTTTAATTTTTACAAGATTACTCCCGTCACCTTCCGAGTGTTTTAAGTCCTGAAATTTATTCCTGATCACAGATTTATCTTCTAATAAAGCTTTATTTACTTCAGGCTCAAGTTCTTTACTTTCTTGTTTTATTTTCTTCTGAGGGTTTTCCTCAAGCTCTTGAAGTGCAGATTTTTCGCGCTTCACCTCACCAGAAGATGTGACCTTTGCAATGAATGTGCAAGCAAAACCCCCATCATTAAATGAAGGAGCGCCAAATCCAATATAATCTCCAATTTCTAACTTATGCAATTCTTTACCTATTTTAATACCATTAACATAAACGCCATTTAAACTTCCTAAGTCTCGAATATGAAATCCAGTTCCTCGTTTCTTAATATATCCATGCATACGAGAAACTTTAATATACTTAGTTAATTCCGGAATCATTTGGCGCCCTATGAAATTTTCTTCTTCATTTAAATGTATTATAAGCGGATCGGCAAGTCCAGGTTCAACTTGCCGTAAAATGTATTCAACATTCATTTCTTTATGACTAGAAGTATCTGTTTTAAAACTTCATTTTCCGAACTTACACTACAATCCCATAAGACTTTGTTTCGTTGCATCTGAATGTAAGTCTTAAGACCCGTTGATGGAAGGTAAGAGAAGTAAAATAGGCCGATGCTATTTGCACCACCGGTGCGATTAGCCTCTTCAGGCTATTCGCACCAACATTAACTACGCATGCGCATTGAGTTGTCAGTTCCAGAACTGAATCAAAAAAGAACGAATCTTAATCCTAAGTACTCGAGTTTTTTTTTTTTTTTTTCCAAAAAAAAGGAAAAAGAAAAAGTTTCGAAAGTTGGCGA
>KK119328.1:15588-183162 GCA_000611955.2 Stegodyphus mimosarum | reverse complement strand
AAAGCATCGCCTGTTTTTACCAAATGTCTTTTTTTCCCTCATTAATAACTTTTTTTTGCATAACTCGTTTACTCTTTTGTAGCCTAAGAAGAAGAAGAAATCTGGAATTTAATCACACAGGATAAAAATATTTAGCGAAAAGTGATCATTTGTTACTTATTCGAAGAATCTCTAAGCGTGTATGGCTGTTAAATTAGGACGTTAGAACATTCGGTTTGATTTATTTGCTGGATCCTTCTTTAGCGAAATATATTTTGTTCCTTACTTCTTCGAACATACTCTAAGCCTGTATTACGATTAAATTGCACGAGGTTAGACTGTTGGATTTGAATATTTGCCTGATCCATCTTCGACGCGATATCCTTTTTCCATTTGATCTACTGCATTTCGAGCGTTGGAAAGCTCCAGATGCTTATATCCTCAAAGGAAATCAGCCCTTTCTTTGTGAGCTTTTATAAGGCTTGAAATTAGTTTCTTCATTTTTTTAGTTAGTTCAGGATGGCATTACCAGTTGACCTATGTTGCATTGCTGGCATTCCCCACATTTTTACCTGTACCTTTATTTGAAAGGAACTTTTTTAGATTAAAGGAATTGAAAAATACAGTTATTTCCATATTGGGGATGCGTAGAACATATGAATAAATAATTCTAAGAATTATGGCTATGTTTTCAGTTGCGCCTTGATTTGCATGTTACTTAAAATATCGCTACATCGCTTCAATGAATAAGTCTTGAATGGTTTACAGAAAGATAATAAATAATACATTGTTTAAGAAAGCGTTCAAAGTACTACAATTTTAGTTAACTAATCGGTTTTAGTAAAGTAAAAAGATACAAATTTCCATATGCATGTTCCTGAATGAAAATTCTAATAAATGAGTATTTTTACCTGATTAAAAAGCGCTAAAAACTTCTATTATGGGAAACTGTACTCCTTAGAATTTAAGGAAACTAGAATTTTATGCTTTTTCCACGCAGTCTTCAAGAAGCAACTAAAGAATCGAGTCATATGAGCAAATTCTTAAAATTTAAGACTTAGCATATCAAGAAATGGTAAGTAAAAATATCTAATTATCATTTTCGGACAAAAAAAAAAGAAATATTTTAACAGTTAGGGTCCGGAAGTTACTTCTTCAGACACATGCATAGTTTCCTTAACGCAATAAGTGTACTCTCAAACGCATTGTGTACTATCAAACAACACGTAGTTGTCTTCAGTGCAATGTTCTTAATCTTCGGTTACTCATCAAAAATTTGACTGATATCGCAGTACATTTTGATAGTGTTGGAATATCATTTTATGCCACAAATTAAGCTATCAAAAATAGAATGTTTCTATAATATAATAAATGTTTCTATAATATATTTTTTCTTGATTTTTCCCCAACAATGTGCTTAAAAATTTTAGTTTATCTTATTTTTCTGAAGGATACCCTTAAATCAAAATTTTCATGGCCTCAAAATATAACCCATCTGATCCATTTCAAAAATTGAAATTATAGCCTTAGACTCATTTCTTTAAATCATAACTTGTAAAATACACTCGCGTTTGTGAAAATTGCAACACCAAGAAGGAATCGTCATAATTGAATGCAATTTAATACACAGTTGAGTGGTAGTGGTACAAATAAATGATTAAATGTTCAAAGCAAACAAACAAGAACAAGAGATCAGAATCAGTATTTTGTGTGGCCACCACGCGCCGCAATAAGTGCTGCTACACGACGTGGCATGGAGTCAAACAAAGTTTGAATGTCTGACTGAGGAAGAGCATTCCATATCGTTTGTACGCGTACCCAAAGTTCGTCTGCAGACGCAACAGGACGAGGATCACGAGCAAGACGCCGACCAATGACATCCCACACATGTTCAATTGGCGACATATCCGGGGAACACGCAGGCCAAGGAAGAAGCTGTACCTGCTGCGCTGCAAAGAAGGATTTAACAATCCGAGCAGTATGAGGGCGGGCATTGTCCTGTTGAAATACAGCGCCTGGCAAGCTTTGAAGGAAGGGAACAGCTTCGGGCTGTAGAACTTCACGGATATACCGGTTGCTGTTCAGATTGCCCACAATTCGTAGCAATTGAGATCGTCTATGATATGCTATGGCGCCCCAGACCATAACTCCGGGTGTTCGTCCACTGTGGCGTTCGATAATGCACTCCGGAAGGTGGCGTTCACCGGCATAGCGTCTGACACGAATGCGGCCATCATGGTACCACAAATTAAAGCGGGATTCGTCAGAAAACACGACATGCTGCCAATCAGCACGCCAGTCTCTATGCTGATTGGCCCATTGTAGCCGCAGGCGGCGATGGTCGTGCGTTAGGGGGATCCTGTATAAAGGAGTCCGTGCGCGCAGTCCACACTGCAGCAGACGTCTACGAATTGATGAAGCACACAATGAAACACCTGTAGCTATTGACCACAGTGCTGCCAATTGTCTAGAGGAAGCTGTACGGTCCGTCCGCGCCATGCGGACCAGGTGTCTATCATCGCGAGCTGACGTCACATTTCGGGGTCCACTCCCGGATTTCCGAGTTGTCCGACACTCGTCCGTCCACTGCTTCCAAACGCGCATCACTGTGCTGCTGTTACGCTGCACACGAGAGGCTACTGCACGATACGACAATCCAGCTTCACGAAGGCCGATGATTCTCCCTCGTTCAAACTCTGTAAGTTGTTCAAATCTCGCTCTCTTTCGTTGACGAGGCATAAGTACAGATTGAGTTAACGTTTACCACTAGCAGATAACAACCGATAACCATACACGCCTCGCTACAGCCGTCTATTTATTCGGATCCATCAGCCGTTCAGAGGGCGCTGCTCAGCATACGCATGCGCTACGGATTTGCAATTCTAATCATTTGCATACCATGCGCTACTTAGCATTTCCTGAAAATTTCAGCTCACTCGCGTAAGTCCTTCATGGTGTTGCAATTTTCACAAACGTGAGTGTATATTCATTGCAGAGTTCAAGAGATTTTTAGCTGTCATTTTGACTTACAACAACACGTAATTCAATTTGACTTCCTACAGTCAATTATTGTTTAAATAAAATTGGTTAAATTTTTTACTTGCATCTATTTGTTTGCACAACATAACTAAAAGAAAGAGTTATTCTAGTATCATATTTTTACCATACATCAAAATTTTCGTATCCATTTATGTTTAACCTGATCATTTATAATGCCTTTTCTCCAACCATTAAATATATTTAGTTCTTGTATTATCTGTAACGTATTTGTCAACTATATTTACATGCAATAAACTTAAAAAACAGCAAGTAATCTGTAAGAAGAACAAAGAGTTTTGTTTGAGGATATTTATTTACAGTCGAAAGTCTCCTTTTGTTTGAAAGAAGATACGCAGCATTTCAATAAAATTGCCCCACATGCCAAAACCCATTACGAGTTTATCTCTTTTTTAGCCCAGCAGAACATATCGATTTCAGATCAAACTTCAGGAATTTTGTTTTCTTTATCAAAATCTGTTTTCGATCACGGTTGCATGGGTGACATTCAGGACCCAAAGAAGAAATGAAACTTAAATTCAGTTCCTTGGATAAAGAATCTCCTTTGGTTGTGATTTATTCATTGCTATAGAAGTTCCATACACGCACTGTTCCCTCACACTCCAAGTGTGACTTTTGCGTTAGACATTTTTTCTTTGTTTTCTCAGCAGGTTATGCACCCAGATTTGAGCTTCGAAGAGGAAACGTTTAGTATATAACACAAACTGTTTTATTTTGCACCGACAGACGTCTGCACATTGCTAGCAATGACCCAATAAATTTAAATAGATGGCATAATCTACAATATACCAGGATTTGTTTTTAAGAGCGTTTCAACAAAAGAAGTGTATGCACATTTATACATTACGTCAGTGAAACATCGTCATATTAATCCTGCAACATAACGGATAAAAGATACGGGAGTCAACGTATCAATGCCATACCAAGGCGAGGTCTAGAAAAGAATGCACTTATCATATTGGTAAGCGAAATTAAACCTTTTTATATTCTGGTAGGAAATTAAGCTACAATTCGTTGAAAAAGAAAAATGATTCTCAAAATAAAGAATTTCTACTGCGGCAGATTTTGACAACTTAAATGCTAAGATAGTAATTTTGTATACTTTAATGTTAACGGCTTTAAATTATTTAGAAATGATGGTAGATTAATGTCACAGTCAAGCTGTATACAGTATTTGAAATGAATCTTAATGTAAATTAAAAAACGTTGAATAATGTAATATAAATATTACGAATAAATCGATTATTTTTTTAAATACACAGTTAGATGAAAAATCCAATCAAGTACTGATGACAGCAATAATAAGATTTTTATAAGCAATAGTTAAATTTATCGTTAGGTTTAACTGAACTGTAAAGCCGACGGCATGTTTTTTTGCAGAACATTTGTTTCGACGGAGTCTTTGGTCTCCCTTTTTGCTGCAAAGGGTAGAAGCTTGTGTGCTATAAATTAGATATTTTTTAAGCAGGAAAACTAAAATAAATGTTCAGCGAATAATCCACTTTTATCCCGCAAAAATGAATAAAATCAATCAAAATTAATAAAATAAGACTTTAAAAAACCCTGACATACCTATTCTGGAATTAAAATTATTTACGTAAGTTGATAAATGTTGATAAACGCAGAAGGGTATAAAGATACTTAAATCAACAAAGCAATTTTGAGTAATTTTGACGTAATAATGGAGAGGCAAGGGTAATTGAACGAGTAATTAAACTAAGATTTAATTATTTATTTTTTTAATGATTAATTACTAACACTGATCAGTTTTGGAAGATTATTCTCCGTTTTCAACTATTAAAGACGAACAGTGATTAATTATGGAAAATTTATATAATTCCTTTGTTCTAATACAAGTGTCAAAACACTAACGTTATATATTGAATAGTGTTAATACTAAATTTGATACTAAATTTTCTTCTTATTCATTTCTTCACCTCTTATAAAGGACGTAATAATTTCCTGAAATAACTAGTGCTATTTTAGGCAGTTGAAAAACTCATATCTACTGATAACAATTTCACTGAAAGAAATTCATATCCACTGATAATATACACTTTTTATGTTTCGCGCTTATCATGTTGGTAAATGGAATTGAGTTACATTTACTAGATCGTTGGTAGTAAACATGAAAGAATCCTGATGTGAAACCTACGCATATTTTGAAGCTCCATTTTAATAAACTCAAATATCGTACTTCCGCTACAAAAAAACTCATTTTCCACTCTCATGAATTTGCTTTTTAATAAAAACATGAACTTTCAGAAAGGAAGTAAATCTTTTACTGTAATAAAAATGCACTTTGAGAGATGTATAATAGCATCGCCAGAGAGTATTATAATCTTTGAATCGTGAAAAAATAAACATAAGAACATTTAATCGATACTTGCTGGTCTGTCCATGTAGTATTTTATAGCACGGTATTTATAGCGTGCAAAATATAAAAAAAAAATCTACCCTATATTTAACGAGAAAGTGGAAAACTCTGAATAAGAGTAAAAAAATTAATTCTTTGTTCAAATATTTTCTCATGTTAATTAAATCAGATGCGGCGATATTAAAAGCAAAAACAGCGGTGCAAAACTGAGAAATGCGAAAGCTATGTTTAGGGAAACAATGACGGTGAATGACGCAAAATTTAATTTTTAAAATTACTGGTAAATTAGGGAAGTTAATAATTACCTAACGTTTATATTTCATAAATATTGTTAAATAATATAATAATTAAATTTACATAGCTGTGCTTATTTCCGTGTGCAGAAACAAAATATCTGAAGGTATATGTTTAGAATAATATGGAATTTTAGTAGTTTCGTACATACCCATTCCTTTAATATTTTCATCACAATATTATTTTAATGATTATATTAATAATTTATATCCATTATTTACATTATTCACAATTTATATTATTCTTGCACTTTGGATTTAATCTTAGCGTCGTTGTAGACTAATTGAATCTGTTGCCAAAGGAAGGATGGAACTTTGGAAAAACTGTTAAAATTTAAGCAATAAGTTTCTAACCTTAGAAAAACAGTTAGGAGTATGACATCTTTCCATTTTTAATTTCAAGAGCTTTATCCCCTTTTTATTACATTTACGTAATTTTAATTTAAATCTACTACACTTCACTTATGCAATACTCGCTCGCTTATTATGTATGTTCTCTTACCTACTGAATATTAAACCAATAATATAGAAACCCGTGCAATAAAAATACAGAAAAACAGATTAATAGTAAAAAAACGAAATTTTATGCAGACAAATTGAGTAGTAGTGTATTATAAATTAGACATGATTTATTTAGATAGTATCATAAATATACTATCAGAATAAATCAGGTTCCAAAACATATAAAATGATAAAAATTTATAATTTTATAGAACACAATGCAAAATAATATTAAAAGTATTTTTCAATTTTTTTGGCAATAACTCTTTTATTTTAACATAATATGCATTAAGCTCCCTTATTAGCGGACGAATAGTAAGGTCGCTGAACACTAATAATTCAACCCGCTTAAGTCCTATTGAATAGGGTGATTCTATGGCTTAATTCGACCCGCTTAAGTCCTATTGAATAGGGTGACTCTATGGCTATGACCATGAATTCATAGTGTTTGTTTCTAGCATAAACTGTTTGTAGTATGAATACTACCCTATTTTCTTTAGAATGCTCTCCACAAATCCATACATCCTCTTAGGCAGACAACACAATGAAAAACAATATAACATCAAAATATGTTAGCAAGATTGATTGATTTTTCAAAAAATATAATATATATAATTTATACAAAGTATTATATAAATTTTATAATTATATTTTCAAAAATATAATATTAAACACAAAAATATGTAGATGTTTTCCATTTCTTTGACCATAGTTGGATTAAGTCACCTAAGTTGTATTGCGTGATGTTATATGTTATAGCTATTGTAATATAACATAAATGATTTAATATCAAGTTATATTGTGATAACTGTAGGAAGTAGTTAGTTAACCGTTAGTTAAAATGTATCCATCAAACATCTCTTTCTTTTAAAATCTGCTTATTTATTGCAACGGTTTATACATTCTTGGTAATAAGAATTAAATTTATATTTTTAAACCAATTTGCATTTGTTCATAAAAAGAATTGCTCTGACCTCTTATTAGAAATCGATAAAATTCCAGTAATTTTGTTTATTTTGATTCTTGTGGTTGGTACTTCTTTAGCAGCAAAAAAATCTTATTCGTAAATCGTAAATTGTTTCCATAAGTATAATCGGTTTAATTTCATGAGTACAATGATTAATTTATTTAATTTAAGGATTATAATGATTAATTTTTATTTTTAATGTCCAGAACAAAAACAACTTTTTCCCATCAGAAAGTCTGCTGATAATGTGTACATCAGATGTGCGTTTACGTTGGATTGAGGAGCTAATATACTTATAAAGGCCTAGAATTCATTTAAAGCTGTTTAATATACAAATGTAAATAAAAACAAAGTTATCGTTGCTAATAATGAAGTATCAATGCTCGCTTAAAATGGTAAATTTTCAAATATTTTTCATTCTTTTGCTTTATATCCGATTATTAATAATTGGTATCAAATGCTTTAGACGTTACTTATAATATTCTACTACTGATTTTGTCCACAATAAGTATGCTTACTTTCAGTTTTTAACATGCTTAAAATCGGTTAACTTAAATAAGAAACATAAAAGTTTCCAAAGGATAGAAATATGAAGATTCCAATGAAACAATTTAATCCCTTTGAAACATTTACGTTTAGAGATAAGAAATATGAAAAGTGCTGTAAAACATTTCAGCAGACCTTACAAGTAAAAATTTAAATGTCTTCAGCGATGTGATTGTACAAAATAAATTTATTCTGACAAAAACAAAGTAAGCCAAGGTATTTTTTTTAAATTATAAAACAGTGTTATAAGTTTGCGTACTTTTCCTATCAGTACTTATTCTTCCATAACTGTGTATTACTGTAACATTTGCAATCAATTAAATTAAAGGATGATAGAAGTTTATAATAAAGTTACTATTCGGATAAGACTTTAAATCAGGGGTAGAATTCTTCAAGAAGTTTCTGTGAAAATATTGAGAATATTACGCTGATTTTTGTTGTTTTGACTTCTGAATTAACTTCTTTATCTTCCTTGTTTTTTCTTTACATTTCTTTCTACTGCTTAAAACAGTCTCCTTCCAAGTTAAATTTGCCTAAGATGATTTTGAATGTCCCAAAGAATTTTAAAGTCCAAAAGAATTGGTTAATGATAGCTGATATATACAATTCAAGGACTTTTTATGAATTTAAAGCAAATTGCATGTAGCTTTAAATTACTTAAATAAATATTTTTGCCTCATTTTAAATTTGTTACCTTTATAATTATTTTAGCAGTTTGGTTATCAGGAAAAGCTGATTTAACAAATGCTATTTCATTTAAATATGGTATTCATTGGACGTTTCATGTTTTAACTGCTTTAAGTTTCTTTGCTTTGGGAGGCTTGGGCTCTCCTTTCTTGTTCTTTACAATCCAATTATGTGAAATGTATTAATACATGTAATACCTCTCTTTTTGCTATCCTTACTCGCGCTGAATCATGTCATTCTGATACATAAAAATGGTTTTTTTCTATCTTTAAATTTCTCTGAATTTAAGTATTACTTCTTCCTACAATGATCGAGCTCAAGATCTGTCACTTTACACCGCTTTTCACAGAGCCTATTCTACTTGACTTAAATCCTTAAAAATATTTTACTGTTATAAACAGTGTTCTTTTCGACAAAAATCTTAGTAGCCCTGTTTTCAAGTTTTATATTTTTATTATTCACAAAATGGTTTACGTTTGGCTTCATTTAGAAGTTACACATAGTCCCTTAAGAAAAATTCTGTATTTTTTAGATTTTAAAGAAATTCATACATCCTACATCGTAATCGATTTAAAAACTTTAAAATACTGGTAAATACATACAGTAAATGATTTAGAAAACAACAAAATATAGTGGAGTCAAAATACATTAGCCAGTTGCAAATCATTGATTTAAAAATCTAAAATTCTGATTTAATTTCGCTCTTCTAAGGTCGGGTCGAATCTTCGAAAAAAATCTTTTTGTAATGAGATACGTTTAAAATATCACAACTACATGCATCAATTGCATTTCAGTAATCAATACGGACTCATTTTTAACGTCTCATTAGAGTTTGTTAAATGTCTTCATAAATGCTATTCTCGCTTATTTATGTAATGTGTGAGTTCATCACACGTTACCGATATAAATAAGTATAAACGGGTAATCTAAGAATCGAGCGATCGAGGGGAAAATAATTATTTAGAAATATCTTCAGAAACATTTCTTTTGCTATGTTTACCATGCGATAATTTGTATATGTTGACGAATTTTTTGCTTGTTTACTGATAAAAAAATTCATTTCATTAAACATGAAATTGTCATACTTTTAATACATGCATAATGACAATTTTATTCACCTGTTACGATTTAAATAAAAGCAAAATTAATTTGCAGTGTTTCTACATAAAATAAATCTTAAACAGAATGTATAAACAAAGTTAAATTGTTGTGAAATAACGTACAAGAGCAGCGATAGACAGAAAGAAATAGATTGAATATTAGTGAATCAAATTTGCACAGTAAAACTTCTGTTCACAAATTGAATTCGTTCTTGGAGGGCGTTTATCAGCCAAGAATTTTGTGAAACAAAAACGTTGTTTTCCATATGATTTAATTTAAAAGAGATTAATTCGCTCCTGGACCACAACTGATTGTTTATTTAAACTTTAAATGCATAAGTTCATACCCCAAATCAATTAAAATCATTAAATACAAAACAAACACGATAAAAAGTATAAAACAGATAAAATAGAAATTTTAATGTATTTTTACTTTTTATGAATTTCTGAAATGATCTCTAAAAAGGTTTTTAAAAGATAGATTTCGGTTTAAGGCATGGAAAGCATTCCACAGAAGTTTAGTGTGGCTACTAAGCGAATGATTAGGAACAGTTAGATTTTACAGTATAGCAAACTGATAGAAAATAGTTGACTTTTCAATCTTTGAATCCACGAAAGTTTAAATGAACAATACAAAATAAAAAAATCCATTAGAATTTATTTCCGTCAATACACAATATTTTACTTTAAATTAAAATGTGTTGCTAGCTGTTTGATTCACAGAGAAAAAGGTGGGGAATTGATTTCGTAACGGAATAAAGATAGTAAAATGTATCAGATATAAGGATTTGAAATTTTCATGGGTTGTAAAACAAATTTTGCCCTCTCTTTTCAAACAAGAATGATAAAACAGTATTAAGCAGATGACTTTCTATAGCAAAGGTTCCCAATTAATGGGGAATTTCATAGTTTCAGAGGGGAAAGCAAGAGGTCGCCCTTTTATTTAGGTGTTAAGTATACAGTCTTAACTTATGAATATCAAAACTAATTTTATTCAAGTTTTAGTATTTACAACATTTCCTATATATTTGTTTGTTTAATTTATAAAACACGTATGAATAAAATCTAAATCTAATAAAAATAATATATGTATTTTGTAAGTTTGGAAAGTCGAATGCCTTCTAGCCATCGGAAGACATTCTAGCAATGGTGAAAGGCTGTATAAGGCGAAAAAAGATTGAGAACTTTTGTTCTAGAATTTTTTTTAATTTCCCGCTTGCGTGCAGCGTTATCGGACTGGCATAAGTTGTTCTTCAGACGACATGTGGTATTTTATTTCAAGGCGGGAAAAATTAATATTTAATGAAGGTCAAACATATGTTGCTCTTTGCAAAATAACGTCATAAGAAGGATCTAAAATTCAGGAGCTGGATATCACAAAGCTAACTGGAAGTGTAAGAAAAAAAAAGAAAGAAAGAAGAAAAGCATGATGATAATAATAAGAATAATTAAGACATTAGCGAACACAATAACGTAAAAGAATAACGCATTAACGGAAATAAAAAGAACGCTGGTACATTGTCTAAGATAATGGAAGATCAAATACACAAATCTTTGCAATTTCTGATTTCCTTGGCAAAATCGTTAAATTTTTTTCCGACCATTTGATGTCACAGTATTGTTGAAATTCAAAGGATTGTTCATTTTTAGAAAAATTATTTTTCAGTTAAATAATTTGATTGATAAATAATAATTTGGACGGAGAAGAAGAAAATAAGAATAAAAAATAGGCTTCTACTAAAAACTTAGAAAATAAATAATAAACTTTAAGGAGAAAAATTATTTATCATATAGTTTAAGAATAACAAGTATTAAATAAGTCAATGTTTACAAAATTCATCTATAATTTTTTATCATGACTACTGAAATCGTTGAAGCGCCCTTGACATATTTTTTAATTTAATGGTTTATACTTTTGATAATCAGATTTCATTTTCATTATTCGATTATACAATTTCGTTTTTTGCATCCCATGCTTTTATTATTCGCTACATAAAATTGTAGATGAGTTTTATAAAAAGACTCATTTAATATTTTGTTGCCCATGAACTACATGACAAATTATTTTTCTTCTTTATTCATTAATTATTTAATAAATTTTAAATAAAAGCTCATTTCATTGAAACTTTTATTATAAATTTTTAAAGTCTGAGTCTTTAAAAGTATTCGACTGCCCTTACAGTGGGACATGACTAAAGTAAAGTATTATTTAAAGCCCCATCAGCAAAACACTCTAAGTGAGATGAGTGGTATGAAATGCGATGGACCAAGGAATTGTCAAGCAAAGTTTTTTTTTATTTTTATCATTAAGTAAATAAATGACAAATTTGAATCATTAAATAAAAGTCATCAACTGCTCTGTACAGTTTCATTACATAAGATCACCTATTACCAAACAGAAAGAGCTCTTGGCATAGAATTTAACAAGCATTTAAATGAACACAGATTTTGATTGAAGTATAGTACCCAATATGCTTCCTGAACTTGGAGGAAATTAATGGAGTATTGGATACATAAAATTACTAAATTGGGATTTAATGTCTCTAAACTGGATGTCACTATATTGACTACACGTCACTAAATAGGAGCATTAAAAATATGCAATAGTAACAAAGAAATTACAATGCTGCAAATTTCTAATATTCTACTGATTTATTTCATTTATGTATGCTGTTGATTTATTCCAAATAGAGTAGACATAAATAAACTGATTATAACGTACAGAAGATGCACTCAACAATAACGATATTAAAATAAGAATTTATTTATAGTCACAACGGATCTGTACCTTTCCTTCGATTCGCAACATAATCAACAGCAACTGTTGTTCTTAACTACCTACGAGATGGGAAAACAAGTGATGATTTATAATCCATCAGACGACTTCTTTCACTTGAATCTTTATTTCCTGCTTACTGAACTAAAACTGAAATGATGTCTACAAAGCTGAAGATAAAAAGAGGCAGTTTGCTCACAAGGCTCTTGTGAATCAAAGAATTTTTTTTCTGTTTCCAGTCACCTGTTCCAAGTAAGCAAAAACACACGGAAGTAGTGAAGACTAATACCAATTTGGCGTGCCTTGACGAAAACTTGCCTTGAATAGTTACCGGACCATAGTAAGTAAAAGAGATTAGCTATAAGTATGGACTTGTCAGACCTTCTTGAATAGTACTTTTTTCCAGGAATGGAAGAAAATAATAAATAGGATACAGAATATTCTTGTGTAGTTTGTAAAATTTCATCATCTGACAGCAAAATACAATAACCGTTATTTATTTAGAATTAATAATGATTTGCTAGACAAATTAGAAGTTTTTTATATTAATACGCATTTCTTGTATGAAGTTCTAAGACTGAAATGTTTCAATCAGTAGCATAGGATTTATTAAACCCTACCTAATGATAAATAGCAATGTTATCTTTCTCATAGAAATATTCTCTCCTTTCGGAAAGAAAGATTTTGAGACGGAAAATATTATTTGAATTTGAGCAGACAGCTACAACTATGACGTTTAAAAGCTGAAAACGTAAAAATACTAAAGCATTTCATTGAAATGGAAACCAATTATCCAGAACTAATTCTGAGAAAACCATTGAGATTTGGATTCCATTTTATTTAAAGATGAGCGTATTGAATCTTTGAAAGCACTTTCTTTAACGTATAAAATAAACCAGTTAAACTTGGTTTTCTCAGAATTAAGTTTATCTGGGGTGTTATTCTTCCCTAACGCAGACTTATGTAAACAAATAACTTCTAGTGATGAAAGCTGATGTTTAACTTATAACCCAAATGCAACAGGATAATCATTTATATTAGAATGACAAAATTAGCATTTACTGTATAATCGTCGTGGTTTGCAAACTTGAAATAAATATATTTGATTTGCTAGGGTAATGCACAATAAATTCTTTTTTGAGAGGAAAGACTTCACATTCTGCTGAAAAGTAATACACCAGACTTGTGGAATGTATTTATTGCATTTGTCCAGAAAAGACTCCTAAGGCAACGGATTTTTACTACTACATTGGAGAAAAATATGGTCAAGGTTTCGATCCAGAGGAAAATATATATATATGTGATATTTGCAACAGATGGACATTGGAAATGATGAAGCTTAGCAATCAGATTCCGAGTGTAGTCGTTGCGAAGTGGAAGGCAGCCGAATGGAGGACACAGAAGAATTTCACTTTAAAAACTCCACATCTTTATTCAATTAAAATGGCAGCTCATTTTCCTTTAGACGTAGATAACACTTCCAATAATGATTTAAATAGAAATAATATCAAATTTAGAACCTTGACGTCATAAATATTTTTAACAAAGGGAATATAAAGAGACAGAGCGAAGCGCTCGTATAGCAAGCAATGGCAGGAAGCAGTCTGACGAAAAAAATGGCGGAGGTTACATAACATGCCAGAGTGTTTTCGAAAGTACTGGTCGTAAGGGGTAGATCCTAAAATTGCGGAAAGTTAATTAGAGGTTGCCTGTTCGCGTACAGCAAGGTCATCGTATTTTTTATATTTTACATATATATATATACTATTAACTAGAATCTTACTAACCAGCCTTTTGCGCACAATTTTTGTGAACTAATTTAAACTCCAAATTTAAATTCACATTTTTTACAACATTTCAAAAATTCGAACGAACGTAAGAAGAAAATAAAAGTCCCACAAACTAGTTTCTTCAGAAAGCATAAAGAAGTTTTATGAGAAGATACCAACAGTTATACCAAGGGATACACTGCGTTAAAATGAATGTATGTGGAAATTTAAACACTAAAATAATTATTTGTTTTCATATATAATTTTCTATGACATTGAGGGTGCACCATGTAGATGCGTGTATGTATGAGCAAGTTTGTGAGTATGTAGATATGTGTGATTATACAAAGTATTTCAAAAACTAATTTAACAGCCTTTAAAAAGTGAACAAATGCACCAAAGCAATCACTTTACATCAAAAATGCACTGGCCGAAGTTTAAGCGTTAGGCACTGAACGGCGCTTTTCATTTTAACACATCGCATTTTTATTTGTTGATAAAATACCAGTATAAGAAGGCGTATTTTCTTTTGACAAATCTTACCTAAATTGTTGTAAAGCCGTCCTCCATAATAAAATGTAGTTCCAATATGATGCAGCGTCAGCTCATTTCATGACTCAGATTCAAATTCCTTGAAAGTAACGTGTATAGGTCAATGGATTACCAGGTGTAAACCTATAGACCATTGCCCATGCTTATTGTTATTTTTGCAGATTTAGTTTTGAGGGAATTAATGCGCAATGCATGATGACTACCATTAATTCTAATGAGAAAACAATAATTGAATATTTGACTGTTTAGATGGCCAAGTATAAATTTAAAGAATAGAATTATAAAGCTTACGATAAAGCATTCGAGAGATCTCCTCAGATCAAGAGGATTATAAATAACAACAATATCAAGAAAGCGGTAATAAGACACCTGATATTACAATGGAACATTTAAACATGCTTTATGATTTCAGTAACAGAGGCATTTCAAATGAGTGACACGCGGTGATTGTACTGGCAGGTTATCCACTACAGTTATAATGCAGGATATCAGCATTGCCTGATTATGGACAAACAGTGAATAATAATGCTTACCGAAACGTTCATTTTGAAGCAATGAAAAAGAAAATAACTGATGAGCATAAAAAACAGTGTTTTAGCTCCAAGACAGTGCCCCGGAAATGTGTTGTAGTATTGCTGCTGTGAGATTCAATTATTATTGTGGTATTGACAACACTGCCCGAAATCGATTTAAATACCCTGCTTAGAAAACTCGGTTACGCAAGAAGAAGTTCTCTTCAGATAAGGAAATTAAAAAAAAATTTAAAAAAAAACTTACTCTCACTAAATTAAGGAAAATGTGATGAAAAGGCTTATTTCCTGTTTATAAATCCTTTTAAAAACGTTCTTTAGAACGAGACTTAATCTGCAAAACTTAGATTTGAAAAAGAAAAAGAAAACATACAGTAAAATTACCTAACTATGAATAAGGCAAAATGTCTAAAACATTTCATTCAACGTACAATATGCGCATATAGTTCTAGGTTTAGACGGACAGATATAGCAAAATACACAAAAATAGTAAATCTTAAGAAAGAGTGAAAACAAATCATTATCTTTTCCTCATGGATTAAGAAATAATAAATGCAAAGTGTGACCTTACTCTTACAGTGACGGCAGAAACGAAATGCAAAACGAACGTAAAATTCTAAACTGAAGATAAAATACGTAGATAAATACATAGTTATAATCCGATTTAAATAAATGCCATTTGTGAAAGAATGTCTTTTTCACGAATCGTCGGTGTTATATACAT
The DNA here is from genome assembly GCA_000611955.2 of Stegodyphus mimosarum. Classification (NCBI taxonomy): domain Eukaryota; kingdom Metazoa; phylum Arthropoda; class Arachnida; order Araneae; family Eresidae; genus Stegodyphus; species Stegodyphus mimosarum. Next base: position 167,304 of record KK119328.1, on the reverse strand, counting down.
AGAAGTATGTGTATGCTTCACTAAGCAGCAAAATACCAGAGTGAGATAAGAACATTTTAAAGAAGAAAGAATGCATCAGTTTTTAACAAGCTTCCTAAGCCCAGAACTTGATATAAAAATGATACTAATATCTTTCGAGTACTTCCCCTGTTCGCTCAAAGCTATGCAAAGTTCCATAGGCGCTTGCGGAAGAAATATAATCTAGTTGAAGAGTCGTAAAATACATAGGTTTAAATTTATTTTCGTGCTAACTTTATTGGACTTATGATTAATCATTAGAGTCATCTTCGGTAAGCAAGAAAAAAATTCGTAGTGATTACTAATGAGTGCAGGAAACTTTGTATCCGTTGTAAATTCATTATTCTGTCCAAATATTGTAATTTCATAAATGCTAGCTCATAGGTGATCTGACATAAACTTAAATGGCAATTAAAATATTTATGTTTTCGGTAGGAGACATTTAGATGCAAAACATTGTGACGAAGTTTTAAACCATTTTTGTTTCTCCTTTAAATTTCTGGACCATCATTCGACGTTAACATTCAGGGATGGTAAATAAAACTAGTTGGTCTTTTGGATAAGTAATTTAGAAATGCAAAACTTAAGATTATAGTTTAATTCTGATTTAAATTAGAAACAGTTCTAAGATATCTAAATCCTGTTATAAAAATAAGAAAAAGAAAATAAATATTCTTTCTTTCTTTATTTATTTTTAAATCTAAAAGCCTTTAGATTTTATATTACAACCAAATGAGCGTTTTTTAATGTTTTGTGTGTTACTTTTATTTATTAAATATCATATTTTTCGCACTTAAAACATAAAATTCAATTCAACAGCAATATCGCAAAATAATTTAAACATATATTTAGAATTTGCGATACACAGTCTCGCGCACTGGAGATAAAAATGTTTTTTCCTCGTACAATGTCGCAATTGCTCTCTTAGAAAATCGTTGAGTTTCTTAGTCAAAAACTCATAAATGCTTTACAAAATATGAAACAAATAATACAACAAATTCCAAATTTCAAATTAGGCCTTCCAGGTGCCCATATTCGGGTGGGGACATACGTTGTTCAAAATCTAATGGCTCTAGGTACCATTGCTTTATCCCAATGCGATAAACATACATTTATTTATGCAGATTCTACATTATTTAATTTCTTTAAATATAATACAGAGCGATAATATATTATAGCAATAATTTGAAAACTGATTCAAACTTTTAAAGTTTTTGATGCAAAATGCCAAAACGAACTTAATAGTGCTTCTGGGTTAACTCCCTTTGGGCTAAAGTATCTGAAGGCTTTCAGATTTTATAGCCCAAAAGGCTTTTTTTAACGTTTTGCGTGTTACTTTTATTTATTAAATATCATGTTCTTTGTACGAAAACTATATAAAATTCAATTCAACAGCAACAACACAATATATTTAAAAACAGCAAAACAGCGTATCTAGATTTTCCGTTACAGTCTCGCGCGCTGGAGATAAAAAATGTTTTTTCCGTACAGTGTCACCATTGCTCGCTTTGAAATCGTTGAGTTTGTTTGTCAAAAATTCATTAAAGTTGTACAAAATTTGAAGTAGATAATAAAACAAATTAGAAATTCAAAATTCGGGCTTCCAGATGCCCTTATTCGGTTGGAAGATTACGTTATTCAAAATTTGATGATTCTAGGTGCTGATATTTTTTCACAATGCGAGAAATATTCATCCATTCGTACAGATTCTTCACTATTTAGTTTCTTTAAATATAATACATGGCGATAATATTTGGTGACAACAGTTTGAAAAGTGAGCCAACGCAGAAAGTGAACGATGCCGTTTTGAGGCTAATAGCCCTTCGGGGTCTAACGCCCGTTTGGGTTAAAAACAGTTTTTATAAAAAAAAAAACCACTAGAACAGTTAATGAACTAAAATTAAAAAAGAAATAATGCATATTTTAATGGCAACAAGAGATTAATTAATTCTTGTTAGAAAATTTGCCTATCAGAAATAAATTTATTAAGATTATATATTCTGTTATCTAAACACATTTTTAATTTGCACCTAAATCTGTAAAGCTGGTGGTAATATGTTAAATTTCCATAAAGCAAACAATTTTTATGGAAAATGTTTTCTATATAACCATCGTGTCCATTGAAGTTAATTGGAGTAGATGTCGAAATGTACACGGCCTTCATTTTCGCAACCTTTGGTAGTGGACATATACTTACAGCAACAAAAGTGCTCAAATGACACAAATATTATTGTTTTGACATTCTTAATTTTTAAGAAATCCAACTTTATAGAAATTGCGAAATCTAAATTTTATACGTTACTCCGCTCCGTATATTTACGTTTAGTAAATGTTTATGCTCATTATTAAAAATCTATAACACAAAAAATATCATTTCCGTACATCAAAAATTGAGCAAGATATTTAATTCGAATGTTTGGAGATTCTGAAATCATTTTACGGTTGCTATGAGTGGTCAGTTAAAAATTCGATTACAATAATTAAAGTTTGATTTTAATGTCCAATTTAATGACACTCCATGATATTACTCTGTGGTTTCCTACAGTGTAACTTTTTTTCATTCATAATTTAGTTACGTGTACGTATGCCTAAAAATTTAAATGTAAGTAATTTTATGTTTTGTAAGACGAAAAATATGCTATTGAAATTCTCATGCAGTTTTATTACCTTAGGTTTAAAATTTAATGATGATATAAAAATTATTAAGGTATAAGATATTTTATGTTAATTAATGCAATAATATCCTAGTATTAAAGCCACATATTCGTTTCTAGAAAACACATTCTATAGGATTTTCTTCTCGGAAAAATATATAATTCGCAATTTTTTACAACATTCTTATATAGCAGTTATCGTTATAAAATCTTTGAACTTCGGAAGGCTTTTACTGAGCCGATGTTCTATTTATCGTTTCGCACTAATGCAAACATATCGCTCATTAATTTTTGCACCACCCAAGAATATGATTTCAGATTTTAAAATTAAGTATCTGAGTTATTTTTATCATACAGGAGTAAAACATTTTATCTTTTATTGCTTATAAAAATATAAATGTTTATTAAACATAACTATAAAAGGAATCCGAGAATATATAAAATTAAAGTTTTGTAATTCTTGCAAGACTCATTTTTTTAAACATAAAAATGCCAATCTATGAACATTTGCATCATTTGAAACATTTTTGTAACTGGAGGTAGATGTTTACGACCAGTGATTGTGAAATTAAATGCCTCACAAGGACTTTGTGAGCAAGATTTATATAGGGGATATATGGTTTATCCATAAATTGAGCTAGCAATCCTACCGAAGACACGTGCGCATGTGAGGCTTGGTTTATCGTCAAAAACAGCCAACCATTTAGTATATCACAGACCGTTGGCCATTGCAACAAGGGTTTACGATAGTAGAAGTCTTAACGATAACAGACTCTGACAGATGCATGGCACGTATTGTGGCGAAACAGCAAAGAGGAGCATAATTGTAATCTAGAACATTTCGAAGGTATGTTGTGTTTTAAAACGTCAGTACAAAGGCAAGCATAGGTATGGAATGTACCCCAACACTATCCCAAAGGGCATGGTGAGGTACGTCACAGAAGCCTTACTACCGTGCCGGACAACACATCAAAGCAGAAGGACTATATTATTTTCAAGGTTCGCTGATAGCTATATTGCCTGCATTATACACTGCACTAGAACAATAGCTGCCTAAATTTATACTGTTATCCGCAACCACATAAAATTATTAGAGGAACTCAATTATTATTTGGAGTTAGTAAACTCAGTATGCGTCACCAAACACAAAATTCATTTTCTTGTACGCATCAAAAGCATCAATATATACATTTTTTCTTTCTGAATCTAATTAATATTTATTCTGTGAATATAATTAATAGCTCTATCAGTACACCCTAAATAGAATCTTTTATTTGCTGCAATGTCCAATATAATTAGATTCCGTACACAAAATATATCGTGAATAATCAGTAAAATTCACAGTTATAAGGAGTAAGACAAAGCAATCCGAAATGAAGATTAATGTAACTCTTCTTCTAGAATTTGTTCTGAGCATTATTAAATTCCCAAAAGAAAGATTATATTTTCAGAATGCAAGCAACCTATTCAATTAGTTCATTAGTGTAGGGTATTTATTGTGATAGCGTTAATATTATTGGAAAATAAGGGATGTTCTCTATAATTAGCCAAAAGGACACTACCAGCTGCTGCATTCGAAAATGGAGGAAAAGAAAAGAAAACGAAAATTAGCTCACGACAAGTTTTCGAAGGACGTTACGCTTAACTGATTTTTTACTCCTCCCACGGAGGTTGATTGAAATAAATGGAGGCCATTACCTTAAGTGTTTGCTATACACAGTAGCCCGTTGGAGCTCTAGTGTGCCATGTATTACATAAATGAGGCAACTTGTCTTCATATCCTAGGCGTAACTAATTCCCAAAAAGAGAACCTTCCGAAGAAAATTATTATATAAAGATTTCCGAGACTTTCCGAGCACTTCTAGGACGTATGGAGAATAAGAAAGGAAAATTTAAATAAACGACAGCAATTAAAATTTTTTCACCAAGATGATCTGGCATATTTCTTCTCAGAGAAACTATGAGAATAAGCTTTGAAAATAACGATCTGAAAGAAAAATGCTTCTGATAATCTTTTGTTTTTCACGTGGAACTTGAATGCGATGAATTGCACGGAATAAATTGAAAAACTATTGTCAAAATATTTGTTTTTCTTTAAACTGAAAACTTCAGTCCATAAAAAGTATGAAGAGTCGATTAATAGAAAATAGCTGAATACTTTAAGGGCGTTTAAAGATTTTTAACCGCTATCAGACTTGAGAGAGTTTTCGCTCCAAACAACAAATGACTTTTCAAAAAAAGAGAAAAAGAAAACAACTCCAGGTTATTTTAAAGGTCACTTAGTGTTACAAAACAAAAATAAAAATAAGCCTATAAACTGCGGTCACATAACAAACATATTGCTTTTACAGTGAATCCACCTATGAAAAGCAGTAGTTATTCGTTGTCTTGATTGCTTTTATTACTTATGTCCGCTAGTAAAATGTAGACTAATGAAACTTCCAGATTTTTCTACTTAACGGCTTATCATATACTCAACGGCTTATTCCTTCCAGTAGAACAGAAGAATGCTCAAAAATGGAATATAATTGGTATAAAATTTTATTCAAAAGCATAAAATTTCCTAGGGTTATGATTTAAATATTCCAAATAATTTACGAATATTCAGGTTGTACTGGGGAAAGATGCGAAACGAAGATACAATGCTCCTGGGATATTACAAGCTGTATGGGACAAACGTATATAAAAGTTGCAATTGTAAGATAATTTCAGAGACGTTATTTACTCTTTAACGCAGGGTTTCCCAAACCTATACCGGCGGGGGCTATTGCGCCAACGACGGTTTTACGCGCCCTCGCCACTGAGCAACCACGATGAAAAAAATTATTTTTAAGTTTTATAAAATTTTGTACCTAGCTTTTTAAAAATACGAGGTACAAATTTTTATTGTTATTAATTATTTGGAAAAATATAAGTATATATAATTAAAAAATATTTGCTTATATTTATATGTTCATCATTTGAAATGGATTTACAAGAGGTTTCGGTTTGCTCGGGATTGGTCCAGTTGGAAGGTCTGGCCCCAGCCAATTTGTCCTTTTCACCCGATTAATTGTTAAAAATTTTAAAATATCAAATATAATTGTTTCAAAAATGATCAACACAAAATCAAACTAGAGACGACTAAGAAATGAACATCCTGATGACTACTTACACACAGGAATCTCTTACTTATGAAATGCATTGCCAAATACCCCACTGATTTGACGAATTATGAAGAATTTTTTTTTCCAGTGAACTGTAAACCAAAGAATTTGTAAACTTTTATCTGTACTATTTAGTAATAATTTATTTTACGTAAGCATGCAATCAACAATTTTTATATCTTAAAATTACATCTTTTGGAAATTAATTAAAATTACATTTTTTATATCTTAAAATTATGTTTTTGGAATAATATTTTACATAATATGCATATGATTATTTATCTCAATGCATATATTTACTTATGAAATAATATATGGACCTGCCATCCCACCAATAATCTAGAATGTGCTGTTAGGTACAGTAAAGTTGGGAATCCCTGATATAATGCATTGCCATGTACAGGTTTTCTTTATGTTTTTATCAAAATAAATTTAGAATATAAAAACGTGATTTATATTCTTACTAACATACTTACTGGCAAAGCAAAGCAAGTGTCTTGCTTTATCAATAAGACTTAAGGCAGGTGTTCTTCCCGGTCTCTCAATCGAAAAAGCGGCAACTCCAACCCAAATAATTTGTACAAATGCTTGATTCAAGTTATGCACAGAAACCTTGACTGGATTTTCAGTACTTTTTCCCGTAAGAAGTTTATAACAGATATGTTCATTCCTTTTCTTGTCTAAATCTTCTAGAGTGTTTAATTTTTGTTTCATCATATCTATATCGAGTTTTTGTTTTTCACTTATTTTGCCAATCATAGTGTTTTCCTTATTACTTGTAAATTACATTAATTGAGTAGAATTTACAGTATACTTTGATTGCACAAAACAATAACAACGTTTGTATACCAACACGCTCATTACCCAGTTGAATATAAAGAGTAACAAAAACCTGTGGGTTTAACACAAGCAGTCCTCCGTTGAACGCCTGATTAAAGCAAAGGTGGGTTTAACCAATGCTGGTTTAAATGACGCTTACTGTATAACATAGTAGTCGCACCTTTCTGGTTCTAAAGCTTGTAGAGACATTAGGATTTTTTTGAAATCAGGAACTATGAAAAAGGAGCAAGAACCTTGCAGGAACTCGAACTACGGACCTCTCGAATGCGCGCCGAGCTTGCTGATCACTACACCACAAATTCATGCCAAGAAGGCGGGAAGTGTTTAGTTTAAATGCAACGAAATTTCCCAAGTGCTACAATGACGCTTACTGCACAGTAAATCTCTCTCGCTACACTCACATTTCTCTATTTTCACATCATGTTCGGTGGCAAAAACGGAAAACTAAGATAGAAGCATCACTACATTTAACAAATGTTTTCTATATTCTTTTTTTAAAGTACGAGGCCGTGTGACACATGATTTATAGAAAATAATATTCTTATAACTTATTTGTTGATTTCTTTAAGTCAGATAATTAAAAAAATACAGTAATAAACGAAATACAGTGTATTTATTCTTCTTTCTGCTTTCACTACTCTAATAGCAGAAGAGAAATTTGCATATATACTGTCTTTTAGTGACATTTTCTCCTCTACGATAAGTACAATCACATCTTTTTTCTAAATACAGAATGCGATCGATTTACTTTGACGATGTAGAAATTCTAAGTTCTTCACTTAGCCGCTAGAATCACAAGAAACATTTAATAAAAAAAAGGTTATAGCTGCTTTCCTAATGCTGGTACTAATGTTTCAAATGGTCGGGCACTTGCAATTTAAAGCATCGGTTTTGGAATAGCCAGTGAACGTCAGTCATTTAACAGTTTCATTACTGAGAACGTTGTCCAAGTTACACACAGACACGATCGAGTTTTCACCCTCGAGAACGTGGATGTTACCTCCCAGTTTTGATAGAGAAGCTTCTGGGAAATGCATTCGAGGTCATACTTTATCCTTAATAGCATACTTAGGATTTTAAATCTTCTATTTCTCATAGACACTATACAATTACAGACATACAAGCCTTCTCCTGGATTCAAGCTCGTGACTGACGATATAGAATCAGGAAATGCTATCAATTCTTTCTTTAGATCTATCGAGATTACACAAATATAGTAGATTTTCTGAAACTTTTTCAATTTTCTCAAATAAGTTTCCACAGTAAAAGTGCTAGAGTCTGGATTTCTAAATTACTGATAAGAGTAAATAATAACAGACTTTTTAAAAACATTTCTTTACATTAAATTGTTTATTTTATGTGCGTGACTCGAAGTCGCTTATAGTTATTCACTTGAGACAAGTTTCTCACGCGCCTCATTCTTAATGCTGGTCCAGAGAGGAATTATTTGTAGGAATACCATGACTCCTTCTACAGCTCAGAATCTTCGTTTAGTTAGACTGATCTAATGTTACCAACAATACCAAAGAAGAAAGGTAAGAGCTAGCAGGGAAAACAGAAAATAAACAACTTTCAGTATAGCAACATAAATCTTCTCAGCTACGGATTACTTCTACGAGGAAATGCATATTATGGAAAACGTGCCTATACAAAAAGGTAAAGAAAATAAGATCCATAAAGCTTTCGACAGGAATTCGTTATCAGGAGAATTCAACATCAATAATTCGTCTTGCCTTGACAGTGGAAAAATTTATTACGCCCGCAAAACCTGACGGGCGTATGAAATATAGTATGGACGTTGATAGATGAAACCACAGCGGTTAAAAAAATTTTCAATAATTTTAAATACTGGTAGCGTTAAAAGAACTGGATGAACATCTAATCAGTCTTTCCACATTGCATATAATAGATAAATTTCCAAGTTGTAAAATTTAAGAATACATAGCTGAAGTACCGGGTTTCATTTATCTTCACAGGTCTTGGTCTTTTATTTTTATAGGTCAATCTTTTCTTTACGTTTTGAAGAACTTTTTGAGATTGAATTAAAAGTTTTGTTACTTTTTATTCAGTTAAAATTCAGTAAAAGTGAAAGCTGCTCCGGAATAGCGAAATGTATAAGTAGTATAAAGCATAAACAAGCGGATACATGTTAGCAATTTTATTTCAATTCATTAATTTTGTACTAATGATCACTTGTCTTACTAGAGAATTAATCGTAGATGTTTAATGCTCTTCGAATCAAGATTTGTAACTTTTCATTCCAGGTCAGTATTTTTAAACAAAAAGTATTCAGTATATAAATTTATCAAATATCTTGAGTCACAATTACGCAACATTGCAATTTGAATTCTTTTTATTTTATTACAAACGAAAAGAAGGTGTAAATGAAAATATTTAATAAACATAAAATTTAACTCTGATAAACGAGAATGGTGCTTTCATTTAAAAGAAACCGAATGACTGTCCTAGTGTTTAAAACGCGGATAATTTTACAGTTTCATAAGCCATTCTGAAAATTCCACAGATTAGTTTGTATAAAGTAGGATGACGTTGTTATCATATCATCCTATTTCAATACTTATATTAACTTAAAAATTTGTCTCGGTTCTTTTAAATATTTAATTATTACTCTTATAATTATTATTTGAATAGGTGAGTGACTATTGTTTATTTATTTATTTATTATTATTATTATTTTGCAAGATATCTACTTAGGGCGGCAGAAGATCGTTTAGTCTTCATATGAGCATCTGTTTTAACCATTAAAATGCACAATCATTCTGATTCCGTATTAATAAATCTACTCGACAGTGTCATGCACTTTTCTCAGATTAGTAAATATTATTTTAAACGTCAACTGCACGTCTAATTTCTGTTGATGAAACCGTTCATAAGCACATTTCTGCAATAAAGATGAGTTTTGGAATATGGCAAACTCCACGAGGTCTATCTGCATAGGGAAAGGATATCTTCGTGGAGGATCTTTCTAAGGAAAACTGGCTGACGTGACACATAGAAAAAATCCCCAAAACAATTATGCAGCTAGCCCATTCTCCTGAGTTTGAACCCAGGACGAATTGCCAGCATTCATCGGAATTATAAAAAAATGGTGAGAACAAGGACATCAGTAAGCTAAAGATAATTTTTAAATCTGAAATAGTAAAGTAGTTTAGCCTTTGAAGTGCCCTGCGTCATAATATGTTCGTTTTGTTCTGCGCAAGCCTTCCTTATTCGATTGGTTAAACGGACTTTAATTCAGGGCAACTACACCAAAATGGCGTTTAAAAGATCGAATATGATTTATAATAAAATGCTTCTCGTTTTTGGATGAAAAGGTTTCTGTATAATTTGTGATCAGATCGAAATTTCACACAATATTTAATTAAGGGGAAATATTTTTAGTATTCGTATACAGATAACTATGCAAACATTATAAACCTTTAAACATATTTGCTTTTCTACTGTCTATGCATTTGATTAAAATAATTAGAAATATTCTGAAGCATTTTTCTCTCTTTTGTGCGTAATTTTATACAAAGAGGTAATATTCATTTATTTGTATTATAATTACTTATTTTAAATATTGGTCAAATAAATAGAAGCAAACATCACCTATTTTAAAACGGATTTCGTTTTGCAACAAGATATTCAATAAATTAAATATTTTCTTTGATTATTATACTACTTAATGTGAATAAGAATTGTTTATAATGTACAGCCCTCAGAATTGTTGAGGTGGCCATAGTTATCTTGGAACGATATTAATTTTTACGCTGTTAGCGGCCTGAGCACTTATTTACTAAGATCTGGATTCAAGGTAGAAGCTGCTATCAAGCTATGTTATTTATGTCGCTGACCGTTAGCTTCTACCTCGAATGCACGTGAATATATAGTCTGTTGAGTGCGGTAATTAAGGTAAAGGATCATTTTCTTGATTTCCAGACGTGGCTTATGAACTGTTGAGAATCAGGCAGAGTGTTCCTAAACTTCGTTTTCCCGGCACCTGGTATTGTATTTATTTTGCTTAGTTTTTACTAAAAATAGCTTTTAATAAACGTTTTGTTAATTTGAACTTTCATCGATCTTTATGACACTTACAATTAACACGATATAATTAACACAACTGTAGAACTTCTATAAATGTCAAAAAAAGGAGATAATTTACGTCTCACTGCCTGAATATAAAAAAATAACATGATTTCTATTTATTATTGTTAATGTGGAAGGCTAAATAAAGTAACAAAATGTGTTCACTGATAATTTAGTTCTCTTTCTTTTACTCTTATTTGTTGATACTGAAAACTGCCTGAAATATTACACTAATTTGTATGATCTTTCAGTATTAAAATCCTAATTTGATTCATTTAGAAAAAAAATATTTGCATTGAATAAATGTTATTTTGGATTTTATCAATTTGCAGTAAAAGGAAGTTCTTCAAATTTTTTTGGTTAGCGAATTGACTCATATATTCGTAGACATATCATTAAAGCGAAACCGTATAAAGCGAAAGTTTGCAAATTGGAGAATCACTATATATGCTTTCTTCGCACTAAATATCAGTATATATAAATATATTTTATTTGATTTAATGTGCGGTGCATGCAAATTTCAGAAGCTTAAAGAACAACCACAAGTATCCTAAATTGCAACTTAGGATATACTAACATTTCTCTCACATACTAATCTTGAAATACAAAAATATGTAGGAAAACTTTCAATACGTGTTCTCTAGAAAGCATTTGATATTTAAGTGCTCAAAAGTTTAAAAAATTAAGTCTGATAAAATTAATCGAGGGGATTATTAATGATATCCTTGAAAAGAAAAGTCAACGAGAATAAAGAACTTCTGAGTTAGACTAATTATGAGAAACAAAATAATATCATAAGATATTATTATATACGCTTGAACACTATTATACCTGAATTAAGGAATTCTGAAATTTCTGTAAATGCAAACTGGTTTCAGGCTTCGAATTATTAAATAAACACTTTGAGTTTAAATACATGCCATTTAATATCTTAAAAATTTAATTAATTATTTACGAAAGATACGTAATATTCAATAATTATACTCAAAATCATTCAGTACTATGGGAAACGGGCTTTATGAATGATGCATCTTGTATCCATACACACATACATATTCTTTTTTCTCCTTCAGATGTAAAGCTTTAAATTGCAACAAAGAATAAATTAACGTACTTAAAGATTGCTAAAAGTCTGCAAATTTTAATATTTAAAAAATAATTAATGTGATTTTTCTTGTAAATGAACAACAAAATTAATTCTTTCCAAATGAATCAATACTTGTCACTATTTATCAGTTTTTTTCCGTTTGGAAATGGATTTGTGATGCAAAAACGACTGGAATCTAAGCATATGTTCATCAATAAAACAAAGATATATATAAAAATAATACTTTAATAGATTCTTCAAATCATTAAGTGCTTACGACACGGGAATTCTAAATCAATGAACAGGCACTTAAATCCACATTAAGATCTTTTCTTTTCCAGAGTCTTGTCGTTACCTTTCACTCCAAATTTTATTGAAAAAAATTTCAGCACGAAAATACTTAAGTTCAACATGCGAAATAATGTATTATTTAATGAAATTGTCTATAATGTTGGAAGTGGTCTGACAAATGATCAAGAATGTGTAAGAATGGTATTTATTACTGAATCCACGTGTCGATATAAATGGCTTGCTTCAAGCTCAGGTCATTTCACAATCAATCTCATCATAAACCTTTAACACACTAAATCCACTTTATTTTAAAACATTTACTGTAAAACTCTAATTTTTGTTATTATTGAAAGAAAGTTAATACCGATTCTTCAATACTGCTAATGTCTCCATAGAATCTTAAAAGGAATTACAGCAATGACTTTTTAACTCTATTTTTCTGGCTGAACAATTGATTTTCCAATACGCCTTGTAAATCCTTCTCATGATGATGTTAGAAGAGATTTCGTCTAATGGTCGTAAACAACACGACACGTTTCAATGTCCTCATTTATGTCTTCACTTGAAAAAAGTGCAGTCCGGTGCTTTAGATTTCAGTTTGATATAGGAAAGGACTATTTTACTACATGTACTACCTTTCTGTATATCTTTGAGTTTTATTATTTTTATATTATTTCTTATAAACCATGTATTAAATATGATTGATTCAAAAATATCTGACATAAATGCAAACAGGAGAAAAAAGAGCAAAAATACTTTATAAAAATATATTTTGTAATGGAATATGTCTGCAAAACTGGCTCATTTAAGTGTTGCAATATTCTGTTGAACGCCAGGTAAAAACGTTCTGCCGGCGTAAATTGTCATTTCCGTTGCGGAATTTGCCTTATAAGGTGTTTCTCACACCTTCTTAGCATGCCTTCTTGGTGTAGTTGTCAGCACACTCGGCACGTATTCGAGAGGTCCGTGGTTCGAGTTCTGGCGAGGGAATTGCTTATTTTTTATCTTTCTTGCTTTCAAAAACTGTCTAATGTCTCTACAGTGGCGCCCGAACTAGAAAAGGTGATGGATGATGATTCTCTACCACCAGGATATGGCGATTGGGTCCCCTAATCGACAGTCGTCTTTTAAAATGGGAAGTATATAAGGTATTTCTCCTGCTTTTTAGTATGCCTTCGTGGTGTAGTGGTCAGCACACTCGGCGCGTATTAGAGAGGTCCGTGGTTCGAGTCCTGGCGAGGGCCTTGCTCATTTTTCATCCCTCTTGCTTTCAAAAAACACCTAATGTCTCTACAGCGTGATATGCATAACTACATGTGTTTGGAGCTAGCCTATATGAATTTTATCTAACAAAAACGGAACAGTTACTCAAAGCTACGGAGCTCGCCTATATTAATAAGAGTAGAGCAAACAGCTTGCATTTTATCTACACGCATCTTTACGCCAACAGAGCGCTTTTACCGACCGATCAACAGCGACCCTTTCTTACACACATTGCATTGCACACTGTTTTGCAGCATAATAAATGAACACATTTCTCTAAGGCATCGTTAATATTCTAATAATATTCTTGTAGCACAATTCTATTGCACCTATTTTTATGACTTCTATGCTTATTTTTTTAATCTAACACTATCCAGTTAATGGGAGGTTCAGCTTTCAGTTTTTGTAATCCCTTCCATGCATTTAAGATAGTAAAAATTACAGCCGTCGCAGAGCTAAGGGAAAAACTAAACTTTAGTACAAATTGGCATCTAACAATTTGTGTGGAAAATTAAGAGAATTTGCAATTTATGTCTATTTTTACGACAAGTATTGTACTAGAGGTACTAGTTATGCCGCCGAAGAATCATGCAAATATAAGCATACACGTGCGTGTCCCTTTCGCTCACACGTGAGTTTTATCTTGCCACTGGAAGACAGGATGTACTGGTCCTGAAAGCTTCATGAGATAGGGATGTGTGCCAGAAGACCCGCCGTTTATGCCCCGTCAACCGCAAAAATAGAGAGAGCTGTTAGCATGGTGCAGACAATATGCGCCTTGGACCAGACTTCAATGAAGCAGCGTGCATTTTAATGATGAGTTCAGATTCAGCCTGGACACTGATTCACAGCGTACCTTTACGTAGAGAGTGTCTTAAGCACGTTACTATACCTCCCTCATCAAGAAAAAGGGTCATTATGGTGGTGGAGGTGTAATGGTTTGGTTATACGTTGGACGGCCGCACATCCCTGCATGTCTCCCTGGCTGCTATGAGGTACGGAGAAGAGATCTTAGAGCTAAATGTTAAACATTTTAGGGAACCTGTTGGTCTCATGTTCCTAGAGCTCATCTGTTTGACAATTACCTAGAAATTTAGGATATTTTCTGCATATACTGGTGAGCCAGATCTCCTGAACTTAACTCCATATAGCATGTCTAGAACGCTCTTGGTAGCGCAATATCACCTCGCCATTCCCCTCCGAGAACTATCCCGGAGTTAAAAACTGCCTTCCTGCACTGTAGATCGACTACCACAGGGACTCTTCAGCTGCCTCCTGTCCAGTATGCCGTTACGTTGCGTGACCTGTCTGGCTTGAGAGAGAATCATACCTCAAAGTATATGTTTACTTCACCTAGCACTAAGTTGATTTTGGATATCACTGCACTATGAGATTTATTGATAGTCATACGTAAGTAAAATGACTTTTGAATAATGCATCTCTTTCTCTGTTATATTCATAACAAATTTCATATTAAAAGCTGCCCATTAGTTTTTCAGAAATTCGATATAACGTGGAAAATATGTTAATTTTGCACAACAGTATATTTATAAAATCAAGTTGTTAGCATTAATAATTTTAAACTGAATAATTTTAAACTTTAACAGATTATTATTCTGTATTTGATATTCTTTTATTTTTGGAATTAATTGTTTCCAGATTTTTTTTGGTTTTCGTTGACATACGTTCCTTGCATTCATATTCCACCAGCTTTTGTGGTATGATTGTCTTTGGGCGATATATTCACAGTAGCAATGCTTCAAAAAGCAACCATGTATTAATAATACCATTACCAAGTGAAACATAAAAGCGATACTGTCATAAAACAGTACATCTTATTCTATAAATAAGTGAGATATAGTACATGATTTATAAGTTTTAATTTAGAATCGAATTAAAGACTACTTCTTAAAACATTTAATAGGATAAAAATAGCTTAATTTTTATACCAAGTTAAATATTCAGATTAAAATGGCGCAAATATTGTTTCGTGAAAGTAAGGACACGTCCTCTGCATTATGTCCTTTCAATCCATTCAGTTTATGTATCAAGTATTTTTGAATTATATTTCCTTCATGTTAACTTGCTACTTTCGGTTAACATTATCCTATTTTATTCTATTCTCCCTCTTTCACTCTGTAGATATAGAGAGAGAACAAGAGAAGAGAACGTACATACATACAGATACATTAGAAATGTGGATAAAACTGACTGAAAAGTTTTGTCATGTAAGGTAAATAAAATATTAAACCTTAAAAAATGGAAAATATACCTAAAGGTGTAGAAAGCAAAAAAAAAAGCATTTTCAGTAGGAAATTAAATGTAGAGCAAACGCCCCTATACTATGGAAATTTGAATCCTTAGCCCCTTTAATTATTTAAAGAATAAAACATTGAAGCTAGCGTAGATTATGTTTGTTTTATGAGGAAGCGTTAAGTCGTCTAAGGAAACGCGTGGGTTATGTGTACCGCCCTACAGAAAAAAGGAGGTCAATTTTAACCCGTTGCGTAATATCTTTTGAAATTTATCTAACTTTTATATCAAAATCTCAATGTGAGGGTCAATATTAATAGTTTTTAACGTCATTGCATTTCTTATATCTGCTACATTGGTTTTACATTAAATTATACAAAATTAAAACTAAATAAATATAAAAGCGTGTTTTTCTCTATTGCATAAACTATGTAGTTGAAGAATATGCGAAAGAGCCTTACTGTCTTTCGCAGATTAAATCGTCATTGGACAAAGCAGATCTTCTAGAAAACATAATTAGATCGTCTTTAATCACGTAAGCTTATTAATTAAAATGAGCGTCATAAATCTATTCTGAGATAAAAGTTCACAAGTGAATTCTTATTTGCAATAAAAGAACCAGTAAATCTTCAGGATACATGTATTGCATAATTGTAACACTATTCTGTACGTTTGTAAGTTCTTCTAACAGGCAGTTTCCTCATACTTCATGTCAAAAACACTTAAGCAATAAATATCATTTGAACTCTTCTCTGTAAGGAATAATTTTTAAGCCATACACAAAAACTCTCACAGACATTATTATCATTAACTATTAGAATAAAGCAAAAGTTCTGAAAACATTACGAAAAATGGGGAGAATTTGTGTGATATAACAACAGTCAGCAATGACGGCAGCTGATGTCATTGTATTTATAAATTGTTTTGTTTTTATCCGCAGTAGTTCGTAATTGAAAAGCCCCTAACTACCTTCTGTTGCCTATTGACTCCAACCGAAATATGAAAAATAATGCAAACATAAACATTATTTTGCAATGTGATTTTGGTGATTTAAAGGCGGATTTAATTTACACAATCAAACAAAATTTATCTTCAAATTAGAATGCCTAAAAACAGTTAAATCTTTAACATTATTTATCTGTTAATTATGATATGGAATATTCTTCTTTCCAGTGTGCTTGATTGCGAATATTCTTCTTTGCAGTGTGCTTTTAACTGGACTTCGTTAACCGTGATTTTAGTTTACTTGTAGACGTCGTCTTCGGTACTACACCAGCTAATTGGGAATCAGATTTTATACATGAAAGGAGTTTTTAATTCGTGAATTCAAAATTCTAAAGCACAAAATTAATATAAAACATTTTATACATACACAGACTCTACGCATTTTTACTGAAATATAATAAATAACAAAGAGTAATAATTTTTATAAAGCCGATAGGAAATTTATGGATCCTCGGAGCAGTTTCATGTTATTAATATGTTTAAAATGATTTTAAGCCTGCGTCTTCTCCCTCAATGTTTGATTACGAACATGATAAAGCTGCTGAAGGCTGTTAAAATCACTGCTTTTGGAAAAACCGTTATCTAAATTTTAAAAATTATAGTTTCTCATTTTCATATATTACAAAAGAAATCACTAGTTATACATTTTTTCATACCGTAATAAACAAAATATCTTTACGATTACAACAAAGTACATTAAATCTGCTACAATCTCAATTAAAAGAAAGTCCGAATGAATAAAATATCATCAAACAGATGAAAATATGTTTCTAATAATTTAAAAGTTGCTATATTTTTATTCCAGATCTTTTTTTTTCTAAATTATGGCACTAGTTTTCTCTCAGTATGAATAATTTTCATTTGAATAATTAATAGGATGCACAAATAAAGGTAATAATTACTACGATATTTTTAAAATAGGTGTTATTTCTTTAGAAATACAAATTATAAGTATTAAAATGTATGACGTAAAAGGCATTATATATTTATCATGTATTTTTTGTGAATTTAGAACGTGAAGAGTTTAGTAAAAATGTTAATTATTGTAATATGAACTTTAAAATAAGGAACTTCAAGACTATTTTCCGCCACCTGCTTTGACGAAAAAAAGGTAAACTCGCTTAATTTCCCCCTCCATTTCAATTCCGTTTAGCGCGTTTAGCTCCATGAAAAGCAGGCGAATGAAGGCTGGCTTGAACGATCGTCTCAGATGACGTGAAGAAAATAAATGTTGTGTGGTGATGACGACGCGGATTTCGATCGCGAGTGCAGAGCTAGGCTGTTAACGGTCTTGAAGTGCCTATTTTAAAGTAACAGATTGCAGCAATATAAGAAGTTTATGTAATATATTCTGCAGTCCAACTTGATGACAGATAAATAAAAAAGTAATGTATCGTAAAAAATATTGTATAATTTTAAAATTTTAATGATTTTTTAATATTTTCTATTAAATTATATGTATTATTAATTTTTTATTACATATGGAAATGTACCGCTTCTTTACTTCGTTTTCCGATGCATCTTTTTTTTTTGACAATAAAAAATTTCCCCAAATAGTAATTAACAGTATTAGTAGTAATTGACATTCACCACTCTTAAAGAATAAGATAATTTATATGTTATTTCCAAAAATCTTTAACTTCCAAAAGCTGTACATGTATTCATAAGTCAGAGATATGTGAACGAAAAAAAAGTTATAGTGAAGAATCTAAGAAGGTAGACTGAAAAATGAAACGAATAAATTTCAGAATTGTTTCTAGTTTAAAAAAGTAAAACTCTTAGAAATTATCTGTAGAATTATATTGCTAACAAAACTTTCTCAAAATTCTCTATAATAAACAGACTCGAGACGGAGCTCAAATACGGATGGATCATTAGAACATTAATCACATTAAATGATCCAGAATTAAGGTCAAATCGAAGTCTTTTACAGGACTACTGAACAGCAGTTTCACTAATGTCCTTCCCGTAAGAAATTTAAAATATGAAATGAAAAGTAAAAATGATGTTGTAAGAGGGCTACGAAAACTGCTAGAATGGATTATACATGCTATATTTCTCAACATTTTCATTTTTGCGAGTGAAACTTTGAGGTTTCATACAAGCTTTAGAGAACTTCGAAAGAAAAATTTTAAAAAAATCTAAATGGAGGCATAGGAAAGTGCAAGGAAACTGTTTTTTAGTTTATTTTTTTTTCGGTTGAAGAGTTTTCTCCATTTCAGCCGCAAAATCCTTTTGCATTTGGGTTTTGGTTTCGAGATACGATTTTGACTCAAGAGTTTTTTGAGATAAAACTTGTGTCTGGATAAACATTTTAAGTATAAAAAAATCTAAAGACGAAAATCCAAGTGAAGCGGTATGTGTGATAGCTTTACTTCACGCGTCATCTGCGTTGGAATGCAGAAAAAGAAATCAGAGAAAAAAACTTCAAGCATCAAATACAGACATTCGAAATGTAAAAATACCTCTTCGTCATATTAATTAATGTCCTCAAAAATCGATTAAGGAATTTTTACTTACTTTGAAGAACTTAACGTTAAAATGTTTAGTTGATATTATTCGACAGCACATTAACTATTTTGATTCTGATGGCTTAAATGTTACTTCTTAAAAATAAGAAAGTGTGATCTCCATGATTAGTCCTATAAATTTGGTCTGCCAAAAGGTTTCAAAAGCTAAATTTTTCATATTGTAATAGATTTTGAAAAATATAATGAATCTTAAAGAACTTGCTCATTTCTGACAGTTTTTAAACGAAACCACAAACTTGGTGCAGCTTGTCGTCGAGTCACTGTATTTGTTTAGTTGCTGATGGCACAAACCAGACCGAATTGTTTACTGCTCGGTAATCTTATCAAATAGATCATTTGATGGTGCCTTCCTATTTCAAGATTCAAGATATAAGAGTTTTTTTTCGGCTCTTGTTTGGTTTTTGTTTATTGTGTGTATTTCAACCACACTCAAACCTATCCTATAGCCTACCATATTCTGTCAATGTTCTAATGAATATTTTGCTGAATAAATGTATGGAAAGGTATTTTTTAATGATAGCTGCACATAAATAATTATTCTTGTAGAATACAATGACCAACTTTGACCTCTATAGGTTAGTTCGAAATGGAATTTATTAGTGTTTTAAATCAGAATCACCAGTATGACTGCTTATTATATATATATGTAAGAAAATTAAAGAACATGTAATATGTAAAAGATCAAATTAGCAACGTAAGTTTCGCTTCTCAATAGTAACCTCTCTATGCACTGCATCATTTCTAGATTAATCCATGTCATATGACTCTACATAATTCTCCTGATGTAAATGGAACTAAAACTTAAACAGCCTATAGTAATTTTACAGTAGTATTAAGTATCCAATCAAAATGCATTGTAAATCAAAACTAACTCAGTCTGAATTAAGATTTCACCCTGACCACAACACACTTGCTCGCTACTCTTCGGCCTAACTAGACTGCTGTCTGCGGCTTTCTTCTTGCTGCAAAGTTATCAAAAATTTAAACTTCTTGAAATAGGCACAAATAATGTACCAAGTTGTTTGTGGCCGCAATATTTTACTGAAAATAAAATAAAGATGCAATCTGCCTCGACTGCCAAATTTCTTATTTAGTGTGGAATCGACATCTCAGCATTCTGCGACATCAAAATTCTTGCTGGTCATTACTTTTAAATTTGTTTTTATTATTTCATATATATATATATATATATTGATGAAGGAATTCAATAAATGCACTTTTTGAGTAATTTTTACGACTCAGTTTTTATTAATCAAAATGACGCCATTTTTCCACAAAGATAGCATTTGTTTTTTGCTTTACCAAATCCTTCCCCACGATTTTGGTTATTATTAATTTTAATAATACATTTCGTTTCGATATGTTCTATTTGATCATTCTAAATTAATGCAAATTAAAAAGAAATTAATAGACCGATAAATATATTTTCAATGAAACCCTGGGATTGCATTCTCACAATACTTAAAAGTTCATAAATAAGATATTTTAAAAGTAAATTCAAAAACCCATGCAGATATTTCGCTTCTGTCCTTAAATGAAAATAACGCCCAAGGTTGTTTACGTATAAAACCAATTACTTTTAAATAAAATTAAAAGAGGAATTTAAAAACAGTTTCAATTTAAACTGCATTGCGCAGACATAAATCTAAGATTTACTTTTGAATGAATGTCAGAAATATTTTCAATTTTAAAAGGTCCGGCCGCTGTTTCCGCATTCCGTTTTCAGACGTGATTAGTATAAAGAGAAAGATGTTAGATCAACGTATTTCAATACTTGGATAATATTACAAACGGCTTGCAGCATACATGCTATTAAA
This sequence comes from Stegodyphus mimosarum, assembly GCA_000611955.2. Classification (NCBI taxonomy): domain Eukaryota; kingdom Metazoa; phylum Arthropoda; class Arachnida; order Araneae; family Eresidae; genus Stegodyphus; species Stegodyphus mimosarum. Next base: position 146,310 of record KK119328.1, on the reverse strand, counting down.
AACGCCAACATAAACAATAATGGTTTTGAATACAGATGATAGCAGATATAAATTAGAAATGTTTAAGTGATATTCTCATTATTTAATTATAACACGTATAAAATATATGTAAAATATATCTTGTTCCAAAATCCAGCTAGGAATTTGAGATAAAACAAATTTTTAACACTTAGATTATAGTGAAGTATTGAAAAACATACTTTTATAATACTGAAAATGAAAGTAACATCTTATGAGCTATCGACAAGACACAACCTGTACTTATCGCGGATGTAGATGTTTCGAATCTGAAATTAATAACATCTTGAGTCTCTTCACCCAGAACTGTCATCAACTTTACTGTTACGGTATTTAATAACACATTACCTCTGAGAATATGCATTATTTCCTTTTTCTAGAAGAGACAACTAAAGTTTAGTAACGGGAAAATATCTTAGTGGCAGCTTGAAATCTAAGGTTGTTTAAAGCAAGGCCGAATAAGGAGACTTACTAAATCTTATTTTTGATAAAAATTTGCACCAGTTATATAATTACAAGTTAAGCTAACGGTACATAATCTGAGCGCAGTTTATATAAAATTGACTCTTGAATGTTAGCTGTAGAAATTTACTATACTGTAGAAGACTCCAGATCTGCAACTGTATTATAAATTAAATGATTTATGATATATATCCATCTTCCATAGGTCATCAACCCCAGTCAAATAATATTGAAACTTCAAAAGAGGATCAGAAACATGCATCTATTTAACAATGACGGTCAAATTAGGAAGAAGCATTTTAAAATTATTATGCCGTGCGCTATGTTTAGCCTGCCTTCCACTCATATTTTTACTGATCTGTTACAAGGTTTTATATTACGGTTTGATTATCTGTCAGGAATTGTGGGGAAAATACTGGTTATCAATGGACTATTGTAATGCTTGTTTCGTAATTAAAGCAAACTCCATTGGAACACAGCAAACTTTATTTAATAGATCAATTTCATAACTGCAACATATAAGTCGAAGAAAAGGTAACATCAAAAATTAACAGCCAAAACGTATTCTATCTTTTTTTAAATTAAAATCATTTTCTTACTTCGTGCGAGAACCGCACGCAGTTCTCGTGTTGGCGTTTCAAACATTGCCATTTATTAACATATATATTTCAAATTCAACTATTTCAAAAGTTTAAGATTATTATTGCAACAATGTCTAAAGCTGTTACACTATGCTCCTATGAATATTCGTGAAGCGTTTCAGTTCTGTACTTATTATTCTGTACATATTAAACACCATGTTTGATTGCAAAAATTTTTTAAGTTCCATCCATCTACAGTATCGGATTTTGAATAAATTAATAATATTCGTTGTCTATTTTCAATGTGTTGACCTACAGATATGTGTTATCGAAATTATTAATTCAGTCACAAGCACTGCCTTTTCATGATGCAGCTTTACAATCTCTCGTGGCAAAATGTAAAGCGTATTAAATAAATACACATCCTAACAAAACGATTTAGATATTTAGCAAACCGCGTAAAACTTCATTTTCATATAATAGTTCAAAGGGAGTCTCGGAATTTTAAATCAGACTTAACACATATTCCTCTATTTAATTTTTATGAACGTCAAATGATTCCCTTGGTTCATTTTGTGATGCAGTGTAGAAGATCATTTATCCGTCTCCATACTATAATTATTGATAATATATAACTAACTAGATCTTATAGTTATCTCTTTCAAAAAAAAATGTAAATATTGCAGTTTTTGTATTGAACATTTTTGAGAGTGAATATTACACAGAAGAGAAAGGAAAGAGTTTAAACTTTGTAAATAAAATTCAAATAAAAATTGCCAGAAGAAAGCACCGCATTTTATGATTTGCCTATAATTTAGAAGTTTCTTTTATGTATGACAGAGTCGTATCGCTTTGGATTAAAAATTATTAGGTTACCAATTTTGCTTTTTCTCTTCTGATTCTGCTTATTTATTTTAAACGTTTCTTTTTAATACAGAGACTTCAAGCGAGGCTTTCCAGTTGCGGAAAGAATTGATAATGTATTCTCATTTCCGAATGTGACTATTAAATAGTTTTGTATAGCTCTATATAAATTATACTTGTTGGAATGGTTTACGTTATCGAATTCTTTTCTGAATAATCAAATATATTATTTTATCTAATTCCTCTGTAATCAAGCACTACGTAAGACATTGATATTTCAATTTACTACAGTCATATGAATATGTATTTCTTTATGAGGCTTACAGGATGATAAAGCAGTCCGCTGTCTTCTAAAATAATGTTATTAAAAATATTTTCATGGATATCATGTTATAAAAATGTTGCAAATTTTTATTAAGGTGCTGCACTCGAGATGCTTCATTTCACTGAGTAAAAACAAACGAGCTTCTAGAAATGCGATAATAATTCGATACTCGATATAGGAAAAATGTCATTTTCATACAATGGTACTTACTTAAATATAAGGGGAAAATTATTTAAAAAGAGAGCCGGGAAAGCCAATATTTTCAAGCCACAGCACCATTTTTATTCTTTCGAACACAAGAAAGTATATACAGTAAGTTAAAGAACTAATGATTTCTTCTAATACTGCCATGATATAATTAGATCATGTTATAACAGTGTAACTCAGAAGTCATGATCTAATGTTTCGGACTGAACGCAGCCGGCGGATATTGTGCATATGCGACATTACATAGCATATTAAATGGGTATTTTATGTACATACGTACCAATTACATTATAGAGAAATATTAATGGTAATATTTGACAACATTTGAAATTCATTTTATAAGACTGTCATAAGGTAATATTTAGGTAATTCTGAAATAACTTGCCCAGATTATTCCCATTATATTATGTAAATAATCTTTTAATGAGTGCTTTAAAAAGCTTAGAAATTAATACTGGCTAAAATTTTGAACTTACTTTAAAAATACATGCAATACTTAATAAAAAATTCTATTTGATATTTGTGTATGAATTAAAGTGTAATTGTAATACAACGTCAAATTATTAAAGATGAGAATAACAGCAGTTTTATGAGATCAGACCAGAACCATTGGCTCAATGAACTAAATCCGTTCCTATTTAAAGACTTCCCGCTTACTATCAGTATCCTTACTGGAAAAGATCGGAAATGGATAGTGAATTAAGAACGGTTAGCAAAGATGGAGTGAAATGACTCAATCAAATTGCTAACTATCTCGACTTATTTCTCTCAACTGCGATTTTGAGATTCTCTAAAAGCTCCTTTTTACACAGAACTAACAGCCAACTTCCAGAATATTTTTGTCTCCAAGTAGTTGAGAATTAATAACGATTAAACGCACATGAAAACAGAAGGATTAGCATTGTTTTGTTCTCTACAAGGGGCATCCAGATTTCTTCGCACGTCCCTATGAAGTGCGCTTGGCGTATGAACTCTGAAAGAGTTCGGACTATTTTCTGAGAAATATGCATTCGCTTGTTCAGTGTAGTGAATCGGTTCTTAGATCAGTACACAAAGCAAATCCCTAAGGCGATACGAACAACTGTCTATCTATAATCGTAGGGTTTATAATGTACGCAAATCTTCAATAACGGTAAATAGAACTGGCAATACTGATATACTTTTGGGGTAAGTTAATCGGGGGGGGGGGGAATTCACTTTTGGTTAAAAGTAAGTTAAAGCTAATAATTTGCTGAAACAGAATTTTAGTGTGTATTGGAAGAGTCTATTATATTCTAATTAATTGCATAAAATGAAATCGTTATTTTTTGATAGTTTGCTATGATCGTCAAAAATAAATTAAACTTCTATTTCCTTTAGCAATTTATTGATTACAATTAATTGATTTTCAAAAATCATAACCACTTTCATTACTAGGTAATCAAATAATTATAGTTTAAAAATTATGAATATGGATTATTTGTGACCAAGTTTGAGATGTAACACTGCAAAACTTTTCAGTGCACATATTTTCGAAAGTGGTTAAGGAGAAATATTCATAATTATTCCTTAATACACTTAAGACAGACGGTTAGTGGTTAGGGAAGCCTACTGCGGTACCGAAACCCGGGGAATTCATGGTTGTAAATATCTGTACCTTCGTAGAATGCAATGATGACCGCCTATTAGGTGCCTCCACAACAAAATGACTACCACGTCTGAGCTTAGGAGTGGCCATTGTGGAATAGGCAAGTGCCTGCCATTAAAAAAAACCTGAGCAGGACTTTGAGAGCGTTCCGTTCATTTGGTTACTGTTATATACGGGTAAATTAATAAGACTCTTCAAAACTGCATGATACTCCAGAATATATGGTTACCAATTCAGCAATAATATTTCAGAACACCCACGAGTATTCAGAAAAAACTTTTGTTATGGAAAGATTCTCGAAAACTGCTAGAGTTCGCTTTGTAATGTACGAATTATCTTTTATCTTCGCTGGAGAAGGCACGAAAGAGCTACTGGACTGAGTTCCTTTCTTTGACACTTGCTGGAATAAACGCAAAACAACTACTGTTAATACTCTCCCACTAGTTTTATACTTTTTATAAATTCTTAATGTTTTGACATGTTTTCCATCAACTCTAGTTTTTCTTCCTTCTAGATAACAACAATTTAAGAAACGTGAAGGAATTAGATATATTTATTTATGCATTACCTTGACAAAAGAAGAAAGTGTTGCATACCAAGCCAAATTTGTTTAATTGCACTACAAAAATCCCTTTACTGCGCTATATTTATTCCTCGTCTTACCAATAATGTAAATCTGAATTATTACTTTTAATCCAGTACTACATTCATCTTTTAATTTCATAAGGGGGAAATAAAATGAAAATGATCATAAAACAAATGTTAAGATGTTACAAATGCTTAACATGTTTCTTTTGAATTCTAAAATTTTATTACACTGCCAAGTACCTTAAATGCAGAGTATAGTATATCCTGGAGCAAAAGCTGACGCTTTTCTGAAATAAGTTTAGATTAAAATAAAATTTCTAGACAGAGAAACTAAGATATTTTAAAGTGATATACTTGTCCTTCTTCGTTGAATCTTTAAGCAAGTTTGCAAAAGAGTGAATTTCAAGTGCAAATCAAACTGTTTCTACCTTATCATTTTGTTTGCTTTGAGTTTTCCTAATGTTATTTAAAACATAGCTGTGAAAATCTTGATAGAAAATAGTGTCCATTGTGCACCTTGGAACACCGAAGAAAATTAGAATTCGCGGTGTTTTAGTATAAACATTTTGCAATGAAAAGTGCTTTACAAGAACAAATGTTTCCTCGTAATAAGAATATTATTTGATGATGTATAGTGCCTCTCATTTGTCAATAACAGTAGAAAGAGTTGAATCGTAACAGTAAGTAAGAATTAAATAAGAAATCAGTTAAAGTATGATTCTCGTTGACAAAAAGGAAACTAGACATTCATCAGAGGCAGGTTTTTACTATTTCTTAAAAGTTAAATAATTGATTACAATATGTTAATACAATGTACGTACTTCCAGTGATTGTCTTGCATGTAAGAAATTTTGTAACTGGCTTGTTAAATAAATTAAATATTGTACGTGCAAGCTGCACGGTAAGTAATTAAGTTTTCTGCACATAAAAAGAAAAATTAAATAACTTGGATTGTAAGCTTCTTAGATAATTAGTGGAGCAAATTTTGATGTTTTTCGTTTCATATTTATGCCATTAATTAGTTTAGTAGTTTTATATCTAATTCATCTTTGTTAATAGGATTGTGACATAAATGAACAGTGAAAAAGTAAAAATTTTTGTACAGCTTTTCAGATTTAGTATCTTTTTCTTGGATAAACCAGTACTAAATGCTTTTGTTTAATGGTTTCCTTGATCTAAGAGATTACGTATGTATTTGAATCCTAAATTATTTCTCATGTACCAGCAGATTTGCGATATTTTAATTGCCCCTTATTTTTTAATTGTCACTAAACTCATTATGCATCTACTTGGATAAATAAATCATTTATAACAAAAAATATCCGATTCCTGTATGAAACGTTTATTGATGAAGATTAATTTTAAAAATGCAGAAGCAAATATTACTAACTTAAGTTAGATAAATGTTAGATAGGTTCTTATACGGTGAACCGTTAGTTTTTTCGCTTCCTTTTCGTCTTTAACATAACCTTTTAAACCAAACCACCATTTAAAATTGTTCATTTGCCCTATGCCATATATAGTACAATTAATTTAAGAATTAATAATGTAAGATTTATGAAAAAGGAAGAAATTCTCTTTGCGCTGATGTTTTAGATCTCTTCCGAAACTATCGAACGAAGTGCTATCCAACCTACCTTTTCATACATCAAGTATCTCACCTTTTTCCTTTTTGGTGGCTTAGCTTCTAGGCAGATTAACAACATACTCGCTTTTGAGAAAACTTTCCTCATAGCCTTGGAAAGAGAAACAAAAGTGCGACTTCACACCTGAGGACTATTTTTTCCCGTTTTTTTTTTTTTTTTCTTTTTACGCGTGTCTCTTCTGAGAGGGCTCATTAAATGTGGAAACTCGGTGCCCATTAGAATTTTTAATGTCTCCTCTTTCCCCGCTGACATATCGAGTTAATGCCCGGTCTTGCACAGGAAAGGAGTAATTTCTGCTCGATAAAAATCAAAAGTGCTGTGAGAGAAGAGGACGGACTTTTCGAAGGTCATTTGAGGCTCTTCCTCTCATAAATGTGGCAGCTCTTCGGGAAAGGAAGGTGATAAAAGGAGATAGGGAGAGAAAGGAGTTATAGAAAAGGTTATTTTGGGGAGATCGATTTTCATTCTGTTCATCAACTGTTCGCTTCCCCCCCCCAACCTTCAATTTATTATTCCTTTTACGAACCGCATTTTCTTCATACGAATTGATTGATATGTATGGGGGTTGTATCTGAAGACTTCTCACATAGCTATTTCAGATATTATTTTTTAAAACAGGATACCAGATATGAAGTACGCTTTATACAGCTTCAAGAACTGAAGTTCTTATTTATTTAGACAATCGTGTTGAAAAGTGTTTATTTATATGGAAACGAATTTTAATATCCCGTTTAATGTAATTCACAGGACGCTGTTCAGGAATACTGTAAAGTCTGCCTGCAAGAAATTTCTTTTAGAATACATTTAGATCTGTGAGATTTCCTTTAATTTGGATAACCAGTTATTTTATGTTTTTAAGTTGCGACGTTTGTTGCTTTAGATATCAGTTCCTGTTTCAGCCTTGCTTTATAATTGCCGATTGTTGAAATCTCGCCGATAAGGTACTCAGCCAACTTCGCGTTAATTTGCTATGTGTAGCCTTTGGCTATTAGTTGTTTAAATTTAGCTTTAATATTTGATTTGCTATTTTGCGCTTCTCGCCACAAATGCTGGCAGATTTGTAAGCACCAGGAGGGCCTTCTGTGTCTCTGATTTATTTTAAGTAAAGGGTCTTATACAACGTTCTCAAATTTCTGTTATATTTTTAGATTTAGCGATAAGCCGTTTAACGTCTAGGAAAGAATTTAATTAAAGATCGTGATAGATACAAATATATCTAAACTCTACTGAAAATTAAAAGTTAAATTTTTTTCAACAGAACCCTCTTGAGAGGTTGGTGTTTAGGGAAGAAAGGTACAAGAAACTCCGATTGTATCTTACAGGGAGCCCACGTTAAACTGTTTTAGAGAACTGCGATAATAGTCTATCCATCTAATGACTCTGTAAAGACCTGGTTTGATAGGCATTTAAATCATACCTCGTTCTTTGTGGCCAGTCTAATCTTACTTAACAAACTGCTTATAAGTGGTAACTTGGTAACTGGTTCCAAATGACATGTAATCAATGATTAAATTCAAACAATCTGACTTTGGCGATATGAACGGAATAAAAGTATCGTTTTTACTACACAATCTAAGGAGATACATCTTCAATGTATTATCTCATGCCTTTATATTTTCAGATCCACAACACTGGTGGTCACAGGTGACGGAGCTACAAAACAGTAAAACTCATCTGAATTTCAAAGCCCACCGGCGGCCGAGCGGTAAAATCGCTCAACACTGGAAGTTCGTCCTCAGATTCGAATCTCGCGAACGGGCTGGCTGTATGGGCGTTTTCGTGATTTTTCCCATGTGTAACGTGTATACGAAATAGCTTCCCTTAAAAGAACCTCCACGAAAGCATCTCTCCACTTAGGGAAATAGTCCTAGAGACTTTCCTGCAATCACATAAACCAAACCATCTAAATTTCAAAATTGGGCTACAAATTTAAGAATTGACATTATTGCATGCTAGCTTTTATTATTTATAAAAAAAAAGTTAAGCAGTATTTATTTACGGTATTTTTGTAATATTTAATATATACGGAATGTTTCAACATCGCACATTTCTTTACTACTATAATATGAGTATTTTTGGATAGTAGTACGCATTCGATTACCACTTTCCGTATAAAGCGACAAAGAGCAAATAAATTTAGTTGACTAAATTTTCTACATTTTTAAAGCGTATTCTATCAGAAAATTTATCACCCTACACGGAAAAATCTGATATCATATTGTAGCATATCCACAACTTATTTGCTTCAGAAGTTTTGATGAAAATTTGGAAGTCTCCGTGTTACAGTTCCGAACCTGCTGCCATGCCATATCTTCATAAAATTTAAAAAGCTTTTTTGCTGTTGTGACTGATCTCGCTTGTCTGACGTCATAACAACTCCACAAATTCATAGTGGCAAGGACTACAAGATTACGCTTGTCGTTGGAAGGAGCTTTGGGTAACATATGGGTTACAGTACGATTTTGCCCAGTTCCACCCCAATTTTGAGGGAAAGCACCCCGTGAAGTAGGTCCAAGGTTTCTCACTCCTCTTACCCTTAAACCAATCGACACGATTTGGCTCGCCATTTATTTAGAGTGGGTCTATGCCGTAAAGACATTATACGTTTACAAACATCCACGCTTTTTCCGGGCTCGAGCCCGGGTCCTTCGGTATGATAGTCGGAGTCACGAACCACTGTCTCATTTGGGTGGCAAAGAAGATAGAAAATATTATAATGACGCAGAAGGGATCCACCAAAGTGTAACTGAATTTTTTTATGGATGGGCGGCAGAAGTATATGAGGAGTATATGAGGTATTAGTATATGAGGCATTAGTATATGAAGAGAGTAGACAGCTGTTTCGCAGTATAATAAGGGCTCTCGCAGAATAATCAGTGCAAAGGTGCTTAAAGTGGAAAAATAATCTGAGATACAATCGTTCAAAATAAAAGTGTTTGTTCAAGTTACTTCCTTCGCTCTTTTTTGTTAAAGGGTGTTACTTCATAACTTATTATGTAAACAGTATACCTATAGTCATCAAATTATTTTTAATCGATAATATAATATTATATTTGGGATAAGTAAATAATTACATCGATAAAATTTCCAGTAAGATTCATTCAAAAATATTTATTAAAACATTATTTTCATTTTTAGATTGATTGGTTATATTACATCTTCTTCAAAAAGCAAAATATCCCGGCATAAATTAAATTTTTCATGAACTTAAACTCAGCGTACTTCAAATTCAAAAATCGCTGGATGTAACACACTCTGACCTTATCTACATGTATTCTTTGAACGTCTATAGCTAAGGTATTTTACAAATCTCTTTCTAAGCGTAAAATCTGATAAGACAATAATTTACTACATCAAATAGAACTTCGTGCTGTTTTACACATGTAGAAATGTTGGAGCTAACACATGTCGAAACGCCTTTCAACATACAATCTATTTTTTTTAACTTGCAGGTGTTAACTGAATGTTGCTTAGAGTACAACGCATCTGATAATCTTACTTTATCAGATGCGTTCTACGCTGAATAAGTACAAGTTGGAACCGATTTATTGTGTTAAATCTCCGTAACAATCTGCAGAGGATGTAAAATCAGTATGTTATACGTTGATGTGCACGACACCCTCTCATCAATCACGAATTTTCTTTTTTGCGGATAGTCTTGGTTAAAGTTCCATGAATGATTCGTTGATGATGCGCAAACGGCATGGAGGGAATCGGTCAACTGTGCCGAATGGAACAAGAGACGAGACGAAATTACCACACTATTCTTGCACGAATGAATAATATTTTCCCAACTGACGATAAGAATGAGCTTTATTGAAGTAAATTAAAAAACTTATTTGTGACTACTTTCTTCATTACGATCGTCTTAATTTATGAAAAGTAATTTATATTAATTAACATGGTGAATATATTCAATTGCTGTGCTCGAAAATATAATATACAAATGAAAACAAAATGTTAGGTAATGGCGCATAATATTGTGCAACAAACTATGATTAAAACGTTTAAGATTGACTAAATTTTAAAATAAAAAGCAAAAATGATCACTGTACTTTCATTTGGTGAATTTAAATTGTTTTCGCCTATTTTATTATGGCAAAACACTCCAGAGCTATCTGCTTAAGGGAAGGAATGCATTTGTGGAGGACGTTCTAAAGGAAACTGTTTCTTATACAGGGCATTCACGAGGAAAGCCGTGAAAGCGCTCATGCAGTTAGCCCTTTCGTCGAGATTTCAGGAGCAGACCGAAGTACGAGTGTTCAGCGACTATACCGCTCGGCCACTGGTAGATCCCTTGAGAAAGGATAGTAACATATTAACATTCTTTAATACAAATAATTTTTTCCCTTTAGAAAAGACGCTTGACGGTTATTTTACTAAGCAACGTGATTTTATTTTTGCTCCTTTCGGAAAATTTGAATCCTTATTGCACTAAAACAGACCGTAATACAAACCCTTGTTAAAGAATTAATGAATAAGTACTCTTGTATCGTTATATTCAAAAAGCACAGACTACATGCACTTGCAAATTTAAAAAAGGGAAGAATATTTTACTTGTTTATGAATTGTTGTTAAACCATGCATCATAAGATAGAAAAAAGACGAAAGATTTTAAATCATTCATTCAAAGTATGCACTTCTCAAGAATCCCCATATATCAATCCAAAAGACAGATTGAAATTCATGTATTCTAACTTATGGATAGTTACGGAATGTATCACTATAATAACCTGGGGTCAAAGGATCTTGTAAAATGATCGCTTAAGGTCAGAACTTTATAGTATTTTTCACAAATCCCTACTGCTTTTAGTCTGGAGACCTAGCGGTTCAAAAAGTTAACACATATCATCATAACGTACTGCAATGGACGCAGCGGTAAATCAGAAAGTAACTTAGTTGTACAAAAATACCTGTTTTACACCGCTGCATTACTTTCAAATATAACATACATTGCGATAATGTACTGACTATGGATAACGTAATTTCGTAAGTGAACACGGAGTATAAGCTTTCAAGTGCGCGGTACATAAGATTTTACTGCAAGAGATATATTAGCTTACTTAAACATTCTATATTTTTCAGTCGTCCTTGTATAATCAACTTTCAGTTGAAAGCTCAGTCAAAAAAAAATTAATTTTTTTTTCTTCACATTTTCGTTTATTTACTTTTGCATCGTAAAACTTGGTCGCGAATATATATCTATATATACACAAAAATAAGTTTAAAAATAGTAAGTAAAAATTAGAAAGTATGCGAATTATGATTTAATTATCAGTGATACTTTGTACTTTTCTATGTATTCTTTCTAAAGTCTGGTACGTAAGTATAAATCACATGCTGAACATTTGTTACAATGTTCCTTGGTCACATGAATTGTCCTTTTAAACAGTAGATCAATACAGAATGAAAAGAAAATGTAAAAAGAGGCAGGATTTCATCAAATAACCAACATTATTCATTTCATTTTCGAAATAATTCAATTCCATTTTACTTAGATCTTCTGCATCTACTAATAAAAAATAATATTTTACCTTCAAATATGTTAAAGAAAATGCTAAGATGTACTGTGAAGTAGAGAACTCAAGTATCTGAGCTCCGTGACCTTCAAATCCGATATAGTGGAACACTACATGTAAAAACGTTTAGTAAAAATAAGCTTATTTGTAAGAGCTGTGTTAATAAAATACTCAACAAAGCTTCAACAGATCACACGAATCTAAAATCGATAAAATATTCAGTACATTTTTAAAAATGATTCTCAGACAGTTATATGATGAGTATTTCAGAAGCTATTGCTTAAATAAAACGTAAGAATAGAAAAATGTATCTGTCGAAAATATTTGAAGTTTAATCAGAATAAACATTTATTGAAATAGGTTTATTACGTTGCATATTGCTCCACATAAATTGGCTATAAACATTACTTTCTCAAATATTTAATGTAATCATATGCTTCAAATGACAATATCTTAAAATAAAATAAAAGAATTCTACGACAATAGTTTCAACACTGAAAGAGGATAAGTTCAGTAAAAATAAATCTAAATTTTTTGTTTATTCTTCTCAAAGTAAAAGTTCTTTTTAGTAAAATATCCCGACTTGATAAATTCAAAGAAAGAATCCCATACCATCAAATGTAAAGTTCGTGGAAGATTTCTAGCTAGAATTGTTTGATTTAGACTATGCAGATCTTCCAAAACAATTTGAAATCAACACCAGAGCAAAGAAATTGCTTTTTTGGTGATACATTTTCCTTCCTTGTCTATTTTTTAATATTAAATTATAGCTTATAAGGTATTTCTCTCGCTCTCTTGGTATGCCTTCGTGGTGTAGTGGTCAGCACGCACGGTGCGTATACGAGAGGTCTGTGGTTCGAGTCCCGGAGAGGGCATTGCTCATTTTTCACATCTTCTGACTTCGAAATAACCTAATGTCTGTACAAGCTAAATCCTTCAAGGATTCGTTGCGAATTTCTGGAAGTGTTATCAACTCAACGAACATTTTATTAACTGGAAGTTTCTTTAAGACATTCATACAAAAAAAAATCTCATTTTAATTGAACACTGTCGTGCTTAGTATTGAACCTATTCTCATACATTATAGTTACCTTATTCTTAGAAACGTTCTAACTAGATGTAGTTGTTTAGTTTAAACATTTAAAGGCGCAGACATTTAGTTAAATAAGCTGCAAGTTTTCTTGGTTTCCAGTTAAGATTATTCGGAGTCAAGTTCGGAAGCTGTAGCTCAAATATAATATCGAATACTGTTTTCACTCATTATTTTGGCTCACGATTGATAACTGCATTAGTTGTAGTTAATCTCATGTAACTGAATTTCTTGACAAATATAAGATATTTCACGATCATTTAGTGGATATATATGTTTGTTCCTGTGCATTAAATGAATGTAAAATAATGGTAAAAAGACCTATTAAATATTTAGCAATACTTTAAAATATCATTTCCTACTTTTTATTTCATATCTTCTATCTGAAGTAGAAACGATAAGCAGTTCTTTAATAACAAAAATAAGAGAGTGTATTTCAATATAGTGTTACGGATTTCATATTTATTTGGGTATTTATTTAGAATTGTAATTAAAATTGCTTTATTTTCCCGTGCAACGCAGACGATTTTTGAAGAGAAAGCTACGTCGTAAAAATAAAAATAAAAGAGCGCTTGCATTTAATATTTAATAAACAAATATCTCGTAATTACTGTTGCCATCCAGAAAAACCTAGAAAAATCGAGATTGTTCTGGTGATAATTAAAAAGCTTATAAAAACCGAATTGAAGCAACTCATCTCAGTTATTGTTCTAGTTTTTGCTGTTTAAAGCGAACTGCTGTTTGTTTTTTTTATGCTGTAGCGATTTCGCTGTGAGATGGAATTAGTTTATCTGTTTTGAATTGAGTTTTGCTAAACGTTTGAGATATTGTGCGAATATCTTTGAAGAAATATTTCAGCATTTTGATTTATTTCTTGCGAAAAGAATAAACTTTGTTAACTTTTTAACGACTTGTGAATTCAATCCATAACGAACCCGTACGCACGCAACAATATAAAAGAAGATGTTGCAAACGCATGAAACTATCTTACAAGCTTTCAGGAATACAAGGGAGAAGAGCTCAAAGAAGGAAGTGCGGTAGCAAATGCAAGAAAGAAAAAATATCCTGTAATGACTGTCCAAGTTGGGGCAATAGAAAATCCTCAATGAACCATTCTTAGCTCTCTGATTAAACGTTCTTTTGGAAGTCAGCAGCCCTAGAATGCAGTCTGATTAACGGTAGGCAACACCATAGCTTCATTTCTTGCAAGAACTTGCTTTTTTCTCTCTCTTTCGCTTGTTCTTTCGCCACTTGCATTCTGTAAACTCCCAGGCAACGGCTTTGTGGTGCCAATCCAGGTGTTTGTACCTATTTATTTTCTGAAGAGGGCTCTCAGAGAGAAGATTAACGATTAGCTTCTACTCTTTTTGCAAAACTTTTTTTTTCACTACAGTTCTCCCTCTCGATCCTTTTCTCCACAAACTCGTGCGCATCATTATCCATTCCTAGCACGTGGATAATACCATATTAGCTGAGTATAAATACGTGCTCAATAACTTCTACATCTCGCTTGCGTGTATTTCCAAATCCTATTTCAAGTAAATTAGTTTTTTCTTTCGCATTTGTTTCATCCTGTTGCAAGGATCTTTAAATAAATTACTTACGTATCTTTTTACGCGAGTAAAAAAAGATTCTTATAAATGTTGTTAAGCTGCTAATAAATGGAGGAAGTACCGCTAGATATATTTTCTCATTAATTTTGTTCCGATAGTTCGGGTGCGTACTATATAAATGCAGAGTAGCTTTGAATTTAATAGTATACGTCTAAAATAATTCTAAAACTCTTCGCATGCTTAAGAATACCTTATTTAATTTACTGCTCTTTAAATTACCACTTCTGATCAGTTCGAAATAAACATCACTTGAAATTAAATTTGATCACGGAAATGTATTCATTTACATTCATTTTTATTTTAAATATCTCAAGGAACTTTTGTTCAGTTTAAAATTGATGAATTTATCTGAAAACATAAATAAATTTCGAACTTACTATTTGCCATATAGTAACTATATTTCATTAAAAATATGTATAAGGTAAGTACTAAAAATGAACGGGCATATGTATAACTTATTTATTAATAAGCGCAATCAATTTAATTGGTATAATGTACGATGGAGATAGCTAAATTAAAATATTTAAGATAATTGTTTTTTAGATTTTACGCAATGTCTCATATATACTAATGATTAATGAAATGAAGTTATTTTTAACGTATGTGCTTCAAACCCAAATATTACAGCATTAATAATAAGCGCAATCAATTTAATTGGTATAATGTACGATGGAGATAGCTAAATTAAAATATTTAAGATAATTGTTTTTTAGATTTTACGCAATGTCTCATATATACTAATGATTAATGAAATGAAGTTATTTTTAACGTATGTGCTTCAAACCCAAATATTACAGCTATAGTATTAATAATATAATTATAATATTAAAATTAATTAAACAGTACTACATTATTGTTTATCAGTTATCTTAAAAAAAAATTTTCGGCTATCTTATTTTCTTTACTTAACTTTATGTGGATATCCAAAAAATATTCGTAATGAAATTATTTGGTAATAAACAATCTAAATGAATCCTATAACCGAGCACCATAAAATACCGAAGTTAAGAGATAAGAGTTTTAAATGCTTTTGAAAAAAAATGGATAGGAATTATTATCATTTTAGTAACACAGATGTTGTTAAGTAAACGTGAAGTGCTTTAGAATAATTCAATTCACCTTCTGAAAGAGCTCTTTACTTAATTTTAATGGTAATAATTTTTAAATTGCAATTAAGGGACAGGCAATAATAAAGCTATGGAAGTTTGTTTTGGGGGGGGGGTCTTATAGACTAGGTCATTAAAATGAAATTTCAACTTTGTTTGTCAATTAATGTATGAAACACCGCAATAAATTATCCTAAAATTAAAATCTGAAAACGAATCTTTAAAGAGTGAACAGTGAATTTAACTAACAGGATCGTAAATACTAGCTTAAATTTTGAATTTGCAAAATCCACTCAATTCAGTAAATAGAACAGTAAAGGTGAATCATTCTTTTTTATATATATTGTCCTTAACACGTTGACTGCCACAGCAAAATCAAGTAAAATGCTCTGTCGGGCCATTTTTTAATTCTTTCGTATCCTTGTCGCATTTATCCTAAAAGCACTTAGTTTTCATTCGAACTCGTAATAATTACCTAAAGGTTACTGTGGCAGGACTATTGTTATTTCTAGTTGATTTTGCAAACGTAACTGGAGTCTTGCGTCAGAACAGGGAGCTTACTCAAAGCTATTTTCGTGCGTATGTAGAAAATAGAACAAAGATAAGAAGGATTAAAGTTACCCTTTTTTCACACAGCGTACAAGTTCTCCCGCACTTCGGGAAACAAAGACCAACACTTTTGGTCTAGAACGTAGAAAATAAGAAAAAGAACTAACTTAACTAAATAAGAACTAAGAGCTTTACAGAGACTACTAACGCGAAGATCGGCTTACGTATGTAGCGAGCAGAGTGCAAAGACTACAATATATCTTCAAATATCAGCGAGAATTAAATTCTGACCTTAAAGGCAGACAACGAAAATCACACGCGTGGTAAAGGCCGCGAGAAATCGCTCTTTCACTACTTCTCTTGGCTAAAAGTCATGCATTAAATACTTCTAAAGTTTACAACCTCATTTGCATGCACTAAATCTATTTGCGCTTATTCTGGCCAGAAATGGAAAATAAGGGAAGACATTAAAGGTTTAAAATAAAATAAATGTTAGTAAAACTTAAAATCTTTACAACTGCAACAAACTGTATATTAATATATCGTACAACAATTTATGGGAAACGCTTCTAGAATTCGGAAATCAAAAATATGGAGCTACTTGACAAAGAAGCCGTAGAAATAGTTTTATAGCATAAATCGGTGTGTGAAACACCTGTGAATCATACGGTTTCCAAGAATACAAAACCCGAGAATCATATTCAGTGCACACGGCTCCGATAAGAAAGGCAGCTATGAATTATCGGTGATGCGCATGGGCCGTCAATGTGTTGTTAATTAAGCAGCTTGGTGAATTGTTAAGAATACCTACTTAATAGCTAAATTTTGTCAGACTGTGTTTTGATCTCAACAAATACAGCTTTGCAGAAATGGTCCTGTAGATCTTAAATTGTGTTTCATGAAGTAACAGCAAATTAAAATTATTATTTACCAACTACCAATATTTTTTCCTCTTCAAGGCTGGTTTTCAAGTATTTGTGATCTGAGATCCAGCTACTTGAACACTGGATAATATAATGCTTACCATTTTCTTTTCAAGCAAAAACTTTGATGTTTTACAGTTGTAGTTAAGCCTAATACTTTAATATTCTGAAATTGCACATTACTTCTTTAGTTTCCGATGAATGTTTGGCTTACTACGATCTACAATTCCAAAACTGCAAGAACATAAGCTAGGAGTAAAACATAACAAAAAATTATACTTCTCTTGAAGGTAAAACTATTATTTAACAAAAGATATCCACAATAAATGCAGGGTCACAGAATTACAAATACTTAAATATGTACAATATAACATAGTTTCAACATCTAATTAGCCTCTCTACAACTATCCGCGAATTCTAACCCTAAGTGCAAACAAACTCAAAAATCTGTCACCGATACCAGATCAGCACGTAGGTGGCCTAATCAAGCAATAGTGTACTCTGGGCCCATTACTAAAGGTATCTCTTTAAAATAAAGTTAGCATTTTAGAAAAGATTTCAAATACCTTTAGTGGTTACCTTGAGTACTAAAGATATCTCTCTAAAATACCTTTAGTTAAATAGCAAAGTTCGTTTTCTATTTAAACTTAACCTAATTTGGATTTTGGCAAAAGCTGTTGGAAGAAAGAAGCATAAAATAATATGCTAACGAAAGTAAACCTTTTGGAGATTTTGGCAGAATTAAGACTTCCCGCTGCAGTATAATAGGTTTCATGGGGCAAAGCTGGTCATAAAATCATAAACTTAAATTAGTTTTCAAGTAAATATTTTAGAAAACATGAAGTTGGGTTGAATAGCATATACAAATACAAATATGAATGTCCGGACTCATTTTCGTGATGTTTGGTTTTCTGGATTAATATGACACCCATTAAATTACAAGATAACGTGTCTTAATTCTTTAAAATCACGACTGTTTATAATTTTACAGTGCGCTTATAGATACGAAGATAAGTTCACTTGAGCAGTCAAGGAAACAATGTATTTCTCGTATAAAAATATCATGATAGAATTGTTTCACAATAATTGGAATTTTAGAAATAGAATGCACGGGAGGGCACAGAATTGGATGATAAATAATTGATTTTCTTTGACAGTTATTTGCTAATAACTTTCTAAGCGTGATTTTAAAATTGTTTGCTCTTAAATTTATTAATTAGAATTTGGCAATAATAATTTCAGAAGGGAATATGCACTTTTAGAATGCACAGGCATTGTATATCCTGATTAATACGATGCAGAAAACCGCTAGTGCACTTGTCAAAAGTGTTCTGTGTTCCCCCCATCTGACTAATTAATAGGCTTTGGTTAGTGGCAGGATCTGAATTTCCTCAATGTAATTAATGGCCGTTTGGAACAATTGAAGCAAAGGACATTGGAAAACTATGCGTTATGGATGGACGATTTCGACGTTTTCAGAAAATTCATTTTCACAGTTTAAACCGTTAAATGAATATATGCGTGACTTGAAATTTCAGCTTCCATTCTGATAACGTCTTATGAAGCCGTACTAGAACGAATGACACATACGGTTTGCAAACAAAAGAAAACAAAGTGAAGATCATTATCTATTGCTTACATCACAGAGATATTCACCATCATTTCGAATGTACTCATGTTTTATTATTTACCATCACTACTTATGAAAAAATGTTTCACCAGTGATATTTATGTGCTTTTAGAGTCAAGAAGGGTTAATCCTCTTCTAATTTTGAATGTGTTTTATATATATATATATATATATATATTTGTTCATTTAGTTTAACTTAAATGCACGTAGAGAAAGACTGTTATCGTTTGTGGATAATTCTTGTCATAGATGTCGAAATAAATCTTAATTAAAACGTATTTTTATGAAATATTTAAAATGAATAACAACAAATATTAATGCTAATTAATATCTGAGGAATGCAATGCATAAATTTAAATAATATCTTCTTAAATCATGCTAAAACTTCACATACAATAAGCACTGGATTAATCAGATTGAAAGTTGATTCATTCTTCCCTACAAGCTACGAGAAACAGCTGCAGCAAAGATACATAATCGAGAAAACGCTTACTGTAGCTATCAAGTACTCCCTTCACCATCAGATACCTAAGAAAGAACCTTAAGATATCGAGGAAATATTGAATTTGTCTTGTAAAATGTGGTTGAAGCATTTATTTGTTAGGAGATTCTCACTTATCTCAAGCGACGTAGATGACACTGATGTCTAGCCACGAATTCAGTGTTGTAAATTTCTTAACGCTGTTTTGTTACAGTTATTGTGTATTGTTTATGATTAGATTTGAGAGTACCATTAGTCTTATGGGATGCAACATATTCAAAAAGAATACATCGTTACGATTGTATACTCTCAGGTTGCAGAGACATTAGACTTTATTTCGGAGCAGGGGAGATGAAGAATGAGCAATGCCCTCGCGAGACTCGAACCATGGACCTCTCGAATATGCGTCGAGTGCGCTGACTACTACACCACGAAGGCATGTGAAGAAGGCGGGAGAAATACCTTATAAGGTGGATAAAATTAACTAAAAAGCACACTATATAATTAAAGAAATAATTGTTAAGATCTCTTACGTTTCAAGGATGGCTCGATTAATTTATAGTTAATTGAAAACTAATTCTCGTGATTGAGACCTGCAGAAGGATAATTTTCCAATTGTTCTTTTATCCAGCAAATGTGTGCGTGTACAGCATGCAACAGGGCGGAACTTAGGAACTTATGAACACGAATAATCAGGCTTTCAGCGAACCTGATCTTAGTAAACGATTACTTACACGTTTATCTGTTTCTATTAAGGAACAAAATAATTAATAGAATCATGCTTTGTAATAAAAGAAAAATAATGTAAGACATACCCAATCTTTCACACGGTGATGCATTTCTTATGTCGGGCAGCGTATAATAGTCTCTATTTATGCGCAGTTTTATCACTGAAGTTCTTTCCAGTAAAATGCTGTTCGAAGTATTGTGCCTCCTTTGAAATGTCTGAAGTTATTCTATTGTTAAAAATGGCTACTATCTAGGAATGTTAAGTTAATGACACACCCTTCTTGTACCAAATGAAAATAATTAAAATAAAATACTATGCTTATTACGTACTCTGCTTGTAACAAAGCAAAAGTGTGCCATCAGTACTTTGCAATATGTTACAAAGCAATTCATGTTAATTTGGTCCAGTAAATGTAATTTGAAATATACAAAAATAGCACTTTTTTCTAATGCAGAAAATTCAGAAAAAAAGAATAAGGGCATCGGAATTTATGCAGAAATATAATCCTAATTTGTTTTTATTAGAAAGAAAAACTAGAGGAATAAAAATGTTTTTGCAGTTATTTTTAATTCTGAACTGCGGCAGAGAAACATAGATTAATAAATGAAAATTCTAAGAACCGCTTTGGTGATTATTCCGAACGAATAAACCTAAACGTAAAATTTCTTCTGTGTAAGGGCTGCCGCCTACATTTTCTTAAAATGCGATGTGTCGCTTCTTTTATAATAAATACTATGCGAATATCAAATTCTACTTATTCTTAATGATCAACTTACGGTGCATAAATTGCATCTAGGTTTACGCATCATTATTATTTTTAAAAATAAAAAGATCTATGTATTGCAATTCGGATTTATTAAAAAACTTCGAACTGCATTTTGTACTGTATTTAGTGAAGTTGTTTATATCTACAGAGATTCAGTTTCGAAAAGATAAAGAAATTTTTTGAAAGGAGAGTTTGATGAAAGACAGTGCATTTGCTGATGCAAAGTATTTTAGTTGTAGTTAAATTTAGGAAGACATAGTATTTAATGAATTAAAATCCTAATTAATTAGGAATTCATTATGAATAAAATCAGCTACTGAATTAAGTCGTTATAACAGACAAATATACCTCCGTTATTTTAAGACGTTTTAATTTACACCATGTCTAGAAATCTAGAATAGTCGCTACGCGGCTTTTATTTTCACAACCGCATTGGTAATGAATGTACTTCCAAAAATAAGGAAAATGTATAAATGTTATTCATTTTTAAATACACTTTTGCATTTACTTTTCTAATGGATATAAGCCGTTAACAAATATAACTATACAGACTGGGAGACCATATAAAATTTAGATTCCTTAATTTTCACAAAATTGATTGTTCAAATTTCAAAATGCAAAAACATGAGCATCGAACCATGGATTTCTCGAATATGTGGCAAATGTGCTGACCACTACACCACGAAGGCATGTGAAGAAGGCGGGAGAAATACATTATAAGGTGAATAAAATTAACTAGAAAGTACACTACGTAATTAAGAAATAATTGTTAAGATCTCTTACGTTTGAAGGATGGTTCGATTAATTTATTGTTAATTGAAAACTAATTATCCTGATTATGAGACCTGCAGAAAGATAATATTAAAATTTTTCTTTTAACCAGCAAATGTGCGCGTGTACAACATGCAACAGGGCGGAACTTATGAACTTATGAATACGAATAATGAGGCTTTTCAGGAGTAATCAGGAGTAATTTGTGTCGTTCCAAACACTTCTGTAAATGGAAGTACATGTCTACTACAAACGGTTGCGAATGTAAGGGCCTGCATTGGATGATTTATTGCCATGATGAATATAGATCTGATTAATAGTCATGAATTTACTTGTGTTAGCTAAACTCCCGAGGTTGCATACACTGGCTAAATATCATACTACGACAGCAATGGCTCTGAAGGCACAATAACACGAACTTGTTCACTACTGCCAGAAAGAGCAGCCTATGCTACCTCGGACGGTAGTGGCTTCAGCCATCCGAGTATTTAGCGTGACGGCAATGAACGATCTTATAGTCTTTGTTGCCTCATTCCGTTGTGGTCTCCGACACCAGAGGTTTAACGAGCGCCCGGTGTGCCTGTGCAGCGTTGGGGTTCTGAAGGAGCTCGTTTTAAGAGTAAGTATGCGTTCCGAGACTGAGGCCATACGGTATTTGTTCATCGTTTGTAGTAATATGGAATCTGTTCTATCCACTCTCTGAAGTGCTTCAGGATTTATTTTCACTTCCCGTCTAATACGGAGGGTCTTCAAATCGGAACTTTTATCCCTAGTTAAATCAAGTTGTAGGAGGGGTGCATAAATTTTGATTGATAATGTTAGCTAAGATCAACACTTTGTTACAAAAGAACGTTGAAGAAGACTGTGCGTTCTTTATAAGAAAAAAAGTAATCGAAGCGTTGCAAAGAAATGTTTTACTGCACATTGTCATTGAAATAAAATAATGGTAAATCATGTAGTTTTTATTTTGATACTGGACAGTAAATAGTAATCATTCAGAAAGAATTTTAAAGATAATTTAAGATTTATCCGTATAAAAATATCGTATTAATACCCTTTATCTCATGAAAAATATAATCTATAAGAATTATTTATTTTTTATCTGAAAATATGAAATAAAGAGAAGACTGTGCCGTTGATGATTTAAATTAGCATTTCTTAAACATTTTTCATTCATGATTTCTTTATCAGCGACAATATTTTCGCGACCCAAATATGCAATATAAAATAAAGATACAAAAATAAATATATTCTTATAAACAATTTGTTTCTTTGTTAAGCAATAGATGCATGGAAAGAAATATTTTTAGGATTTGTTTCACGTATAAAAAAAGAGACAGAAAAAGGACATTTTAATTAGATGGGTGTGCCTGTTTTTTGTGGTATACAAAAAAATTTTGGTAAAAAATTTGACACTGCTGGATGTAAGGAATCCTCAAAATTTTTCAACGTTGAAAATTCAGTGTCCGTATTTGAATTTAATAAATATTAAATTTGAAAAATTCGGCGTTGATATTTGAATTTCATAAATGTTAAAGTTAAAAAATTCTTTTCAAATAAGTATATGATGCTGAATGCCAAAACAACATTTATTGCCTTTTTAGAAATTGTGGAAACTCAGTTCTGTCCCAGATCCAGATTTTAGAAACTCAAGAAACTTCCGGAAACTCAAGAAACTTCCGGAAACTCAAGTCACTAAATAGTACAACAAGTTCCTCTTGAGCTTAATTTCGTTAACGCCAATCAAAATTGATTTTTTTAATCCAAATTACGGGCTTTATATATTAGGGGGTTAATTTTACTATTGTCGGTCAAAAACGGATTTTGAATCCAAGATAATATTTGATGTTAAAATTTGATTTCCAAAATTATTTTTTAGTACTTTTATGTAATCTATAATAATTCTTGCATTAAAAATTCTGAAATTATTTTTTTCTCAATTATAAAGTTGTTAATTATAGAAACATTTCGACTGAATCACTTTTACTGTATTCTTCCAAAACTTACGTTTGTAGAGACATTAGGTATTTTTTTAAAGAAAGAAATGAGAAAAATAAGCAATGCTCACGCCGGGACTCGAATCTCGGTCCTCTCGAATACGCGCCGAGTGTGCTGACCATTACGCCACGAAGGCATGCTAAGAAGGCGGGGAAATTACCTTATATGTTTTAAATAAAACTTTTGTCATTTGTAGTTATTACTGCTAATTTTTATTTGAAGAGATAAGTTAATATCGTTTAGTTTCTCAAAAATATCTGATTGGTTGTCAGCTTTGATAGCCATAAGCTATTTTGAAAAAAAAAGCAGAAAGATCAGAATTTTGTTCGGTCCAAAATATAATAATTTGTTTTTAATAATAAGAATAATCTTCTTAATCTTTGTCGCCTTAACGTTCTTCTTATTTCTGCGTGTAATAATAATTTTTGAATTCGGTCTCCGTGTCTTTACATAAATTTAAAAAGACACCGCTGCTAAGAACAACGCTTTTAATACAGTTTATAATTTTGACATTATCTTGAAGCAGCTTTTTCAATTACGTTGCTGATGTTTTTGCTACAATGGCTTGTCGATGGATAAGGCATTGTGTAAAAGTCACATGCCCATTATAACTTTAACAAATTATTTAAATCCAGTGTTTTTGCTTTCATCACTTTCGCATCATCTGTATGTATTCTATAAAAATTTTTCCATTCTAAAACTTCAATTTTAAAACTCGGCAAATTTGCGTGTTACAACATGTTTTCCCCTCTAGTTTGTAGTAACAAAGAACGAAATAATGACTATCTTTCATTGATGTTTTCTCTATAAATATATCTGACATATTACTAAGCTATTTTTGAAATATCAGTTAATTCGCACAAGTGAATTGCAAGTTTAGGCTTCCACGTTTAGTATTAAACTGCTCTAGTTGGTCTTTAATTTTCAGCAATAGAATTTCGGAAACTATTTTGGCAACACTGTTGTTTAACAAAGGTATTTTCCGAATATCATCGTCAAATTTACGATTTATTAGCAGTGGTAATACAAAAATCTTCTCCAACAGAGTGTGGTTGTGAGTAAACAGATTTCTAATTACTAGGATTCAGATTTAAAATTTCATATGACGCAAGTAAATATTTTAGCTAACATTTATAAATTTCTCAAAACATTTTTTTTTTATTTGAGGATTATAACAGACATTAAATTCTTTTGGTTTATTGGTGCTTACAAACGATGCTTGGATTCAAGATGCCTGTTTAATTTTGACGGTTTCATATTTTTCATAGCTAAAATGCAAATCAAACAAAGAAATTGTTCATTCCGATCATAGTTGATGAAAGTAAAGCCAAACTGGAAAAATATCTCATAAGATTTTCACTCTACATCCCCGCTTCAAAAGACTTTGTAGCACAGCCATCTGCGTCACTGAGTTTGTTACAGAAATGCAGCCATTTATCCATGAGTTATAAATATTTATCCTAAAATTTGAATAGAATAGCATTTCTCATAACAAATATTCAAATAAATACAGGTATCGCTTTGAAATGTTT
Organism: Stegodyphus mimosarum; assembly: GCA_000611955.2. Lineage (NCBI taxonomy): Eukaryota > Metazoa > Arthropoda > Arachnida > Araneae > Eresidae > Stegodyphus > Stegodyphus mimosarum. The sequence continues at coordinate 121,284 of KK119328.1, read as the reverse complement.
TAGGTAAATCTAAATGGTACAAGTTAACAAATCTTATGTGTGTTTATAGTAGTTGTTTCTTACATCAGTGTACTTTTGTAGGCGACTTTTTCAAAAATTAACGGCTTCAAATTATACTTTCCTAGTGTAAAGAGGCAATTTGCAAAAAAGACCTATTAATTTCGTTTTGGCATTTTGCGTCGATTCACTAAAAGCGTTGTTTAACTTTTCAATTTTGCAACCAAATATTATCACCCTGTTTAAAGAACGTGTATTTGTCATCCAATAGTTACAACATTTCAAAATCGTCAAATTGTTCGTTTTATATTTAGGGAATTGTCGTCCCGTTATTTTTTTTCTTACAAGTCGTCAAGATTGGATTGGATTAACTGATTAATGAAAAGCAACTCTCTGAATATTTGCCCATATGAAGTGATGACTTCATGGAGGAGTTTCTAAAAGAAAATGGATCGTATCCATGTTTCATGAGTAAATCCAACCTCAGCAGATAAACAAGATTAAGCTCCTTCCAACATTGATATCACTTACACAGATAAGTAATAGAAACGAAGGCAATAACGGGAGTAGGGAAGAAGTTACTTTTACACGGACTAGGACTCAATGAGATCATACAAGAGCAAACTTTGTAGATTAGTAATTTTGGATAAAACCACTGAAAGTTTCGTGCAGCCAGACCGTTCGCTAATCTTTGAACACACGTCTAATAACAAGTGTTCAGCAATCTTATCGCTCGACCTCTGGCGGGATAACTAGTCATGTCAGAGTTTGCTGCGTGAAATCTTTTACTTCCCTTGTATCGATCAAAATCATAGCATGTTAGAATATTTCACCCAAAAATTGTAAATTAAATTAATAAGTTTTATTAAAATTATACTTCGCATCATAACAATACATCATCAACAGTATATTTGCTATCAGAGTATGGCATTGTTGTGAAAATGTTTTATCACTTGACATTCGAGATCGGCTTATATATGTCCTAAAAATTACTTACAAATAATTTAATCACCAAACGCGAATAATTGAAAAACATTAATGAAAATGATATATTTGAAACTAACCGAAATCCGAATTCGTCACTTATTCTTGAAGTTATCTACTGCAGGCAAGTCGTTGTGAATTGAATTTCATCCATTTCACCATTAATATCGTCATTCACCTCGTTGGAAATGTCTTCTGGTTTGTCCATAGCATTGCTAATGGAAGATTTTATGAACGATTGAACGATTGTTTCTGGCCAACTTTCCGCACAGATGAACCCTTGGCATTCATCTTTTGCTCGGTTGATAAGCTTTGCTAAGTTAGACGACTGAATATTCTAGCTTTTGGCGATCCTTAGCAGGTTTTGATTTCTTCAGCTGCAGCTACAGGTGAAGAAGCGTATTTTCAATAACTGAAAGTACTTTTGCTAAAATTAAATCTACGTCATTTCAATTAACGCTGTTGATCGTGCACTCACATATAAGCTGGATTTACAGAGTTTTATATTTGGCTTAAACGTATATCAGCTTATACTCAGAAGGTATGCATTTTTTAGAAATAGATATTCCAGTATTCAAGTATTTTTTCAAAGTTGCTTTTTATAATTCCTCATTTAATGACAGAAATCTATTTCTGATCTTTGTTTTACTTGAATTATTAAAATTACCGATTATCAATTGTACAGAAAAAACATTTTATTATCTTGCAGCCTTAATTTCAAAACCCTTAATACGGTTTCAGATGAATGTAATTCTGCACATTTTAATAATTGACAAGGCATGCTTCAATTTATTAAAGATATCTCTGATTTTCATGATGTTATAAAGCCTGTGAATAATGCACGATTTTCGCCCTCAGGTAAATCGAAGCTCTAACTATACGAACGGTTACCGGGAAAATGCCCATCCATGTTGACTCACCATTATGACTGATTAGAGGTCAGTTAAAGTAAATAAAATTGTCAGATTATAGAAAATTAAACCATATGCAGAACATAAAGCAGAAGAATGCGGAACATTAGCAGAAAATACCGTTGACTATTAATTAATCTGTATTTGTTAGCAGTTTAGTCTAAAGAACATGTTCATTTAGCTATGTAAATTAAATCTAAATTCAAAACAACAACAAAACAATACTGCAAATAATGGGAAATTAAACAGTGTTTAAAATGCAGTAACTAACTAATAAATGACATTATAAATCAATATGTACTTTCCAATTAATAAGGAGCCAATTGCCAAATATGGTAGCCTTTGTATATTGCTCAAATGAATATGTGAGCAACGACGTCTTTACGAATCAGTGGATTCGATTCCAGGCGAACGGGCTTGCTGCATGGATGTCTTCGTGGTTTTCCCTATTTGTAACATGTATACGGGCCATTTTCCCTTAGAAAGTCCTTCATAAAAGCAACCCTTTCCTTAGGTAGATATCCCCTAAAGTATTTTGCCATAATCTAACAAACCAAACTAAACCATTGCGAATCAGTAGAATGAATGAATAGCAGTCTAAGAATTTACTCTCCTGTATCTTGAGATGGTTAAGTGGATGCATCAGAAGCTTCCGCATATGAGCTACTATCCACAAATAGAGAATGCTGTTGATCCTGATACGGAGTGTCATGTGCAGAAAGCCGAAATAAACAACATCGGGGTACTGGCCAACAATATCTAGAGTTAATGCAAGTGAAAAAAAAGGAAAATGTTTTCGACAAAATGTAATAAAATCCTCTGCAGCATATCTGTATGTAATCTGAAATTTTGGCAAAATCTATTTTGTACTTTTGTCTTTATCTTTTTATCTATACTGGGTATAATAAAACACTCATTCTTTTCATAAAGCTTTACATAAAGTTAGAATTTCTACCATTTAAAGAGCTGTTTCGCTCGAAGTGAAACCCCGTTAACAAAAATGTGCAGACAAATACTTACAAGAGAGCTTAAGGTCATTGAGTTTACAGGAAAATATTGGTTCGAATTTCTTGCTTCTTGGCAAAATTCGTTTGGATGACGCTATCTGTTACCCATGCTGTTACATAACGTACCATTGTAGTATATTTTTATTTTCTGTAGAGAGTTCTGTTTTACGCTGAAAGCTTGTGATAATAGCTTTCCCATCCTTCTGAAATAAACTTACAAAGATATACATTAAGGCTATTTATTAGGGTATACCAACAGTTTTTTTTTCTTACACAAGGCGTAATCTGTATCCTAATTAATAGGTATACGAGTTTACTGTACAAGCGATTTATTAAGATTTGTCAAATGACATCCTGAGCTGATGGCTCTGCGATTTTTTTCTTTGGGAGCTTGTTTGTGTTGGTGTCTCTTTTACACCTGGAATCATGAGCTTACAACTATATTCTCGATGTTCTGAAGACCTTACATTGTAAAGCGGGAAAGTAGATTATAGTTTTGACGTTGTTTGTGTAGAACAAGGTTTCTAATGATATCAAATTTACTGCTTCAAAATTTAATATACGTCGCAAGTGAAAGTTGAACAATTTTCTTGCCACTGAAGGTATTACATTTCTCTCAGAATTTGGGGACTTAAAAAAAGAAAGCCACTTAAAAGAAAAAACAGTTCTTAATTTTTTTTGCAATCATTTTGACTTAATAATTACAATACTATCGTCAAAATTGATACATACATAGTTATCCCGATATTACCGATATTTTATTTCTGGATTGAATATCTAAAATTTCTTCTTCTTATAGTTTGGAAAACTTTCACGCAGTTTCAAATATATAAGTAACACACATAATTGCGCACAATGCTTATACTGCAGTGAAAAATGCTGGTATTCTTTTAAAGATTTAATTATTTTCTAAGTATATCAGATTTACAAGCCAAACATCACTTTTCTCAGCTTTGAGAAAGAGATATAGTGGGTAAAAAAGTATTGGCAACTGCCTGTAACTGATCGTATCATCTAACAAAGGAAATGCCTGACTATTTTAGCTGAACGTAACGAACACAGGTGATAATAAACACGCACATATAATGAAACTTTCAATTCAATGTGCCTTTTACACAAAATACACAAAAAAAGTGAATTTGCTGTCAAAAAATATTGGCATTTGAAAAAAATTTTTTCAAATTGATGAATAATTCGGTGTATGGCAAAACAATGGAAAATGTTCGAAATAGGGTGGATATTCAAATTGTGAATAATGTAAGGAAGGCACAAAGGCTCGTCGCGGCTCCATCTTTCAAGGAATTTAGAATCTTTGATGATGACTTAGTAGGCATTCAACGAGTGAAAAATGTCATTACATTGAATCGCCCTATTTATGTGGGATTTGTTATTCTGGAACTCAGCAAGTTGCACATGTATGAATTTCACTATGACCATATGAAGCGGAACTATGGATCTAGAGCTCAACTCCTTTTCACTGATACAGATTCATTGACTTATTCTGTGCAAACAGAGGACATTTATAAGGATATGAGTCTGCATTTAGATTTATATGATACGTCTGAGTATTTAAAAGAACACCCCCTCTAAAGTGAGAAGAACAAGAAACGAATTGGCTGCTTTAAAGACGAATTGAATGGAGCACCTGTCTAGGAGTTCGTCGGACTAAAAGCTAAAATGTATTCTTTGCTGACTCCCTGTGGAGAGAAGAAAACGGCGAAAGGGGTGAGCAGAACGGTGTTAAGGAAGCATATCCGTCATCTCAATTGCAAAGACTGTCTGCTCAATGAGACACGATCACGAGATATGAAACGTAGAATTGCTAGTGAGAGTCATAGGCTATTCACTGTTGAAACCAACAAGGTGTCTTTATCGCCTTATGATGATAAGCGTTATCTGATAGATAGCGTCAACAGCTACGCATATGGGCATTATGCCATTTAAAATTTTATTTAATCTTTTTTTATTTTTTCTTTTAATTTTCTTCTTCATAAATTGAGATTATTTGGCGTAGATCAGGTAAAGTTTAATGATATTTAGCATATTTAACTTGTATATATTAAATTTAACATATTTTGATGATTTTTCTTAATTTTTACTTTTGCATTTAATGTTAATTTGTATATTTAATTTGTATATAATTATTTTTCTTAATTTAACGCATTCATTTACTTTGTATATAATTATTTTTCTTAATTTTTACTTTTGCATTTAATGTTATTTTGTATATTTAATTTGTATATAATTATTTTTCTTAATTTAACGCATTTATTCATTTAGTTTTTTTACATTGAATGAAGTTCTGTGTATATAATCTTTTTTAATTCCATGTTTAATGATATAAATTACATTTAGTTTATAATTTTTTTCCTTAATTTCTTTCATTTTAAGTTTGTATGTAATTATTTTTTTTTCATATACTTAACACTATAGATATTTTAGTATAGTGTTACTTTTCGGCCTCTTGAAAAACTTATGGAAAGCTTACATAAAGCTATGCATAAGTTTTTCTGTTCTAAATTTTCGGGATTGTCGAGGTGCAGTTAACTGCACCGGGTGGTGGTGGGAACAATCCTAAAAAAAAATATATAATTTATTCATTTTCGTACTCATAAGTGACTAGAGATCATGGGGTAGTGCTCTAAAGCAACCAATCATAGTACTACCCTATGAACTCCTTTTGTTTCAGGTTCGAATCTCGGTTTTAAACACTAAATCAAACTGCGCCTCCTGACTTGCACCGCCTCAATCCGCCTCCCAACTTGCACCGCCTCCCGACTTGCACCGCCTCACCTGCTTCCGGGCTCATCCGCAATCCGCCTCCTGTCGGTGAACTCTCACTTTCACACTACTCACAAGTTTATTTGCTGATAGAAGTGTTATAAAAAAGTGCAAAGAGACAGGATCAATGAAAAAATAAGATTAGAAGTGGACGATTTCGAATATTTTCTGCAAGATAAATCGTGCCATTATCAAGGTTAAGAAGAGATTAAGAAAAACTCCAAAATAAGTGCACCCCAGTTAGCCAAAGATGTTGCTCATACTTCGCATAAAACTTTTAGTGTACAGACCATACGGAATGTTTGACATGGGGGGAGTTATTATGAAAGGGCAGCTGGAAAGAATTTCATTCAGAAATTCATTTCAGAGATAAACAGTAGAAAGAGATTAGATTTTGCAAAATCTCATGTTAATTTATCAGACTAATTTTGGAACACAGTTATTTTGTCCGACGAATCAAAACTTAACAATTTCGAGAGGGATGGACGACAATATGTGGGAAGAAAGCCTAAGACGGAACTGGAAAAACAACATTTAACACTGACTGTAAAACATGTTAGAGGGAGCGTCGTAGTTTGAGGCTGTATGGCAGCAAAAGGAGTTGGTAGCCTGTGCTTCATTGATGGTACAATGACAGCACGTACGTACATTGACATATTGCGCCATAACATGAAATTCAGTGCCCAAAAACGTGGCCTAGGAACATTATTTTTCTTTCAACAGGACAACGAACCTAAGGATACCGTGAACCTCACCTGGCAATAGTTACTCTATGACGCTCCTCGCCAGTTAAAGACACCGCGTCAACCGTCTGACATAAATTCAATTGAAAATTTATGGCACAAATTGGACCTTGAAATCAGGAAACATAAAACTTCGTGTAAAGATGAACTTAAGCGTATACTCCTGCAAGAATGGCTCAAATTTCTTAAAAGGACTTTTTCAACAACCAGGACTTTTGTTTTCTTTGTGAGAAATAGATTACAAATTGTTATAAATGCAAAAGGTATCCAAAGTATTAAATTTTGTTCCCACATTTTGCTGTATGATCTTCCCAATACGTTTTTGACACGCAAATTTACATTTTTGTTGTATATTTTGTGTAAAAGGCATAGTAAAACGAAAGTTTCATTGTAATTGTGTCTTTATTGCCTCCTGTGTTCATTATGTCCAGCTAAAATTGTCAAACACTTCCTTTGTTAGCTAGATTGATATATTTTAAGCAAATGCTAATACCTTTTTTACCCACTTTAGATGCAAGCAATGGACAAACAGTCTCTTTTTTGAGAATATACCTTCTGTAAATAGCTGTAGGAAAATATATTTTATTTAGGATATTAATTAATAAATATTCTCAAAAGAAACTCCATAAAGCTGATCTTTTGTTGTTGTCTGATGTAGAAAGTCGGATAAAAATACTTCAACAGGATAATTTAATGTAAATTGATGAATAATAAAATTTAACAAACGAATATTTATTCAAACAAATGCATCTCAAGAAGTGCGTGACATCAACAGCTAAAAAAAAACACGTCGAAAACTAAAAATAAAAATATGTCCTTATTTCTTGCGTAGTCAGTAAAGAGTGCCTACGAGGACTTATCACAGCATTCACTGAGGCACGAATTCAATATCGAGGATCTTTTTCTTCAAAAATATTGCTTAGAAATTGCAGTAACTTTTTTATGGACCATATCCAGCTTACATTTGTGTGAATAGCGTTCAGCAACAGTTACGCCAAACTGCATGGCGTTTTCTCAGCCTGGAAACAACTATGGATCATTGCCAAATCTACGCAGACTGTTGCCCCGAGCATAAATGCAACAGCATTCAACTATATTCTGTTTTCAGCACAATACGCACTGCTACAGTAAGACATGACATTTTGTGTCTATTTTTCTTTTATATTCATTTATTTTCCATTTTTTCTTGGAAAAAAATTGAGTCATTCAATAGTAACGTTGGAAAGTTTTACATTTCCTCCTTTTCCCCCTCTGAAGAGCTCCGTTCTGTGTTTTATTTTATTTCTCGAATAAATCCCAAGAATGCCACACAAGTTGTGTAATTCTTCGTATGGATGGTTAAATAATGAAGATAAGTGAAGGCACTTTTAGCCCATTTAAATGCATTTTCTTCAATTTGTATTCTTAGAATAAGTCTTAAGGAAGCAGTGATATTATCTGCTAATGGGAAATATTTAAATTAATGCTCGTGAGTGTTTTATTTGTAACCATGTTATTCTTAATAGAATTTCCATGTTTCAGTTAAAATCATGTTAATTATACCGCATTTCCGAGAGAGCTTTAATTATAAAATAAAGTCATTTGCGCATCTTACGCTGATCCTTTTTGATGAAGTATCTTTAACCTAAGTTCATTTTAAGGCAGAAATTTCTGTAATAATTACATTCATTTTAATACTCAGATAACAATATCTATTACTTCTTTAAACAGGGAAATATATTTCAACAAAGTATCATATTCAAAATGGTTGCAACACAGACATTTTAAATGCAAGCTCGCATTATTCGTTACAGTAGAGATAAATGCATAAAATGCAAACCATATCTTGTTTCTTACGCGCTAGACTGTAATGCATTGTTACACAGTGTGGGATATTCAACTTATATAAAGAATAACAAATGATACTTTGTATTGCCCCGTATTTAATCATTAAATCTAACTCATCGAAGCTTGGGTTGCATGCACACATCACGGAGACCCTCCCAACAAGGACTTAAAACATATTGGAACGTCCCATAAGTAATATATTTTTATGCATGCTTTTTGGTTTTCAAAATTAAAAGGGGGAACAAATAAAAGTCTGAAAGGATTAAATGTTAATGTCACATCAGAGGGTTTGTTAAGATTTTTTTATGCTTTCGTTGGACTCACAATTACATATCTTCTCTTGTACTCATGCCTACTCATACGCCTCATACTGTCGTTTTAATCACAAGCATCACTTTCTTCACATATACGCCATATAAAGTCCAACAGCAAATTCAAAAGTGGTTTCAAAAACAGTATATATTTAGAATTCCCTTTGCAGTGTTAAGAGTTGACATACAGTCCAGAAGGGCCATTATTCTCGAGCCCCACTTTTGCATTGAATCACATTTGTTGTCTTGTTTCACTTTTCAAATGACTATCAGATGGCGCGAACAGCCGACTAAAATATAGTGTCGAAAGGGAAAATATATAAAATGATTTTATTGAATACAGAGAGCGTAATTTCACAAGTACACCTGGCGATTTATAAAAGGGATAAAGAACTGCGTTTTATATCGCTTAGTTTGTTAATCCATAATAAGCAGATTAAATGTGACCAAAAAATTACCAAGCTTACGTTTCGCAAAACGGCAACAAACTGATGCGTGGAAGTTAAAAATATTTTATACTGGATATGTTTAAAATTCCATGTAAAGTGTTGAATGTTGCCATATTAGCCCTTAATGCACCTTGGTATGTTCGTAATGACGTGATTCATTCGGACCTTATGATGTCGTAATTAAAAGACTTAGTCAAAATTTGTTTGCCAAAATTGAACAGATTGATAATCGTGCTTTACAAATGCTGCCTGCCTTCTATTCGTCGATCCCAAGCTCCTCAAAACGACCACGGTCTGTGATTGGACGGGAGTACGGGATCTTCCCTCCTGTTAAAAGACGACGATCCATCCATGCCAACTGAACTGAACTGAACCCCCCTAGCCTTCAGTTCCAGCGACGCCGCCGTTCACTCAACTGCTCCAGATATGCTTCACACATGATTATCAATCTGTTTCTTTTAAATATCACATAATTTACGCCAGATTTAATTTACCAAATTGCTATTCACCGTTAAATAGTCATTACACTACTATCATATAACTATATTATAATCCATGTGACCAAGGAGCCTATTAATCGTAAAATCTTTCCTATCTGCTTTATCTTTGGTGTTGTATTCATGTTACAAGAATATGAAATATCTCAAAAAATTATTAAAAATCTTAAAATACCAAAGCATCCTGTGTTCTCCCTAGCTCAGTGGTTAGCGTGTTGGACTCGAGACCGAAGCGTCCCGAGATCGAGTCTCGCTAATCGCTCCTTAATTTTTCCGAACTTATAATATTTTTATAAGTACTTCTTTTTGTCTCTGTAATTTTTCTCAAGTCACGTTGACTTCCTTTTTATTTTTCCTTAACGTCTTTTATGTAGTTTTTTCCTATTTCTGCTCCCTTTTATTAACTATGATGTGGAGGTAGAGGGTTCTTTACCCTAGGCACACCGTAATAATTAATCCTTGGATCCTTGGAATGTTGCCATACATTTTTTTCATTCGCTATTTATACTTTTTAGTGTTATATAGAAATATTATTTGGTGGCAACATAATTTTGCTTGTGTTGCCACTTTTTGTTTCTCCCGGCAACGTTAAAAAAGTGTTACGTTAAAAAAAGTGAGATTTGAGACCAATAGCACATCATTCATTTTTAAATTCATTTGTTATCTCAAATATATTTCATTTTATCCATAAATTCATTTTTTACTTAAAATATATTTCCATTTTTTCCATAAATTCATTTTTTAATCTAAAATATACTGCCATAAATTATCTGTTAGTGTTTAACAGTTAGGAAAGAATCTGTTCAGTCTGGCTTTGCGGGATCGTTGATCGCTGATCCTTTCCGACGACGTTCCAGAAAAGGCAACGTTCTTGGTTCCCAGTTCAGAACTTCTGGAACCACCATTGACATTGATTAATGCACATTGTCCGATCGACATAGAGTGCACTAATTCCTATTATTCATTGTTTAATTTAACTCATTAAGGAAAGTATGCCAAATATACTTCTTTGTAACTTTTATTTAGCTTTGAAGAAAAATTAAAACCAAACTGTACTATGCAAATCTTTAGGCTAAAAATAAAAACAAGGTATAATTACTCTCTGTTTTTATAGCAAGTTGATCGGCTAATTTATTCCGTTTATACCGCCTAACTTTTAGTTCCATTGAAAAAAATGCATTATTTATGAGATGATTCAATATACATAATATTACCATATTACTACAAAAAGGTAAAATTTTCGAATAATTGCTTTCCATCGTATTTCTTCGAAATATTATACATATGTCAAACTCAGCAATACTAAGCAATATTCAACAATAGTTTCGATTAGAAAACTTTGTAAAATCCACGGTAGGCTTGATTGTATTCAGTTTGAAGGTAAAATTCGTACGCGCTTCTCTTATATTTATTATTTCTATCCTGGTTATACAATAGTATTGCTTTGTTTTTTTTTTTTGGATTTTAAGCTTTCGGAGTCTTTCGATTATCCTCCCATCCCGCTTTATCACTAGGATTTTGCAACATTTTTATTACCTTAAGGCAATATTGTATTCTAAGATCTGATTTCTTCATTTTATTTAACTGTATTTTCTGTTTTCAATAATGATGATTTATCACAAGCAAGACTTGACTTTTGTCTACGCCTACAAGTCCAAGAACTGTTATTCTAAGTCTTAAATGATCTCAAAACTATACTATAACTTCATATATAATCCCCTTTTTTACATAAGAATATGAAAATGAACTAGCTTCCTTCTCAGACATTAGTAAATGGACCTTATCGTAAGCATAAAACTTGCTACTAATGATTTCATGCCTAGTGACCAGTTCACTATTTACATACTTACTAAGCATCTAGGAATATGATAAGACTACTTCTTATATTTAGCTAACCGAAGTTATGTTATACTGTCTATTAAAACGTATGTGCAGTTCACAACATAAATTATAACTTCTTATAATTTGAAAGGTTGCATGATTATTTTTACATGTAGTAATTCAAAAATATTATGTTTCTGACATACTTCATTTCCCATGCTGTAAATATTTTATTTTCTAGAAGTTCATTCTTTTTCAGTTTAAGGCATCATAACGCATTCCATTCAGTACTTCTAAGGCATCCTGAACATATTGCTTGAGTACAGAAGTCTCTTATAAAGTGTATTATCGATGTTATGGTCTCTCAGATCATGGCAAACAAGTTTTACACAGGCAGTTGTGTCCGAAACCATAACTTGCCGCCCGCTAGAGGAAAATAATGCATTGGTTCAGTAACGAGGAATTGGCTGATATGGATTATGTTTTAAAGGACCGCGGATAGAATCGAAAAGCCGTGAGATACATGTGCTGACAGCTATTCCCAAACTGACGTTTGCCAAGTTTTCCATTGTTATCCAGATTAAGTAAATCTAGAGACATCGGTCGACAATGCATAGACATCGGTCGACAATGTATTACATGTTCCCCTGCCGTAGAGGAAGCTGTGCTATTGAGAAACTGAGAGACCACTACGATTACCTTACCTCAACTCCACGGATTGTTTTTTCGATTGGGGATACATGAAGTCTCTGATATACGAAACACCCGTAACATCTGCTATCGATATGGTCGCCAGGAATGTGATAGCGGTTACATATGCCTATAAGAATCCATGCGTCGACGTTGTGAAGCACGCGTTGAGGTGGATAGAAGGAATTCTGAACATTTTCTGTAACCATGATTATTTCCTTCATATGTAATTCTTTTTTTAAATAAAGTTATGTTACAATACTATCGACTGCCTTTCTTTGCCAGTCGATCAAGTTACGGTAGCACCGCACAGTTTTCCTTTCGGACACAAATTCCCGTGTAAAACTTGTTCGTCATAGTCTGACAGTCCAGCACGTAAAGTTTGTAAATGTGCTTTTGGGACACCCTGTAGTCTGAAGTCTTTTACTATTCGCTTCTTAATTACGAGACCTTCTGTACATTACCTCTCTAATTTGGTTCTTAGAATACTGTGTGCTCTGTCCAAGACAAGGCGTCCTATTTAATGTGTGCAAAGATATTAGGGATCGAAAATGAAACATAGATCGCTTCTCTGTAACCTTGATACTGGATCATGTGAGAGCTTACATCAACGAGAAACAAACATTTTGAGCTAACTATTTCCTACTACAAAGTAAACTAAAGAAAAGCATACGATAGTCAAAAGACCTTCCGAAGGTAACAAATCTATGAGCGTTATTCAGCAGAAATATTTCTGTTTGGTCCTATTTAAAAAAAGGACAACAGAGATTAAAATTTCATTTCTCAAAAAGTTCAAATTTGAACTTAGAAATTCTCACTGATATTTATTTTATTATTTTTCGGGAATAAAATATAGGTTTTCATTGTCTTCAACTTTTCCAGCAAATACTGTGAATCCTATAAGCCAAGAAAGAGCAGAAAACCAATACAAATCAATGTGTCAGCTTTACTACATCCCGTATACAATTTCTATTTTATTTACTCCAGCGGAAAACAGTAGCTGAAAACATCTCCAGTAAAATAGAAGAAACACATGCTTTCTGGATAAGTACCGCACAATTGCTAGAAAACATAGGTTAAATTTCTTTCTTCCTATGATTCGTAATAAAAAGCCTTTTTCGTACAACAGTTAGCACAAGAAGCACTTTAATTTACAACATTCCTTACATACATTTCGTCTTTTTGCGATGTCGAAATATAAACAGATCTCAGGTTTACCATGGGAAATCAGAAATGACAGATACTACGTATGAGCCACTTAGACTACAGTGACTATTATTCATAAATTATTGAAGATGAGATAAATAAAGAAGCTGATGATTAAGTATAGCGAAAATTAAATATGAAATTGATAATTATATATGATAATACATTAAACATGAAATGTTATGCTTATAGAGAATTTCACTCCATAAGTTAACAATATTATTTGTGCGTTATATAAAAGAAAGATCTAAGTAAATGCAAATGCAGTTTTAAAGATAAAGTGTAGTGCTAACTTTTAAAACAAATAATAGAAATATGATAATATTGTCTGGAAAATATTAAAAGCTTAAAATATATTGGTGCGAATGCTCTACCATTGCCACAATGCTCTACTAAATAATATTCGAAACAATTAAATTTACGGAAAGAAAAATTTTAACTCTAGATGATACTTTATTTTTCAAAACTCAGTTCAAATAACTTTACATTTATGAAATTCGTTTGAATTAAAATAATTTAAATATATGATATAAAAAATTATTACATCACATAAAAACAATTCTTATTTAAGTTTATGTTTTAAAAATTAGGAAATGTAACTTGAGAATAGAAAGATAATTTAAAAAATTACAAAAGGTTTTCTACATTGGATTGTATGGCATACGTAAGGTTAACTATTACGAAAAGAATTACAATTGTTTACAAAAATGTTTTTTTACTGTGCATAAATTTTAGTTTTCGGGAATTAATTAGCGATGTAATTCAAGAAAAATGTCTGGAACATAAAGTATTTATTCATAAGAACCTTACTAACATATGTTTCGAAAATAATGGTGCATTATTTGAAGAAATTTAAAATAGGAACTAATTAGTTTTATAATAAATTGTTTACATACCTTAACAAGAAGAAATGTTTAAGATTTAAATCAACATTAATTAAAGCACTTACATTATGTTGTTATTTCCTAGTGAAAAGATGTATTATCTGTTCCTCCTTCCAAAAAATCAACCGCTGTATAAAATGTTAAAAGCATTTATTAAATAATTTTAGCTCATTAATCTGTATGTCTGAATACAGTTTATGGAAGATAGCAGCGTACACAAACTGTAACACAATATTATAAAATTATTAGAAATATAAGCACATCACATTCCTACATGTATTACATACTAACACCTTGCTTGGTATCGGGTGAAAGATTATTTGTAATCATAGCATACAACTTCAGAAATTTGTTTTCGTAGCATATAGTTTTATAAATCTCTTTCTTTTTAACACATACTGTGTTAATTTTTATAAAATTGCCATTCAAATGTATAAGAAGTTATATCAAATTATCTATACTTGTATATATAAGCGAAATACCACTGATTCATCATGAGATCTCTGAAACTATATACCCGATTGACTTGATGCAAAAATGAAATTTTGCATAGTTACTCATTCCACGATGTACAGAATTTAAAATTAGCTGGAGTAGATTTACAAAATGACTGTGTTTCTCATAGTCAGATTTATGTGGCGTGTTCAAGAGTAAGTTCACCTGAGGATCTCATCTTTCTTCAACCAGAAACACGTACGAAGAATGTTGTCTACAGAGAAGTTTTATAAATTTATATTATTTTACAGCTTTATATATATTTAACTGTTATCATAAGTTTCATGAAAATAAATGTTATTATTAAGAGAAATAAATTATTGTGATGAAAAATAAAAATGTTGTTGTTATTTATAAAAATGTCCATACACGAGAAAGCAAAGACAAATAATTATAATTGATTAAAAATTTGATTTAATAAATTTTAAAAAAATGAGCAAGGAATTAAAAAATTCTCAAAATCTGTCCTTAGTTTTATCTTGGCAATCTCTCGTGGTGTAGGCGTACTGGAAATCCCGTCACGTTAAATAATGAGGACGCATCCCAATACACAGTACCTCATAGGTGATGTGGAAATCTGTGTATGACAGATTCACTGACTGGCACTATATTTCCCGACTTCAAAAAAATTGACATTCATTAGCAATTCGAAATTAGACATTTGGTCCATATAAGAGATCTAGGTTCACATTCAAATAGATAGTGTGCCAAGCAAAGCAGGCGTATATTAGTTAGTAATTATATAGGATCAAGAAATATGAATGACGCACGAGGAGTTCAATTCAGGGAAAGTCCATCTTTTATTAAATCAGCAATTTAATAATATCACCTAAATAAAAGTCTGCAGAAATTTAACAACATAGTGAAATTTCTCTTTTGTAAAATTTAATTAAATCTTTTATCTTTAGCGTCTTGCATATATGATCAGACCATAATTAATATAAATCAAAATTAAACATTAATAATAAGCAGTTGATAGTTTAGAACCTTTTAGTTTCTTACAATATACTTGAACAAATTACCAGCTTTTAAGAAGCAGAAAATAATAAAAATCAAATGACCTTCCAGTTGTTACTGGATTTGAGTACAAATTGTACCTGAACATCACAAGAAAGGCCTTGAAATAAATCCTTACTATGTATATTACTTAAAGGAAAACTAGAAGAAAGCATAACACTAAGTCAAAAAAATCCAAGTGGTGATCAATTATCGTCTGCTATATTTTTAGTTCAGATATCACATCAGACAATATTCTGTATTTTGAAATAGGAAACGTGAAAAATTAGATGTACCTTCTTTCGGATTCAAATCAGGTTTCTTCCATTCGTTAGCTAGGTTTGCTAATTATAAACGCATTCCTGGAAGAAGGCAATAATACCTTAAATTATGTTATAATTTAACGGCAATGCAGAAGGAAACTGAAACCTGATGCAAACTGTTACGAATTTCTAGTATCAATTATATTATATTTATTTGACGAAAATTTACGATTTCAGACGATTAGCCACACAAATTAAATATATTGAAACTCACTATTTCATTATCTCTATTTCAATGGTAAGCACTTATGTTTTAATAAAAATAAAAAAAAGAGTGACAATTAATTACATAATTTCATCTGTGTTGACCGTGTATTAAAAAACCCTAATAGTTTTGCATCTGTTAAGATAAACTATTTTTTACCGTTATTCCTCCTTTCATTTAAAGATAAATCTAGAAAAAAATACTGTCAACTTTATTATAACTGGATATTTTCACTTTGCTATTGAGGAAAAAACAATCCTTTCTACTTTTTATATATTTAGTTGTTAATTTTATATACGTTAGAGATGCTAACGCAATAGAAATTATTATTGCTTTATAAATGATTTGGAATATTCACTTTGTATGAACAACTTTCGCTTAGCAAGACAGTTCATTTATTTTTTCCTTTTTTATTTTGTGCATAGATATATTAAACATATTTTTTGCGTTGAAATGTAAGAAAGGAATCAATCTGAGGTACTCAAATTCAAAGAAAATTGGTGTATTATATCGGTAACTGACAGCTTGAAGCAGTGTAAATAATGTCCATTGAGATACAACAGCTTAAACAAGTTTTCTGCCTTTGTTTTCAACACAAGTCTCTAACACATATGTGTTACATTAAATTTTTAAAAGCAGTAGTTCATCAAATGTATTACAACGGAAAGAAACTTTAATATTACATCAGTAATTGACAGCAAAAATCCATAGCAAATATGAAGTTTAAATTCGAGATGTTGCGAAAGAAGCTCACTTTCCAAAACAATGCATGTCTCATTAGTTTCAGCTGTTTCAGATGAATGTTTTTTGTTCTGTTTCTGCAGCTGACTTTTTCCATTCATTATTCTTCTTTACCGAAATGATTTCAAGCAGAATAAGGTAACATAGTAATATGCTTCTGAAAGTTTATTACTTTTATTCACTTTTATCTTTTGTTCTCCATCCTTTCTCTCTTAAATTTTATTTCCGTTAAATAGCTAGAAGCTGGAAACAGTGTCGCTATTATCTACTCTTCAGCTCTTGCCAATCAGTCTGTTCCAATTATTTATATCATTTTTAAATTGAAAGGTATACAAGGCAAGGAATTTTACTCGTAATTTAAGGTTTTATGTGACATCGAGTTAGCAGCTAGAAATCATAGATATCTTATACTTCCCGATAAAAGTATAAGTCCTTTTACATGCGGGACAGCTAATGTTGCTAAACATGAAAGGTTAACACACAGGGTTTGTGAGCATGTACTGATTTTAGCTACATGTAAACTTGACTCAACAATACACATGCAATTCTTTATAGGACTAAAATTAGAATGAATCTTTTCTCAACAAGTAAGCTTTTGTTTTAAATCATTTTTCATATTCTTAAAGATAAATGCAGATTATTTTCAGGAGCGAAAGGGTTCCATAGCAACGAAAACATAAACACGTTATCACACACACTTTAATTTCTGAAAATCGATTTGTCAATGAAAGGATATTGATTGAAGTCTATTGGACAGTTTCTCCAATAAGGGAATTCTTGATCCATATTATAAGTCTCGGGTATCTTTACCTAAATACACCAAAGATAATTAATAATTTATGCATGTTGCATTTAACGTTTACAATAGTTAAGCTTTGATATATATTTATCAGAATTGATGGCCATTAAATAAGACAAATTAAGTTCTACCATAAGAATAATCACTACCAGAGTTTCTATAATGTGCCAAATTTAATATGAATTTCATGGAAATCGTTTCCCGTAATTTGGTTCAAGTTAAAAACTTCGTTTTATGATAGAATGCTAGTTAAAATTAATTCCTCTAGGATATATGTTTATGATGCTAAGATGAAAATTTAATTTTTCTGGCACTATAGAATATTTTGTTGTTTTACGTAGAGAAAATATTTGTTACAAATCGCGTGCACAACAATTCAGCGAAAAGCGTGCGCTGCTACAAGTTGAATTAATATAAATAAAAATTTCTTTCGTTTAGTAAGAGTTACGATACTCTTTCTTGGGATTGGGTTACGATGAAATAATAACTTAGTAAGATTTCTTCTCTTCGTGCCGTTTGTTACTACTGGCTAGAACAACTATTTTAAAATATGTTGTTTCATATGGCTTTATCGGAAAGATAAACCCAAGCATTTAAAACATCCAAACATTTTTTAGCTCAAGTATCACACAAGAATACTGAAAATTAATAAAAGAGATTAAACAATAAAAATAAAAATCAGAATAAATGAATATGGGAGCAAAAGTAAAAAGTTAAAAATTTAAACAATAAGAAAAGGAACATAAGAGATGTAGTTTTTACAAGGAGTTCATCAAAGCTCTGTCATTGCAATATAGTTTACTTATCTCACTACTTTCTGAGATTCTTTATCTAGTTCTGGACATAAAAGAAGGGGCTCTGCATTCAAAATGCCCGAATTACAAATTTGACATATACTAGATGGAAGGATGCCAATTTCATTAAGATGGTGTGCTATATAATCGTGGCCTGTTTGCAGTCTGAAGCTTGCCACAGCCTCTTTACGGGGTTTTTGACAAAACCTTTTCCATGTGTCTTGAATGTTTAGGCCAGGATTTTCCTGTTGATTTTGCTGCCTAGTAAGATTTAAACATACCCATTACTTTCTCAAAAATAATTTTAAATGACTCTGCGGGGAGTGGTTTGCTGTCTTGTGGCTCACGTGTTCCTCTCTTGACTAGTGAGTCTGCCTTTTCGTTACAGTCGATACCTACACGTGAAAGGATCCATTGAAGAACGATTGTTTGTTGTGTTTATGAAGAAAGTTCAAGGTTTGTATTATGTCTGAGATAATCTAGGTATCTGAGACATGATTTATAACTACAGCTTGGATGGCTGCTTTGGAATCGACTAAAATAACTGCTTTGGAGAAGCAATCGATCGTAAGGTATTCCAGAGCCAGTGAGATTGCAAGGATTTCATCATCAAAATTCGACATGAAGTGTTCCATAGAAGTACATTGGGAAACAGTTTACTGTGCACACCAGCCCAACTGTTGTCGTGTATTTTAGAGCCATCAGTGTATACTCTAGTCCATTCAGGTTCAGGATATTGCTTATATAACATACATAATATGTTTGATTTTAATACTGCACCAGGAATGCTTTTCTTTCCCAAGTCATTAACATCTAGCTGGTATTTGATATCAATATATTCAAGGGGATTAACCACGACCTTGTTACAATTCATTGGTTTGTTTTGGAAGGCAATGTTATTCACGTCCGTGATATCGTTAATTCACACGTGCCTCCTCGGTGGTGCTAAATGAGCAACAGCTATGACTAACTTTAAAATGTACCACTTTCTAACCTGTGTCTTAAATTTCGGAGATTATTTCTTAAACTAGTAGTCTCTCGTAGTTGTTTAGCTCAAATACAAGTCAGGTGAAAACTGAAATCTGAATATGAAGATCGGAAAGTATTATTTTTTAAGTTTTACACCTTTTAATACTGTAACGTTTTAATGCTAAATCGAAATCTTAAGCTAAGCTGCAGTTTGAAGTTTTCTGCCTAGATTTATGTAATTCATTAACAGTTAATTATGAAGTAAGATTATAATTATTTGACGAGTATTTGCAATTTCAGACGATTAGCCACACAAATTAAATATATTGAAACTCATTCTTTCATTATCTCTCTGGTAAACACTTGTGTTTAAAAAAAATCATAAAAAAAGGGAATGACATTAATTACATCATTTTACCTCTTGTTGACCGCGTATTAAAATTACCCCAATAATATTGCACCTGTTAAGATAACTGTTTTTAACGTTATTCCTCCTTTTATTTAAAGATAAATCTAGAAGAAAAATGCTGTCAGTTTTATTACAACTGGATATTTTCATTTCGCTATTGCGGAAAAACGATCTTTTCTACTTTTCTTGTATTTAATTGTTTACTTTATATAAATTAGAGATGCTAAAGCAATACAAATTATTATTGCTTTACAATCCATTTGGAAGATTCACTTTGTATGAAAAACTTTCGCTTAGAAAGGCAGTTCATGTACGTTTTCTTTTTTATTTTCAGCATAGCTATATTAAGCATACTTGTTGCGTTGAAATGTAAGAAAGGAGTCACTCTGATGTACTTAAAGTCAAAGAAATCTGCTTAATATATCGGTAACTGACAGCTTGAAGCGAAGCAATGTAAATAATGTCCATTGAGATACAGCAGCTTAAATATGTTTCCTGTCTTTGTTCTCAACACAAATCTTTAACACATATCTGTTACATTAAATTTTAAAACAGTAGTTGGTTGAATGTATTACAGTAGAAAGAAACTTGTTTCCAGGAAAGAAACTTATGTTTCTTAGTTAACCATGTAAATTACATTAATTTATGAAACTTATACGTTAGAATCTGTAAGTGTTTTATTAAACAAATTTGCATCTCAAAATCAAATGAAACATATGTCATCCTGCGCTAAATTTAATATAAATCGTAAAATGTTTTAAAACATTCTTTGACAAAATTACAGAATGAAATTCATGAGGAATAATTTGCCTTGAAAGTGTTTTATGAAAATCCAGCATTATTAGATATTACGACAATTTTAGAACTTTTATAAAAGTGATAAGAGCCATCCTGTTGGAATTAGAGGCTACACACGCTTACATAATTCATGACTGTAATCAGTAATGCTTAACTTTTTCTGATTTGCTGAATGAAATCCTTTATTTTGTTCTTTTGTGCCCATATTTAATGGTGAACGTTTACAAATGAAAATATGCAATAGTACAAGAATGGAAAAATATTTGATTCCTCAAACATTTCAGGAATGTTCTATTCCTATCTGTTTTATGTATTAAAAAAGATCGTTACAAATTATTTTGGAAATTTCAAGACTACTTTCTACCATTGGAATATGAAACCAATGTTATTAAATATTGTTTAACAGTCAAAATAAAGACTTTTTTGATTTCCTGGCTGGGAATGTTTAATAAAATATGCATTGCCTTGAACTTAATTTCGTTATTAATGTTATGATCTGCCAACGTGTTTATTAACATAACATTTCTAAAATTACTTAGATTCGTTATTTTTAAAAACTTTTCTATGTTGCCAATAGAATAAAGTCGTTATTTTGCGGTGAAAATTAAATGGCATCAAATCATAATTCCAGTTTAATTGAGAACACCTTATCACAGTGCTTTATTAAAGCAGGTTGAGTTCTAGCTAAAGTGTTTTGAGAATAAAATTTTGATGGCATGCATCGTATGCTTGAATTTAACCAATTCATTTCACAATACAAAGTTTATCATTTTTCATGTATCAATTGTTACGAATCATCATTTCAGTTTTAACGCAGAATAAAATATAATAAGTGTATAGCAGAAATATCTAGCAGTATCTTCGAATAAAGACAACTCAAGAAAATTCAGAATTAAAAAGTGTACAAAATGCAGCAATAATCATGAACTTAACTCTCTTCACTTATGAACTAACTATGAAATATCTTCTAGAGGGTGGCTAATAACGAATTCGCTTCATTCAGGTGATTGAATAGTAGTTTATTAATAATCCGCGATTACGTTTCAGAGAACAATTTTAATATGGTAAACTACTATGCAATTTAATTCTTATATGTGCGAATGCAAATATTTTTCCAAAAATAGCACTCGTTTTATATTATCCCATGCAGTACTTGAAATGAAAGGATCAAAAGTGAAGGTTTCAGAATTTTTTCATAGCATAGTCATTGAAATTGTAGAGAGCAGATTATCAGAATCTCACTGTGGACAGATAGAACTTATTTGGACTTAAGTAGTGAAAGAATAACTCATTTTACAATTAGGAGGTCACTCAAACAGTAGTAATTTCACAAAGCAATCATTTTCCTATTTCTCAATTTAATACATAAGACAGATTTCTCATATAGCAAACAGTTGTTTCTTTTAAACTTTTAAAAAAGCAGAAACAGCCGAATAAATATCTGTAAAAATCTTATAAATGTATGCAAAACTGTCAGAATGAAAAATCTCAGCTGTCGTTAGTTGAGTAAATGTAAAAACGCGGGTGTTTGTTTGAAATATAAGAGGAGGAAGAAAAGAAGATTTTTGCTTTTCAAGGAATATCATTATAGCTAAAGTGCATGTTTACTTTGCTGCATTACTTGAATGGCACTTTTGACATACATTGCATCTTAATAACTGAGTCTTCATCTTCAATATTTAGCACATAATTCGATCTAAAATTAACTCAATTACTAATTTAATGGTTATTTAATCTGAGAAAATTGCTGAGCTATCTTAAAACATGAGATATCAGCTGCACTCTTGCCAAATAAAGAACCTCGAATCCGATTTTTTACCTGATATATTACACCTTAAGACAGCTCACATCTATTACCACCCCTAAAAGAACATCGAAACTAACAGAGCATCGAAAGAAACATTTCCGCGAATTTTTGCTTTCGGGAGATCTGGTTGGTTGACTTACGTGAAAACCAATTCTTTGAAGAAAGCATACGAAGGACACAACTTTATGTAAAACATTTCCGTCTGAGTTGCTAAATGTCCCGCTCAGCTAGGTGGGGCATCGTTTAAAACGAAACATGTCAAAAACATTTTTCCTAGCTTCACGCCATCCGTACATATTATAACCCCTTTACGCCAACAGGGCATGTATGCTTTATTTCGTTAGATATCTACCTTTCCTATTGGACCACAGAGGTGAGACACGAGAACCAGTCGGCCACATGCAAATCGTGATGAGTTATTGTCTATAGCATTTTTAGCCGAATATGACTGGAAAAAAATTACGTTTTCTGGAGTGAGAAACACGAATATTTACTGACGCTCGCCCCAGGAATCGAACCACATATCTCCAATTAACTGGCTGAACTTGTTAAATTCTGCGCTATAGGATCACGCGAAGGTAGAAAAGTAAGAATATCTGTTATGATACTCGATGAAGATTAAATATAGCTATTGAAATTAATATGCATTTAATATCAAATCCAATTCTAAATAAAATTAATCACTTTCACATGATTTTTGAAAACAAAAACTATAAAATTGATATATTCAACAAATCTTAGTCTCTGTGGGAATGAATGTAAAAACGTAAAACAGTTGTGATCGTCAGACCAAGTCTTTAACGACTAATATTGCAAAGCAAGTAAAAAGCAACCCGTTTATTTAAATTTACCTATTATAACAGTTAAATTACAATAATAAAAAATATTAAGCGATATTTGATTCTAAAGGAAGAATTGTAAACAAGCAAGCACACCAAATATGAAACATTTTTAACAGCAATAAACTATATCACTAAAATTAAATACAATGAAATACTTCGGTAAATGACAGGGAAACATTTTAACCTCCAACTTGAGTCTAGATTTGATGGATCGCGTTCGTTAAAATGTGCTGTGGTGCGTGGCCGTGTCATTTAGATTTCAAGAACCCAGTTTCCACAGAGTTTTAAGAATTCCCTTTGCCTCATCCATCAAGCCCTCAAGTGCTGTAAAGACTTCACAGAAGCCACACAAGAATTCCAAAACTTTCAAGCTCGGTTTCTTATTAATTGGTACGTGGATCTTGATTCTCGACTGGCTGAATAAACTCAGATCTAGTGGTAGTACCATTGTTATAATATGCAGCTTTAAAATAGCGCTTTTAATACACATAGTACAAATGTTATGATTAAAATGTTTATGATAATTAAATGTAATAATATAATGGTAATGTAAATATGGTTTGAATAAATTTTCGTTACCTAGTTCAGAGTATAAATGCCAGCAGAGTGCAAAGGAATCTTTCAATTGTATATCAAAATTGCTTATGGTGATTCCTTTTAAGTAGATTAAAGTAATGTTGATTATTATAAACTTATTTTCAAATTAATGAGTGTAGCTGAAGAGGTTAATAAAAGTAAATGAAGAATATGATACTTCAAAGCCTTTGTTCTGGTGTTCTGGATCTCGAAGAGAAGTTTCAGAGCAATGTATTGGATTTCAAATTTAGGCCTGAACGTTTGCGACTGCTGCATCCATACATAGAAGTCGTACCAAGCATTCGATAGGAAGAAAAATATCTCGTGTTGATACATGATTATCACGGCAACATTGGGTACAGATCTTTAAATTCCTGTATCGTTATGCTTCTATTTAACTTGAAACGGAAGTGAAGAAAATTACAATATCGCTAGCACTAATGGAAAAAATGGCCAACGATAAATGATCTTACTGTATAAAAATATGAATAGTCATTGCCTTTTTCTTTTAGACTTAGGACAAACGTTTATTTTGAGATGTTGAGAAGTAAATGATTTTACTCAACAAACCAACAGGAATTTATATTTACCTTTGAATATCTGTCTTCGTGAAGGATACTAATCATTAAATTTCTTCTCATTTCCGTCACATGTGAGACAAACCACATAAACGTCCAATTACCATGAACTGTACGATATCAAACTACTACCATTCAGTAGCTATACTCGGCCACTATGCCACTGAACTCGTTAGTGTAGCTAGGGCACTAGTTTTCTAGAAGCATAAAAGTAAATTGATTTCTCATCTTTCAGCAGTATTATAGCAAAACATTTTGCAGAAGTTATACACTAAATATTAACATTAAGTTACATATAAGCAAAGGACATTTATATAAATAAACACCCACATAATTGAAACTTATTTATTCGAGTATTTTAGGAAACCAGTTTCTTTCGTTTGGAGTACGAGTATTTGGAAAATACAAAATTCAACTTTCCACATGCTTGCTGAAAAAAAATCCAGTTAGTATAATTTCTGTAAAAACTTCAGAGCTATATGCGTGATTGAATAATTTGATTTGACAAGTTACAAGAACATTAATGAGTAATATTTTACATATTTAAGAACCTTTAATCGGCAGAATGAAGCAAAAAAGGAAATGTGCTCCGTTTGCTTTGCCTGTATTCTCTAGCAACAACAACGAAATTTGGTGAAACTGACAATAGTGTATCAGTGCACATTTTTATTATTACATTTCTACTATTAGCTCACGCTCTCCCTATATCTTGTTCAAATTTTCAATCGATAA
The DNA here is from genome assembly GCA_000611955.2 of Stegodyphus mimosarum. Classification (NCBI taxonomy): domain Eukaryota; kingdom Metazoa; phylum Arthropoda; class Arachnida; order Araneae; family Eresidae; genus Stegodyphus; species Stegodyphus mimosarum. The sequence continues at coordinate 96,112 of KK119328.1, read as the reverse complement.
TAAAATACTTTTTATTCACCCACTCAAGTTCAAATACATTTCTTTAAAGCTTGCAGTGGATGTCACTTGATGTTATTACAGTTTTTTCACACATTAAAATTTTTTAAAGTTTGTAATTAAAATAAATTGTATTTTTTAATTCATTTTTTTGCATTTAAAAAAATTTTCTTTATTGCTCTAAGTAGGAATTGATTTTAATTTTTTTATATTACTTGTTTGTAATAATGTCCGGCATTGAAATTCTGTAGATAGATTAATACAAGTTCTACATTTGTGTTTATATATTACACTGACAGTTGTTATCCATTGTGGAAGTAAGATGAATACAAAATGTAGATGCCGCAAATTTCGATAGAGCATTTTGGTCATGGCAAGGCACTTCAGGTCATGATCCGTTAAATGGTTTTGCTTGCATAGTGAACTAATTTAGGGTGATGCTAATGTATTATTGAGTTATTTAAGGTGATGCTAATGCAAATGTTAGTACTGGTGAGTTAAATATAGTGAGGTATTTTTGGAAAACAAAGAACGACATTTTGCAACGTAATTCGTGTAGGATTACTAAAAGGACACAACTGTGGCGTCCATAACTGTGGAAAGGACAAACATTAACTGTGTATAAGTATATTGTACATTCCGTGGGCGCTGAACATTGTATGTTCGAGGCGTTTCTTATTAAAATCGTTTCTTCTAGTGAAGAATAAGATGAAGTTGGGAAATTAATTGTATAGCAAGTTTTAAGTGGTAAGGAAAAAAATGCATAGATTTATTCTCAGAAAGGTGATATTGCTGATACATTACATGTTAAACGTAATTTTAATTGCTGATACAACTAAACCAAAGCTTTACTGAATACAGTTTTCTTTTATGTAAAATAATATATAAAATGATGCATTTTATGATAACAGTAATTTTTATAGACAATGTTGAAAGTACTTTTATAAAACTTTCTACGTTCTATTGAGAAACTCTTCAAAGGAAAAGTATGTCTAGAATCATCCTTTAAGGAAGTAACGTAAATAATTACCGTTTTCAAAAACCTAATTTATTTTCACAAATCGATGAAAAATTATGAGTTAAATAATGACAGGGCATTTGTTCATATTCCTTAAACACATAATTTATATAAAATAAAAATAAAGAAATAAAATCGTATTTCGGATGGTGGTTAAAATAACTATAGGTGGCAAAGGGGAGAAAGCCAACCTAGCAGAAGAATATAAACAAAAATTGCAAACTAATAACAATTTGATAACATTAATTGATTAAAAACTACCTTCGAATTTGAGAAAATAAATGCGTATCGAATAAGCATAATGTTAAATAATATGACTACTTTTAGTGACAGCAAAATAGATTTTTTTAGAATATTCAATCATCTATCCATATTCAGATATAAATGAGAGATGCAGAAGGTTCAGGAGTATTCATATATCGAAAACTTTTACAATTTAATATAGTTATATAATAATTCTGTTATACTAATATACATCTAATAGTGAACCGTGTAGATACCTTAAATTTTTCTTCAAACAATATTTACAAATTAAATCATGAAATATATTTTCTTTCCTTAAACCTAAAGAACAGAAAATGTTAGACTTAGGAAATGTGGTCAAAATATCGCTTTGTATTCATATACCTAATACTGGAACCTGTTTGTTTAACACCGCTTGGGAAAGGAATCCAGATTTATTTCAAGCACATATGTCGGCGAACAGAAAATTCAATTTGTCAAATATGTTTTTGAGTAAATCTACTTCGAGAATGAAAATAAAAGTAATAAAAATTGTTGCAGACCTCCGGACATGTAAATATCTCAAATGCCTTTCTAATGACATAAAAAATATATTTTGAGAAGTAAAAATTGAAATTGTTTAACTGGAAGCAGATATTATATTAAAACTATAATACTTACAAATATTCAGACCTACTTTCTGTCTCTAAAAATACTTTAATTTCAAAGCTAGATAAATAATTGGCTGGAAGTGGAACAAATTGACTGCCTACAGGAATGAAGTTCCGACACGAATCTACATGTCTACACTGAGTCAAGCAACCTAACTCAAATTTAAATCACTGTTATGAAAATATAATCTCCAAGGATCACTTTTAATGCAACAGCAGGTTCTTTGGCAAGGAGAAACAACAGAATTAGCTATAGATAAGTCTCTACAACAATTCATGCCGGCTACAATGTTTCCTTTCAAGAAACAAAGTACGCTATTATAATGAAAGTGAATATAGTAATCTATATTAAATTAATAATGTACACCAAAATTAACTTGAAATAAAATTTGTTTTTATTATTTAAGCAAGTATGCTTACGTGTGAGTAAAAGAAGACATTGCAAATTTTATAACAGTATAAAATTATTTGTTAAATGATTAACAAAATTAAAACACTAGTTTTGAAAAGTACCAATATTTATTATTTTTATTATCATCATCATCATTATCATTACCATTATTGTTGATTTCTTGTTGTTAAATGCAAAATATTTGCAGACGTGTAAATAGTTATGTTAAAGATATTAAAATACTTCTATTTAGCTTAAATTACGACATGCCTCTGAACTTTTGACAAATAAATATAACAATCGAGAGGAAATCATGTGATCTTCAGAAATAAAACTTTGAGTTGTATTAATTCAAAGTACATTAGCGTTATTTGCTTCAGGAGAGAGATGCTTGCGTGGGGAACATTATGAAGAAAAACTGTCACACGTCAAAAGACTCATGCAGTTAGCGCTTTCGACGAGATTTGAAATCGAATCGAAATGAAGCTTTAGTACAAGAATGTGAAATTTAATGACAGTAGTTATCGAGTAAAATGGAGATATGTGAAGTCCTAGCAAAGTTGTTCCATAAAATTCAGAAATTCTCCTCCCAGTGATTTAATGATCATTGTCTTTTCATGTGTTTGGACATGCACACTAAAGTTCTGTGGAGGAACACCGTTTTCAAGTCTCAGCATCGTTTCAGGCTCAAAACTGAAATTATGAATAACGTTGTGTCGGGATTGTAGAATCTGGTGAAGATGATGCTGTACTGTAAAGTGCGGGGAGGCTCTAGGCCTGGGTAGTCTTTTATTTCGGTTGTCTAACTGGTGATTGAGATTGATTTATTGTCCAGTGTTGGACATGGACTGCTAAAAATACTCATAAAGTTTCACTCATGCGACAATTATTTTATCCTGAAAACAAGTGTTTTACACGTACGCAAATTTACGTTGCAGCTAGTTCTTTATGCTCTGGTGAAAAATAAGCCATGATAGCACAATGTCTCTTTAATACTACGGTCGTGAATGAAATAACTTATTACCATATAAACTTCGAATGAAATATGTCTTGTTTGTATGAAGTTCAACTAAAATTCCAATCCATTGAATAGAGCCATTAGGTCTCTCACTTCTAAAGAAAGCTCATGTGAATCTAACCCCTCATCAGATAGTTAAAAACAGGAGATATCTTAGTTGCAATTTAAAATTTTTAAAATCAGCGGATTCTATTATTCAAAAAGACAGAGTCTATATAAACGAACGGGAAAAAATCACCGAAGACATTTAAAAATGTTCATATTGCGTTTGAAAGAAACACACCGAAAGCAGTTAAAATGTTCATAAAATTAAAATATTATTAATTTTGGAATAAACCATGTGTGTGACTAGGTTAGTCACAAAGGGTGGCTTACCACGGCATTAATAACTGCATCCAAACATAGAACTTGATTTAGCGAAGTGGCAATAAATGGTGCTAAATTCAAGAGAGTAACATTATTCCTTTAGCATTAATTTAAAGGCAAAAATTATTTTCGAAACATTTATTTGTATTTTATAACGTATTAATAAAGATATTTTTTATTCTAAAAATGCTGTTTTATTTACTATTTTAATCTGATTGCTCGCAAAGCTAACATAAATTACTGGAAGCAAAATTTTCTGCCATCAACTTGAAACCAAACATTCGCTACTCATTCTTTACGATTTCTTCGCGTTATATACCATAAAGACGTCATTTGCAGCAGCAATTTGCTAGCGAGCATCAGATTTTTCAAAAGAAATTTTTGCATACAAAAGCAAGATACGCTCCAGGATATTACTACCGGGAGGCCCGTTCACGTCTTTTTTCTTCTGTGAATTACTGAAGGAGTGCAGAAACTTCCTCCCGTGTATTATCATTTGTTTTTCGATAGGCCATTGCGGCGTTTATTTCGTCGAGTAAAGGACATTAACGTGGACTTCGCGTGTTCCTGAAAGCCCGTTACGTCATTATCTCCCCGTCTTCCGCTCACATTAGATTTGTCATGGTAGTAGACTTTTTAAGCTTCATTTCAGAAAGGAAGTTAGCTGTGCCAATATCGTGTCTACATTTTGTTTGCTTGTCAAAATCTGTCGACTCTATGAGCGAAGAGGCTGGAGTAAAAGTTTCCATGTTGCCAGAGTAAAAAGAATGCGGGAAAAAACAGTTATTTATTTGCTCTTCCATCACAAATTTAGAACACATTCATTTTTGTCCTTTTCTAAAGAATCAGGGTAATCTTTCTTCAATATTTTAGCTGTCATTCATGCTCAAGTTCACTATAAAGTAGGAAAGAAATAATAAACTGTTGGCAAGCAAAACTAATCTCTTCACTTATTTTTATCTGCCTCTTCATAAGTATCTGTACTTAATTGCCAATCCGCAATCCATGATTTTTATTTGAATGTCTGAACATTTATCTGTCTGGCGTCTGGTTGTCTGTATGGCTGTAACTATGTTTTGCCAGGTATCTATAATAAAACCCAATAAAGATGTGCGTTATCGGTCATCGGCTGCGTTTACACTGTGCAGAACGTGAGATATTTTTACTCAACTTTAAACGAAAATTTCCTTTGATTGCAATTACTTTACTTGTCGTAGAACTGTGTTTAACAACTGACTTTTTGTGTCAATTTTTTTACCCTTTTAATCATTTTTTAATTGTGGTTTTCAATGCATTGGCGTAAAATTTAAAAAATACACCATTTGAGTTTGGACTAATAATTTTGAAATTCTTGTACGATACCAACTGAAACGTATCGAACGTTATTAAGATATTATATAATAGTATAATTGTCATTGTTTAAATACATGCTAAGTTATTAATAGCTTAATAATACCTGAATTCCTTTCCCTGTTATTTGCTGTCTGAGTCAAATTCTGAGTTACAAATTAAAGAGATAACATTCTTTTACTGATCGCATTTGTTCAAATAAATAGAAATTAGTCATAATTTTATATATATTTTCTTTCTATCTTCATTACCTGATGCACTCCACTGCATTTAACTAGTTTAAATAGCGTTACAAATTTGAAGGCAAAAAAAGCTTTTCTTTTGTATTTTATTTATCTAGAAACACATACGAAGAAACGTACAATAGATACAGAGAAAAAAATCAAAACCAAAATTGGTGTTAGATATATGGAAGTCCCTTTCATTTTCATGTATAAATAAAAATTAGGTACGTGTTTATTGATTATGTAAATACACGTAAACAGTGTAATGAAATAAAAATACACATATATGTATATTATAATGATAAAGAACACCGCCTATTTTAAATTGAGCCTGACATTTTAGCGATACGTTTTCTCTAAGGACCCTATACATTTCGAGAAATTAATTCAATTCTTCTTACACCTGCCATTGAGCAAAATATCCGGAAGAATTTGCATCTGTTATAATTAACAGAAATACCATTTGCGTTTGGAATATTGAAATTTTAACATAACTGAAGCTAAACATTAACGATAAATAGCATGCATGTTTACTTAAACCTAGAAATTAATTTCCTGCTTTCATCAACTGGAAATCGATCACAACAATGTTGCAGTTTGTTATGAGTATAGCTGAGTAATGCCGCAAACCTAATGTTTCAATGAAAGTAATATGTTAACGGCATACAGAATCCGCTTATGTTTCTTGATTACAAAATTTCTTCCCTTGTTGCCTTTGCAATATAATTAGTATCGAGAGAAGTTCTCTATCTGTTCGTTTGCATGTATAAATGAAAATCAAATAACGTGCAAGGTAGCAAGCGGCGAAATATTTAGAAGGGATATATATCAGGGTGCATTTAGTAAAGAAAGCCGTTAACTAGGTTTTCATATTTGAATTTCTAAAGTCGTCATAAAACGAAAATCATTAAGCTGTGCTCCTAAGCATTATTATAGAAATTCGTACATAACCATACATTTGAAGAAAGAATTTGATTTTTAATAAAGTTACTTTTTATTTCATAAAATAACGTGCCTTGAAAGCGGTAAGACTTCAGGTATGTTCTCACTGCTGTGTTTTATATTACTACTAGGAATCTGCTGTCTCCCCAGAAATAAGCATCAAGTACTCAGTAAATAACAAGTACTTGAACAATAGGGGAATAAAATTTAACGGTGTTTACTAAAAGTTGCTTAATTAAGCCAAGAAAAAATTGATTACCCCATCTGTAGTTTGGTAAATTCCCAGAAGTGAGTATGGTATCCATAACAAGCAGATGCTTGTGTAAAAATATATATTCAGCTCACTGTCTAAGAGGAAAGTATGTTAATTACGAAATTAAATGTTCAAGTGTTAAATTCTGTCACAATTTTAAGTTTATATTTTGCTAAACCCTACTCATGCCTAAAGATGATGCTCAGCGACAGATTGCTAACGAAATTGTTCACTAACGAAATTGTTACTCAAAAAACTTGGTCACATGTCTTAAACCTGATGAAACTTTACAACCTGGTACTCTTCTCTTACAGTGAAATTAGAAGAGATAATATTAGAAATATTAGAAGAGATAGTAATGGCAACTTTACTATTTACCTGGTTAATAAAATTCAAACAAAAAATGTGTGGTTTGCTCCCTTTTGCATATATTAATTGATTATTATGAGTCTGTAACAGGACAAAAACCAATCAGACAGACGCAACAAAGAATCCGTCAAATAACATTGCCTTAATTTACGTACATTGAAATATGTAAGACATACAGATGAGTATATTCATACGTGGCAATTAGAAAAATCAGATGATTAAATTAAATGAATATTATGTGTCTGTAAATGGATAACTGCAAATCAGACAGATGCAACAAAGACAACAATGTCTTAACGTACACTGCGGGGGAAGGGGGAAGAGACAGTTCTGTATCTCCAGTTCTACTCGGCCGATTGACGAAATTCGAATTACGTTTTCAATGTCTCGAAAGCGCGATTCAGGATATGTATTAGATTTATATATAGCATTGTTCTAATATAGGTATTTTAACACAAAAACGGACTTTTCGGAAATAACATACCAATATTTTTCCATATTTCGATTCTAATCGAATTTTCCCTAAATATTAAATTTTGTAAAATTTGATGCGAAATTTACGGAGAAATTCAAAAATTTAACTTGGCACTTTTTTTTTCAGTTTTCACTTTTTCATAATTCACTTGGCGAACTTCCATTCTATTGTGCAGGAGCGGAAAAAAAGTCACATCGTTCCCAACGTTTTACATTGTGAATGAGCGAAAAAAAAGTTACATCGTTCTTACTTTCAAACAATTTTAACAAAGTGCGTAAACCACATTTCCGCTACTATCGTTTTCAATAAATATGCCAAATTTCAAAACGCGTTAATATATAATTTCACGTATATCTTCGAAACTTTTGAATAAAAAGCTCTAATGTTTTGCAGGTATGTTCAGAAATACACTTACTTTAAGATGATTGTAAAAATTTTATAGGTTATAATTCAAAATTTTTTTTCGAAAAATTTACAAAAATTATTTAAAAATACAAATTTAAAAAATAAATTATAAAGAATGGGTAAATTTTATTTAGAATGAACCTAAATTTCGAACTGTGTACAAAAGAATCAGACAAGTTTCATAAAAAAGAGATATTAATAAATACATACCAAATTAAATTAACATTTTGAGAGCTATTTTTTACAAACTATTCGTGAGATTTTTACAAAACTTGTCAGTTTGACATAATTTGGGTCCTAGAATCGAAATATGAAAAAAAATCGGTATGTTAATTCAGAAAAAGTCCGATTTTGTGTCAAAATACCTATATTAGAACAATGTTATATTTAAATCTAATACATATCCTAAGTCGCGCTTCCAAGACATGAAAAACGCTATTCGAATTTCGTCAAACGGCCCAGTAGAACGGGAACTATGGAACTGTCCCTCCTTTTTTTCTTCCGCAGAGTACCTACATTTGAATATGTAAGACACACAGAATGAGTTATATTCATGTGTATTCTTGACACTCAGAAAAATCAGATACATTAAATTAGAATTTCCCTTTTTAAAATGCCAAGGATTATCTTGCACACATTAGTCAGCCTAACTCCTAAGAGTACATTCCTGCCTATGAAGATCGTTAGTTTGATCAAACTATTTTTCAGTAAGGTTTAATTAAAATAGAAATTCAAGAATGTAATAAAATACTGCAGTTTTTCGTGATTCAAAACATTACCACACCAAGTATATTTGACGGAAAAACTATAAAATTAACCATTCATATGGAAAACTTAAAAAAAACTGTGCCATTCGTAGCCGAAGCGTATCAGTCTGTACTTTAATATATTTATAGCTGCAAGTTCCTAAAGTACCTCGTTATGTCTCCGTAGTTGAATCAGTGATTGAATTTATACTCATTTGCAACTAAAAATTTAATCTAAAGGTAGAAATTAATGCAAAAGGGAATTTTTCTCTACGTTACGTATTCCCCAGTTCTTATCTCCCACCAAACTAGAATGAACACAAAGAAAGACAGTTGGCAGTTGACTGGCTAAAAACGAAATAATAGCACTAAAAATCAGTATGAAAATTCATGTACCGCTATTAGTCAAACATTTATGACCACTAATTGAAACGACTCGTTAAATGGTTAGAGAAAGACACTGCATTTCACAGGTCCAAGAAATTTGCTGAAAGCTTTGATTCGAAACTTAATCCTTGATGTTTACAAAGCTGCATGAACAAACTATGTATGAGCTTAATAATGCAAACAATAAAATAAAGAAAACTATGCTAATATTGCATAACATAATGCATCTATATTTATTTTGACAAAACATTCTCCGAACAATTTTTCTATTGTAATTTTAGAATAAGATTAATCAAAGTGAGATAGATATATGGTACCTTTTACAACAATTCTTTCTTTCATTTCAATGCTCTTCGATATTGTAATTTGCATGAAAAAATATAGATACCTTATTCAAATACGGGGTCTTATCTACTGATTAATTAAGAACTAAGAATCATTAAAACGCTTTTAAAAATTAATTAACGATAAAAAAGGGTAATTTCAAAGTATTTTTCTATACAGCGCATGCTTATATATTAACAATTGATAAATCTGTAGATATTTGAATATGTTGATTATCAAAAATTGCTCGTAAAATTTAATACAATATGGTCAATATGGTTAAAGCCCGAAGGCTCTACACTTGCTTTGGAAAGTTTATAAATGTGCTTTCAAATCCTTTAAAAGTGACAGAACAACCATTATATTGAATCTAATAAATAAAAAATGCATGATCGTGTTTTTTGAAGTCAATAAATAAAAAAAAAACAAGTTTGAGTGGCAGGAATTCTTGAAGCACAGCCTGAAGAATTCGATAGATTGCAGAAATCTATTTGCTACATATTAATATTGTTCGAAAAATTTAAAGCAAGAACTTTTTAAATATTTTTGAAAATCGACTTAAATATTTTAAAAGACATTTATTTTAACCAACATATATGCAATTAGAAAATTACGAAATTGAAAATAAACGAATATATTTTGATAGGTGACGGCATTAATTTGATATGAAAAATGCACTTTATTAACTACAAAATATTTCTCCATTGAAAACAGGTACATCGAATACCCGCAGTGCGATTTCTATTGCATTTATGCACTGCGATTTCTATTGCATTATGTGTGCCACTAGCTACTGGAAACATTCGAAATACAGTACAGTCCCGAAACGTCGACTCCAGTATACTCAGCATTACGTATAACTCAACAATCACTTTTTTCTAATCTCTAAAATTTACCGATTAGTTAATTAAAAAGCCCACCAACGGTAAAATAGTGAACTCGCTGAATACTGGTAGTTCTGTTCGGGGATCGAATCTCGAGGAAAGGGCTGGCTGCATGATGCGTTTGCGTGGTTCTCTCTATGTATAACGTGTATATGAGACAATTTCCCTCAGAAATTCCTCCACGAAGACATCCCTCTCCTTAAGGAGTTATTCTTTGAGTGCTTTGAAGTAATTAAACAAACCAAACAATTTGATCGAGGAAAAAAAAGTCAATTTCAAAAGAAACCTCCTTTTTACCTTGAAATCACTTTACCCGAATCGAAAAGACTTCTGTTTTAAACAATTTCCTTCCAATAAAATTCACTGAAACAACCTTGTATTTGGCGTACATTTACTAAAAACATTCAATCGATTTTGAGGGCAGCTACATGTCCCTCCTCATCAGGAGAACAAAATATCTAGTATATATTGTTCTCCTGATGATGTTCTCCTCTAGATATTTTGTTCTCCTGATGAGGAGGGGCCTGTAGCTGCCCTGAAAATCGATTGAGTTTTTTTAGTAAATGTACGCCAAATACAAGGTTGTTTCAGCGAATTTGATTGTCACATTGGCGTGTTTCTCTTTTTTTGTAATTTCCTTTCAGTTGCGTTTTCTTCCCGACAACCTAGTGTAAGGTTTAAATCTCAGTATCTGTTACTCATTAAATTACATCATCACAAGAGTGGTTTATCGCCCAAGTTGTGCTTTTTATGTTAAAATTTCAGTTTAATAAAAAGGTTCTTTATAACTTCGCAAGACTTTGTCAGCGATAATGCGCTAGTTATTTTCAGCGATAATGCACTAGTTGTTTAGAAGGGTTGTAGGGCTAAAATTCAAATATTAGTTAAAGTACAACCTTACAATTTATAAATATACTACCTTTCCATCTTAAACTCCTTTTTATGCAAAGATTGTTTGAATTCGGTGAGTCAGGGTTCTTGAAAGAGTCAGTTAAATGCTTGCTAGGCATAACATACTGTGCATCCCATTGCTCCAAGTCATCTAATGCTATATCCTATGATATTAGATGACTATTAGAAATGATATAAATTAGCCTTGAGGGACGTAGAAGTTAGCCGAAATTGTAATACATATTAACGCTCTGTTATAAAGGTACATTAATCTACTCAAATTCGTAACCTATATAGCACCTAACATAGCACCAAACAATCTGCAAGGTTAGCTAAAATGTTCATTTAAATTTAAATCATATAACAAAGCTATTTGTTATTCATAATTTTATTACATTTCACACTTATTTAATTCCTAAGTTATATATCACATGATGCAATTCCAATGGACTGAAAGACAAATTTGTCAACGACAAAAGTCAAAAAGCAAACTTTCTTCCTCTAAGATTTAAAATTACATATATCTAAACAAATTAGTAATAAATATATACAATTGCAACAATAAAATACACATAACATATTTTTGACGATATACACTGCACAAATAATTTTTAACTATGTTATACTTAACATTTACCAATAAGAAATTACTAATTTACCAATAGAAAACATTCCTCTAGTGAAAGATTAAATTTCTAAACTCTCTTACAGCTTCTTGAAACATAAAAACATAATTTTCTGCACTAACGGGAAGACGTTACTGTAAGACAGTGCTTTGATGAAAAGACATTACATGGGTTAACCTTAAGCCTGAGATCTCCACCATAACAAAGCGCAGAGGCAAATTAAGAGGACTGCTAGAAAATGTGTGGATTAACGTAAATAATTAGTTTACGTTTCAAACAATAGTCTAATTACTTTTCACGCTTCAGCATGAAGAATACTCTTTTTTTACAATAATAAGTAAAGACAATAAAAGTAATCACATTTCGTGCTGTTAATGTAGCTGAAGTGTAAAGCAAACCATACAGTTTAACAATTACGTTCGAGCAACTAAAACTGCTTACAAGAAAACATGGAGTTTTATCTTGATAAACAGTATTATTTTTACTGCTTAATATAATGTTCTTCATAACGTGATAATAATGTTCCTTCCTGATAAGGCCAAACTGCATCGGCATTACATGGCTATTAAAAATGATATGAAAGAGGTTTTTTTATTTGCTAATCCAACCAAATATTAAATTTTTACTAAATTATTTAATTTTAGAGCTCGAAAAGGTTCTAGGCAATAAGAAGAAGCAAATTACAGATCATTCGAATGCTGCACTTTAGTGAATAAAATTCGTACGGTTGAATTGTTCACTTTTATTCGGTTTTAAGACAGATTTGAACTGAAGTGAAATATAAGAATGAAATTATCGGACAAAGTAAATTAGTAATGCTCTCTTTAAGGTCTTTAATTTCTTTGCTCAACTACAAAACAACAGCAAATCGATTTAATTAGCCTTATCATAACTCATTTTTCATTAATGTGAATAGACGCAGGCTGGAGTTGAATTAGTTACAACTGAACCAAGCATGATGTTTCAACTGATATTAACCGCGACTGTCGCATCAGATGAAGAATGATATTCATTTGATCAGTATTTTTCATTCATTCTGATCCATTTCATTTGATCATATAATTCATTCATCAATGTTTCAATATTTCAGAATAAATAAAACTCAAGTTGAACTTTAAAGATTGTAGACAAAATATAATAAGAAATTTCAATTACACAATTTTAAACTGCCGTTCTTTTTCATAATTAGCCGTTTTCTGAATATCCCAAATATTAATTTCATGCAAAATTGCCTCTTCTTAAATCCTATACATTTTGTTACGACACACATTCACATTTGTCTTTGTTGGAAATGGCATTTATTGCATAATTCAAATTTTACTTGTAAAGTGCTTTGCTATACTTCATTTTCCAGTTTAGGCAAAGGTCTATAATCACAAGAGTAAAATTTCAACGTTCACCAAATGCAGTCTTGGTTTTCGTCAGTTCCGCATAACTTCAGTATAATTTAAAAGGAACATAGTAACGCCTGTAAAAAAATTTAAAAAGCTTTGGCTATTTCCGTTTTTAATGTCTTTCAACCGTGCAACGTTACAAATACAGCAATTAATTTAAATAAGTACACTCAAACACAAAAATCTAATAAAAAACAAAAATCTGAAAGATTTCAGATTTTAAATTACGTCCAAAGGCGCGTTTTTTTAACGTTTCGTGTGCTACCTTTTTTTATTAAATATCATGTACTACGTACTCAAACCATAAAATTCAGTTCAAAATCAATATCGCAAAATCATTTTAAAATGAACATATCTTTAGAATTTCCGTAAGTCTCGTGCGCTGGAGATAAAAATGTTTTTCTTTTCCCGTACAGTGTTGCCATTGCTCGCTTTGAAATCATTTAGTTTGTTAATCAGAAATTCGTTGAAATGTTACAAAACATAAAATCGATAATAAAGCAAATTTCAAATTCAAAATTAGGGCTTCCAGATGCCCATATTCGCAGTAGGATTACGTCATTCAAAATTCGATGGCTCTAGGTTTTATCACAATGCGAGAAACATGCATACATTTATGTAGATTTTTCATTTTAAAAAATTTAATGCAGAGCGATAACATTTAGTGGCAACAATTTGAAAAGTGAAACGGGCATTCAGAGTGAATCGACGCAAAATCGCAAAACGAAAGTAATAGTCCTTCGGGACTAAATCCCTTTGGACTAATCATTTTTATGATTATGGACTAATCACTTCCTGTTATTATTTGCATCAGCCTTGAAACAACTGAATAAAGAACGATGCCCTGCGTTAATTGAAGAAATGGATTAAGATATAACTATGTTTCTTTCCTGGAATGCATTTTCTAAAATCATACACATTATTGCTGCCGACAAAAACTGCAAGTAGGCCACTGGATGTACTAAAGCCATAGCTGCAACCTGTTAACTTGAATACTAAAGCTATAGTTGTCCACACTGAGGTCACTTTAAATCACTAGTGAATCAATCAACACTGTGAGTGTCTTATATTATATAAATTTTATCCTTGAAGGTTTGTTCGTCATCTGGAGTGAACAGAGAAGCAAGGAAGAATAAAGAAAGGAACTTAAAAGGCTAGTTGGATCAAAATAAGTGATGTGCGTTAAGTCTTTTTTTTTAATCTAATGGCATGCACTTGCCTATTCAGTATTGGTCATTCCTTTAGGACAGAAGGTATGGCCATTTTATTGTGGAGGCACCCAAAAGGCCGCCACTATTACCTCCTACAAAGGGACGAATAGTTACAACCATGCCTTCTCCAGGATTGGAACCCGAGCCTTCGGTACCGCAGTAAACCTCCATGCCGTCTGGTCAGCGCCAGTTTCATTAAAGGGTGTTTTTCATAAGGAACAGAATATTGTCCTGACTTTGCTGTCGTGGTTTAATACTTCCAGCTACCGAAAGGCAAATTTCATGTTCAAAGCCCAGTGAGGACATTGTTCACGTCTAACATTCCCCACTATCAGACCTCTTGTTAAACCGCTGTCAAACCTGCTACCTCTCTTGATCTGAGCGTTAAAAGCAACATGAGATTAACGAAAATACCCCAGAAGTATATCCTCCCTTACGCTCAACAGAAAGCATTTCCCCCAGCATTATAACATTTTGTGGGTATGTAGTCGCAACACATTGCTGAAAACAACTGGTTCGTCTAGAAACATCTCATTCACACTATCGTCTGTTACTTTAAAGTAGGCACTTCAAGCCCGTTGTCAGCCCCCTTATTTGCGATTATAATTAGCTTCGTCATCACAGTACAGCATTTATTTTTTCTGCATCAGACGAGTGTGTAGTTCAAGTCAGAATCATTCCCAATCAAATCAGGCGGCAGAACATAACCTTAAATTTCCTAATGTAACATACTACACTGCTAAGGGAAATTCCTTTCTCCCAAAAGTTTTTTAACTTTGCTTTCGTAGTGCAAGTGTTTAGCATATTCAACAAGCAACTGGAACGTCCATGGCTCGAATCGCGGCGAAAGCACAGCTAATTTATCACCGTCTTTCCTCCCAAAATAGTAATACGCTCTGCAAAGTATAACTTATGCATATATGTGAAATTTATGACTTAGAATTTATTATAAGATGCACAAATGTTTCGTAACAATCTGATAAACTAAACAACAGTAATGTGTGTGCTTCCTTTGTTTCGCGTGAATTAAAATGAATTGGATAACAGAGGCCAAATAAATTTATTTCAATCTAGATTCAATGATGTAAAAAAAAGAAACATATTTTCGTTGAGAAACAGAAAAAGAATCAGGAAACTCGAAAATAAGAAATAATGAAGAAACCACCCATCTGTTTCCAATAACTACGCTTTGCTGAAATGTTGCCACAGCCATTTAAACATTAAAAGCTAATTAAAGGAAATGTTTTTAACTGTCTTCTTTTATTACAAATTATGCTAATAGAAACCTTTATTTGTTTTATATTATTTCTAACTTTGATATTTGTAATACTATGTTACTCTCATGTAATACACTGGCACACTACACATTTCGCAGATAAGCTATTAAATATACATAATGCACAAAACATACAAAGAAGACATCGCTTAATAATAAGGGTAAAAACGGATCTTAGTTTTTAGATAAAAGTAATTATTAAGTTATTACAATATTCTGAAAAATGTGTGACAATATTCAAACTAAAATATACAACTACTTTTCTTTCAGCACTTTCTTAATATGTAAGTTAACCATATTTATTTATGTATAATTCACTTTTACGTACTTACGAAAAGTGCTTTAGAGTTACATTTTCATCCAGTTCATTGCTGCCGTAAGAAAAGAAAACTCCTTTTTTATTGCATACATATAATATTAAATTTGTGAAATATGTATTATAAATACCACTGTGACAATATTACGCAGTGCGACTATTATTTAAATTTCTCAAAATAATACATAAGCATAGCAATTCATCAATTCTTCAAGAGCACTATTCATCTTTTCCTATAATCTACAAGACTACCTATGCAGTTTCCAGGAAATCTAAACCATTGGCAAAGTATACAATTCCCTTTATCTGAACGGTAGTTGGAAATATTCTCCGTATACTTTAATTTCTCTTGAGTATTTAAAACTATTATTTCTATAGAATAAATTGAAAAAGAATGCTTGAACCTCTCATTTTCTTCTCCTTTACTGTTCAGGAATATTTTAGCTCCATTTCAAATTCCCTGCATCATGATGCATTTTTGAAAGAAAGTCCAACTGCAGTCTCAAATTCCGATTATTCATTTCGATGAGCTGAATTAATTTCAGACAGTTAGCTCCTCTTATGTTAAAAGAAAATCTGAAAGCTCTCAGATTTTACATTACACCCAAAGGAGCGTTTTTTTAACGTTTTGTGTTTTACTTTTATTTATTAAATATCATATTTTTCGCATTTAAACCCTAAAATTCAATTCACCAGCAATATCTCAAAATAATTTTTAAATGCGCATATCTGTAGTATTTCTGGTACAAAGTCTCGCGCGCTGGAGAATAAAATGTTTTTTTTTCGTACAGTGCTGCCATTTCTCGCTTTGAAATCGTTGCGTTTGTTAATCAAAAATTCGCTAAAGTGTTACAAAATATGAACTCGATAATTAAAAAAAATCAAATTCCAAATTAGGGCTTCCAGATGGCCATATTCAGTGGAAGATTAGGTTATTAAAAATTTGATATATCTAGGTACCGTTGTTTTATAACAATGCGAGAAACATATATACATTTGTGCAGATTATTCTTTATTTAATTTCTTTAAATATAACACAAGACGATAATATTTGTTGGCAACAATTTGAAAAATGAACCGATATTTCAACGCAAAATACTAAAACGAAATTAGTTCTGAGAAAATTGTCCCTTTGGACTGAAAAACGCTTTTGGGTTTAAATACCAGTTGCCCGAGTGAATATAAATATTAAAGAGTGATTACGGCAATTCTGAACTCGCTGATAGGCATATCGATTTAGGTGTATTATGATCCAAAATATATTTCATTATTGTAACTTCAAATGGCAGCTTACCTACTCACAGTGGGGGAAATTATCAAAAGCCGAATATGTATTTTACACGGAAAACTACACAATTCTTGTATATTGTTTAGTAATGTAAGTCCAGATTTTGAATGAAAATGTAAAAATTAAGCAATACCTTGAAATAGGAGAATTACTTCAATTACATTTTCGGGGTAGGAAACGTGAAAACTCAGCTGTGCTCTTTCAGGAATTTCAATTGCGAAACTTTCAGGCTAGCTAGACTTGCTACCGATTTGACACTCCAAGAGCTCGCATGAAAGAAAATGCCATAATTCTCTAATATGTTTCCCCACTAACATATCTTTTGGGAGAGACACCTGAGCCCTTTAATCAATTCAGATGATGATAAATTAGCGTCAAGATCTGGAATAGAAATTTTGGAACTTATTAAACTAAAATACAGCGGAAAATTCTGTCCACTGTTTATTGAAATTCAGATAGATTGGATCATCTGGTTAGGTAATCACTGGATTCATTTCTCCACCACATTTTCCTTTGAATGCAACTGTTGAGCAGATTCTATTTCTCAATGCAAGCCACAAGAAAACGTGAGACCTACTCTTGACGGGATTGAACTCAAATATGTTTCGAACTAGCTGGACGTGCTAATCACTTATTCTGGGACATACCAGGAGAAATGCGACAATTTCTTATAGGGTAGCATGAAATTATTACATTTTTACTGTGTTTGTTTAATTTTTATGCGTCAATTTTTTTCCGCTTATTATATATTATTTAGAATTAATTCATGCAATTTACTTTTTATTGTTTGTAAGAAACGCGAGGAATATCCAATAATCTGTGCATATAAATCACTGTTAAATGCTTTCCTAAGCGATATGTAATTAATGACATTAACCACTTCACAGTTTTCCCCAAGACAGATTCGTAGATTTCTAAAGTGTCATCAGGCGGCAGCGACGAGACCCACTCGTCGGGTTAATGGTGCCTGGATCGTTTCGTTAACCACGATATAAACTGATAGCTTCGTGTTTTTCAACTTCCAGAACGGGAAGAACATGAAAAGAAGAGATTTACAGCCTTATTGGCCATGCTTTATCCAGCGCAACGTTGTGTCAAAATCTTTCAAAGCAAATTTCACTCTAACAGACGGGAAATAGGAAGGGACATCCACCCTGCCTTTTAAATAGTATTGCAATCGGAATTACTGCTAATTAGAAAGCGTGTCTTTGTGGGATCGTCTTAGTTAATTTTCAGATAACAGATTTGGAAAATTAAAAGAATTTTTCTCCTGGGTACAGTGACATCCTTCAACACATTGAGCGTAAATAGTAGGTGTTTCACTTTGATTTGTGGCGAACATCTAAATATATTTTTAAAGTGGTGAAACGAGAAAAGAAATAAAATGCCAGTTTCAGAATAAAAAGTTTCCTTTTGTAGAGGGAAGCATGAAATATTTGAATTTTGAAGAACGGTGAAGCTGTTAAAATAGTTATTTTTTAATATGTCAAATCAAATGATTGAATGCAGTTCATTGACATATTCATGAATGACACGTAATTTAAATGTTTCTAAACTTTGCTTTATGCCTAAAGTTCTACTTTAAATGTATGAATTTACTGTCAGTGCTCCATGATTCTACGTAATGCAATAAAACAGCATATTCAACATAATATCTATAAAAGCAATGTAACGCATTTTGAGAAAATTTGCTCTCAGATAGAGTTGATATAAATGTATACAAACATAAGCTCGATATTGTTTTAGAGATTATTGATCCCCTTATAAACATTTGTAAAGACCTTATTTTATTTTAAATGTAATGTATTTTAAATGTAAATTTTAATGAAGTATTATGCAAGATCTAAGTGTGTTCAGAAGCAGTAATTGAGCTGCGTTTCAAGAGTTCGCGAAGAGTAGTAGCGGAGTTAGCTCCGAGCTTGAAATCAGATCTCTAGTCGCTGCTAGACACCTTTCCGATTATATTGACATTCTAGGCTCGGCTTTGTTGTGTGCAGCTGATTTAGCGGTTTAGCTAACTAAGGAGCCCGTCGTTTATCCATCCTAATTTATAGTGATTTTACATTTTTATTTTCTGTTTAGTTTAGTCACAAGTGGTGGTGACTTGTGAGCACCGAGTGCGTGCATCTTGTTAAATTTAGTTCAAATAAAAGAGTCATTTAAAACATGCTTCTGCAGTATCTGTTCATCAAAGACATAGAATTCGATATTTCGTCTTCTACGCAGGTTCTACAATTTATGCTTCCAGAAAGGCACAGATTCTATGCATTTTTTTTTTTTCTCATTAATACTAAATTTTCTATCCAATAAAATTACATTACGTACACCTTCAAAATAAAAACATTCCTTTATAACAAAAATATCACAAGCACATGTAAAATCTTACTTGGGTCTCAAAAAATACAGATACTCAACAAACTAGGCTAATAAAAATAATGAAAATCAAATGTAGAAACGTATATATTTGTCAGTGTCATTTTCTATCGGATGTGACACTTAATGTTAAGTAAAAGAATGTTATGCATGTGTCGCTTAAGATCGAAAATGTTTAACAGTTTTCAGTACAAGGGGAATTAAAATGAATTTTTAGGGTTATGTTACGTTTTCTAACTTTATCCCAGATTAGTAAAGTACATCAAATCTTCAACAATTTGGGGATAGGGAGAAGAAAGCCCAGCTGGATTTCTGGATTTTCACTTCTTAGAGGCTAAGTAAATATTTATTATATAATTAACAAACATGAACTCTTCACTATTTACAGAAATCTTTATTTATTACTGATAATTCAAATACTATTTTTTTTCTCTCGTCTTCAATATTTTCAGTTTTTAATTTGAGTTTTGTTGTTATATTAAGTCTTTGGGCCTTTAATATAAATTTTCTGTTCCTTAATTTCTTCATCACAATTAACAGCGCTTTTAAATCTTTCGCAAAAATTTAAATATTATTTTTTTTTATACGAACTTATACATATAAAGTGAAGAATGTATTGCAGAGTGCTTAAAATAATATCTTTTACGAGAGGAATAGTGGACTAGTTTTTCAATGAATGTAAATCAGCAAGAATTTTCTATTAAGATGAGATTATTTATTCAAAAAGAATAAAGTACAGGTATAGCAGAACTACTTAAATCGGAACTTGTTTTCTTCTATCTCTTCCCAAATATATATTTTTTTCAGTAAATAAAGAGCATAATTCCCACTAAAAGAAAGCTTTGTGCAGAGTGGTGTACGAGAGTGATAAAAATTACGAAATTCACAAAATGATTATCGTATTTTTCCTTGTTTCTGTAGAAAATGTTTTATTTAAAAGTGTACAGCAGTTCAGCAGTTTTAAGGAAAAAATTCTTTTCTGCGTTTTCTTCAAGTTTAATACATATATAAGAATGCAGGAAAAAGCATTTTTCGAAACTGACAGCAAGCTGGAATTTGCAGAAAAGAGTGTAAAATTCTGTTAATTGCAAATACAAGATAATAATACATTTTCTGCAACTACATACAGTGTATAGTTCAAGAGCAAAGTTTTTTGGAAAGAAATAATGAAGTTCTAAATGCTACAATAGTCCAAACTTTGATTAGGATCTTTGATCACTTTGATTAGGATCTTTGATCACTTTGATTAGGATCTTTGATCGCTTTGATTAGGATCTGTATTGCCTTTAATATTTCCACGGATTGATTTTTTACAGAGTAACCCATACATTTGTTCAATAGCTGCGGGTGATGCGTAGAACAGATTCCACAATGATTTACGAAAACTTTTATGGAGACAGTTGATGATTTTTCACAGGCAAAAGAACTATATTATGGACCTGAAAGAGATGATTTATGATAAATTAAAAAAATGCATAAAATTCTCAAGAACGTCTTCCTTGGTCTCACATTACAAACATTTAAGGATCTTAAGTTTAACTAACGTTTATTTTAAAACTTTACTATCATCTCTTATTTTCCACTTTCGGCCAGAATTAACGCGTGAATATGTTTATGCAAATTGTACTTAATACGCTTAAGTACATATTTCAGTTGTGGCTTTTTGCCAAGAGAGTAGAAGGAAGGAGAGAGAGTCCTTGTGCTACGAGTCTTCACGCGACCTTGCCATCAGTTTTATATGCCTTTAAGGCCAGCTGTTTAATCCTCTTGAAAGTTAAAGACGTATTGTAGTTTTCCCCAGTTTGCGTACTACAGACGTAGTAATTTAAAAGGCCGCTCTTACTGCCAGTCATCTGTGTACGGTATTAAAAGTTAGCTCTTATTTTAGTTATTTAGTAGTCTTATACTCTTTTACGTTCAGACCACAAGTGGTTGGTCTTTGTAACCCGAAGTACGGGAACGTTTGTAAAATCGATAAGTAAATAAACGGTAATTTTAACCCTCCTTATTTTTGTAGTATCTGCTACACACGTACGAACATAGCTTTTAGTAAGCTCTCTGTTCTTACTCAGGACTACAGTTATGTTTGCGAAATCAACTAGAACCTACAGAAGTCCTGATAACATGTCCGAAATTCTTTGCCCAGTTAGTTTCAAATTAGAAGAAAATATTTTACCTGTGAAGTGTGCATAATTTTTTTAATACTTCAAAGCTTTGAATATTTAAATACATGCCATAGTCGAACTTTTTTATAATTTTGTTTTAAGGCCAAATATGCTATTAAATTAATATCAATCCCCAAGTCAGTATTCCTTTCCAGATAAAAGAATGGCGCCACGAAATATTATTGCTAGGATTATATTATCGAATATTATAATATATAGCCACCAGATATATTATATAGAAATAATATAGAGAATAAACAAAATGTACGGGAACACTTAACTCTCAATCAGGAATTCTGTTTTTAAATGTTTTGTTATTTTATGTGGCGTAAGTAATGTTACGTATTGAAGCCGAAAACCCAAAAACGTTGCATGGGTCATACTGCTAAGAAAGCTGAATTATTGGATGGATTAACCCATTGGATGAATTGAGAAAAGACTTAAAATACTAGCAACATATATGGCAATGTTTAACACAACATTAGAAATTCCAATAACATGCTTCTTTTAAAACTTTTGTAATTTTACTGTTGTTTACATTTTATATGGTGTAAATGCGAAGAAAATGTTTAATAGTAAAGTGAAAAAGACAAAATAACTTGCGTTCGTAAGGTGTGCGTCGGATGAAAATACTGGGAAACCGCGAGCTTAGCAAGAGCATGATGTGACATTAAAATCTGAGTATCTTTTCAGTACTTTATTTTCCAACGTATTTTATCTGGAACTTTTTTGCCATCTATTTTTAACTTTGTTCAAAAGCTGTTTTGTATTTTGAAGAAAATTTACTTATTGTTTGCAGTGACAGAATATAGTTTTATTTGTCATGTTCTTCGTTGTTACATTTTATCAGCTGAGAATGCGTTATTAGGCATTACTACAATGCAAAATATGTATATAGCTGTACTAGGCAATCTGATAAGCTGTAGCTTCATACAATATTTGCATTAGATTTAATAACTAATTACTAATTTAAATGTTACTTATTTCTTTTTTTCTCTTTAAAATATCTAACTCTCTAATTACCTTAAATTCTTAAATGCACGATTTCAAACGTTTTTCAAGTACAAAACTGACTTTTCGCCATTAAAGATATGAAACGAAAACGTTTTGAAAATGGGGAAATGAAGGTTTATTTTATAAAAAAATGTAAAATCCAGTTAAAGCGATTTACTGCATGTTCCAGAAAATGATTCTAGAATTCGATATAAAGGATAAAAGACGTTAAATAAAAGTAATTAAAAATTTCGTTATTTGATATCTGACTTCAGTGATATTCTCTTTCCATTTCGATGTTCACTGTTTTTCATTTTGCACGTAATTTAAATCTTAAAGCATCGATACTAACTTATAAGCTTTCCTACCATAATCGGCAATTAATGGCTACATAAAGTCATGTGATAAATGCAGTATTTTATCATACAATACTCGACAACACCTATCAGTAACTAACTGGTGGTCGCCTAAATTGATTGATACTCGTAGCTTTGAATCGAATTTAATGGTGTAGGTAATTTCATATCCCCTTTCCTAAGTTTCTAAGCAATTAATAAGGTGTAACATTCAGGGGAATTTAAATATTGACACACGAATTAGTACCTGAATGAAGAGGAATTTGTATTGAAAGAACTTTGCTCTTACTAAGATTATGTATTTTGCACAAGAAAAGAAGTAAAATAAGAAATGTGTTAGAAAATACACAAGACTTAAATTCTGCTAAAAATAAACGAGAATGATGAAACGCATTGACTGGTTGTGAGTAACGAATTATAATGCCTCTTCTATTAAAAAAAGAAACAAGTCTTACCAAAAGCATTAGGATTTAGGAATTAGGGAATTTTTGTATTACAGGTATAAAAATACTAACGCTAGCCATGGCGGTACTAATACAATAGCAAACAATAGTTTGAACTACTACTAACAGGCGATGCACACGTCTTGGGTTTGTCGAAGAAACACCTAATCTAAATGGCAAACAATAATGTTAGTGCTTGTATGGAGCAGAATGGGGGATGACGTTTCTTGTGAAAGAAGACGTAAAACCCGTGAATACCTAGAGAAGATTTCAAACATAGCCGTAGTAACGAGTGGTGCAAAGGTGATTCATGTGGATTTATGGATCCCACCAGAGACCAAGTGGTTATGGTCGCTGAACACTGATAGTTCGGTCCGAGGTTCGAATTTCACGACGAGCTGGCTGCGGGAATGGGCTGTCGTTTTCGTGGTTTTCTCCATGTATAACGTGCCTACGAGACGGTTTCCCTTAGAAAGTCCTCCACAAAGGCAGTCCCCTCAGGAAGATAGCCCTTGAGTGCTTTGCCGTAATCAAATAAACAAAAACATAAACCTGTGAATATGTACAATGTAAAATAATCTTGGATAAACAAAGGATAATATTCTTTATCCTGATACCAAAGAGTTTCTTG
Source organism: Stegodyphus mimosarum (assembly GCA_000611955.2). NCBI lineage: Eukaryota > Metazoa > Arthropoda > Arachnida > Araneae > Eresidae > Stegodyphus > Stegodyphus mimosarum. The sequence continues at coordinate 72,107 of KK119328.1, read as the reverse complement.
GAGGTCAGCATATTAATAAATATGATAATATTAAGCAGACTGCCCTAAGGCAAGGTACACTAGCGAAACTTTCAGTGCCAAAAAAGCTTTCCACGGATTATTTAAATTACAGGTTTACCTAACCTAACGTATTAAGTATGCGAACACGTGTATGCGGTTTCTGGCATCTCTAACTCGGGAATCGTATTTTGGGATTTAAATACATTTAGCAATTTTTCTAAAAGAAAATAGTAATAACACGGAATTTTACCAAACATTTCTGAATAAATGTCCTTTTTTATGAATGTTTTACATTCAGACAAAACATATAAGGAGAACAAACGTCTGAAGTTTTAGCAAAACAGAACTGCTTAGAAATCGCCATCCTTTTGTAGTCGCCAAATGAAACTACTTTTGCATTTATTCAGATTTCTGAGCAATGGCAACGCAAAGTATCTTGCAATATGTTGCAAATCTTTTTCGACGAATGTAATACTTTTTAAACTACCTGTCATTTTCTTCATTTCTAAAATTATTCCTCAATTTCAGATTGGAATTATGATGAACAATGACAGATGTAACATCTAGCTACAGAACTTTATCATGGTGCAACACAGCAAAACCTTCTGCTAAAAGCATTAACTGATTATTTATTCTTTGAAATATGAAATCTATCAATAATGTGTGTAGATACTGCGTTTCATCTATATAAGTGGAACAACGAAACATGCTTTTCATGTACTTGTTAATTCTATTTAAATAAAACGTAGAACAAGAAAATCCAATTATAGCATTCTGTCCTAAGAAGTAAATACACAGAGGATAACGCGAATAATAGTCGTCTTTTACCAGCCGAGAAAGCGATGTTTTAGGGAACTAAAACAAACTCGATTTTGAAAAAGTGAATTTAATGATTTTTAAGAAATAAGTAATCTGATATGGAAGTTGCCTCTTACACATGGCCATGAATTAAATTTATGAAGAAATTTAGTTACTAGGATTTTGAGATAAAAGAGCATTTACGTTACAATTTAAACATTTTTCAGTTGCATCTACTTCGATCGCCACACCCATACAACCCGTTTTTAATACATATAAGAGAGTTCAGTGAAAGGGGCCACTCCTTTAATTTGTATCTCACCCTTTTGATAAATAGTGTTCGAATTGCTTGCATTTTTACTGTATTTCTGAATTCTCATCCCTGCATGATTTAACGTACCTCTGAGTTGAGATTTCAATTTCTGTAACTAATCGAGCCAGCGAAGAAAATAAATATCTCATATTTATTTTAAATTTGTTAGAATTTATTCTAGATATCAAAATTTCTACGACTGTGATAGTCACCAGCGATCGAAAATCTAACCAGTTAGGTGATAATTTATATGCTTAATCTATATAAAGAGAAGATTTGGTCCTCTAATAATTCACTCACTACTATAGCTATCGTCACCAAACTTACTACAATTCTTTTCTGGGACCTGGAAAATGTCGACATCCACGTTTTACCAAAACAAGTGGCTAAAATCAGAGATATTAATTAAGAACTCAGAAAAACGATAATTTTCAACCTCATTTTTTCGAGTGCAACAATCTCGCAAAATGGAGAGGAAAAATCTGCCTTTATTTCGAAAGTTGTTGCCACTGCTCGCTTTCAAATACTAGAGTTTGTTAATAAAAAATTTCTAAAACAAAAAATTTCTGCGTTTTACCAGGAAATAAAAAATAGCATGGCCAAACATTAAATATATTATTCCCGATTTCAAAAATTCGTGGGAAGCCATTTCGACTATTCCTATCTTCGTACGACTTCAATCAGCCGAAATATTAATTATAAACTCTGGAAACGCTAATTTTCGCACTCATTTTTCTGAGTGGCAAGTCTCGCACGTTGGATATAAAAATTATTAATATCGAAAAGTGTTGCTACTGCTCGCTTTCAAATCACAGAGTCTGTTAATCAAACATTTGTAAGTTTTACAATATATATATATATATATATATATATTGTAATATTGGTTTTTTGTTTGTTTGTGTTAATCATTTCTGATCGATTATGATCAATATTTTGCCATATTTAATTGACAAAAATTGAATATAGGTGCAATATTAGATGGAACCTGAGCTTTTACGACCATTTGATTAGAAAGATGAAAATCATTAAAAACTGTTTGCCATTGTTTCTGATATAATGAAAGAATTAGCTTATTTTTCTATCGAAATTTTTTATGTGGGTTCCATGTCGCATGAGACTAAAAAATGTATGACTATGAATCGCATTTTTTGCACCGTTATTAGAGAAGGATTACAGAGGCATCGTTCACTCTGTTGTTAGATGCATTACTCTCAATCTAACTTAACTGGCATCGGTCCTTTCGTTAGTTAAGAATAAATAAGAGCTTAAAATCTCGTTAACGAAAATTTAGAACCGTGAAAGTAACCGTATAATGTAAATTAACCTGGATAACAAAAAATGGAATTTAGTATTTGTGATGTTATGCTCCGTATGTTAATATTCGCGCAAAGTCACATAAAAATAAGAATTTACTTTCACAGCAGGAGAATATTTATTTAAGTAAAGAACATACATTTTATTTCACAATATTTAAGATGTCTGCAATATAATCAAATAAAGAACAGGAATAATGCCGCATCCGAAGCATCACATACATTTGAATACCTATAAGCATTAATACAACTGCAGGAATCTTATATCCGTAGAAACCCCCGCATACTATGTTAAACATTTAAGCATAAAGCTATTGAATTAAACATCTTAATAAAATTAGAAAAGCGTAATCTTCAAATTGATTAAATTTCACCGAAATATATCTAGTGTTTTAAAGTATTTGCTCTGTGATATGATTTATCTCACGATTGATTCGATTTCACTTACTGAATTAATTTAATGTATTACCCTTTGAAAGAGCTTAGAGAAATTAATTAAAAACCTTTTGGGTACAAGCGCAGTACTAACATTCAATAACAGCAACAGCAATCCTCTTTCTAATAAAGATAACATCAGTTTTAATGGAATTCACATATCAATTTTTTTATTCCATAGATCTTGCAAGAAAGATAGATGCACGACAAGAAAACAAATTTCACCTGCCGGAGTTAGAGATAAATCAACAACAGATCAGTGTTTGAGTACTAGTGTGTTTTGATTCACAGTACAGTGAAACTCTTCTTAACAGAAATTTGATTCTTAGTTGGTCAAATGTTAAGTCAAATGCTTGAAAAATTTGTTGAATCAGAAATTAGTTTTCTTCGTCTATGAAGTCATTGTTTTTCATTGTTTCACCCTTCAAAAGTAACAAAGATATAGTTAAAAAAATCTGATATAAACACCACGACTTTCTTATATGGCCTATTAAGCTACATGCATTTTCTACTGATTTAATTTAAACATATTTTCTCGAATTTCATTAGACATATATTTCTCATTCAATTTATTCAGTTCTCACTTCGCGGCAAAGCAAAAATACATAAAAACTCAAAATATCTTCATTAAAAATTGTAAAATACAGAAAAAAAAATAAAACACAAAATGCAGTTAAAACAGTTAAAAAAATTCAGTGAAAATTAGAGTTTCAACGCCAAACCAAGCAAACCAGCGGGCAAAAAGGCAGATTTTTTGGTGCACAGAACACTGAAATATTACTTTTGATCGCAATCGGCAAAAACCCACTGAAAGTGCAGAAACTGACTTAATTCACTATTCTACTGAGTTTGAAATGTAAACAAATGGTCCTTCGTTAGGCTAAAATCGCTACTTTTGCTAATTCTATAACTATTGCATGCAGATTAACAAAAGGCATAAAAAACTTAATCAGAACATAAAAACTACGGAATTCTATCTCTTTTAAACCAAAAAATGCGCAATTTACCAACATATAAGAATAAAAAATTTAAGCTCACCTAGCCAGTTGAGTGGGAATATGTATACATATTGTTACGAAATGTCCAGGCGCGGTAGATTTATGCTTGCCAGAAAATGGCAAGGGCAGGCAGGATTGATATATTTGGCGAGAAATCGCCTATTTGGCGACATTTAAAGACAAAATGGGCTATATGCTACAGACCCATGGAGAACCTTCTGGAACGAATTCTTACTGTTTTAGCCCAGAATGTTCTTGAACACAAGCCAAAAGCTTTATAAACCCTGATGGTACGCGGAGAGTGAATCAGTGAGAGTCAGTTGAGGCAGTGCGAAATCAGTGTCTAGTCTATCGAGTTGATGCATCAACTCGATAGACTAGGCCGTGCCGAGCTAGTCATCGAGTCATTAGATAGTCAGTGCCGAGCTGGTCATCGAGTGCATCGAGAGAATTCCTTAGTGTATCGCGAGTTAGTGTATCCTCGAGTTTTATCTTAGAGTGCGTTGAGCTCCGAGAACGACTGACCTGAGTCGGTAGCTGTACTCTAGTGTATCGTCGAGTCCGTCGCGAGCTGTAGCGTGGAGAGTCTCGAAAGTACGTAGGGTTCCAAAATCGACCGAGAAGAGTCGGGAAATGTACTCTGGTGCTTTGCCGTGAAGCTGTCTTCATCGTTATAGCCTGATAGGCTGAAGGCTGTGTCGCTGATCGTCTCAGCATGTTTATAGTAGTTCTTCGACGACTGTAAAAGTGTTTTTGGAGCTGTTTTGTAAAATACTGGCCAATAAAGTCTGTTTCGATACTTCATCAAGTGTCGTCGTTATTCATACCAAATCCACGAACCCTTAACGTACATAAGAAGAAAAGAAAAAAAAGTAACAATATATTTACATAGGATTGGTGCAGCCGATTGCAACGAAAAAGGGAGATGCACAACTACATGTTATAGCAGTCCCATATACAAGATTTCAACGTTCTACGGCTATTCGTTCTTCAGTTATGCGAGATACATATATACGTACGTACAGACGTCAAAAAAATCTTTTCTGAATCCATTTCAAACCATTTTTATTATTCGTTTGGGGAAAAACCGTCTTTTATTCTGTCTTAACATACAAATGTCACGCAAAACAGTCGTTCAAATGGTTTCGAGAGCGGTTTAAATGGATATTTTCGTTGAAATATGATACCCCAACTTTTTGGCGATTACAATACTTCCTTTACTTCGTAGTAGGAAGTAAAAAGAGGAAAAAGGAAAAATATGATGCATGCTTAACATCAGTTAGAGAAATTATCTTCCTAATAGTTAGTTTTCCAATAACTACGTTCATTGATCGTTTAGGCAAATTAAAATTCTCATTGCTTTAAAAGATTTCTGGAAAATTTAGTAAAATCCCAAAAGAGAAGCATCAAGGTTTTGAACAGTTATTCAGTTTTAGCGTTGCTACATTTCAAAAGAATGCTTTGCATTTCAAAGGGGATGTATTTCAATAGATTGCAATCGGTGCTTACTATTTTGAAGAACCGGATTTCTAAAATTAGGAAATTGCTGTTTGTGTAAAAATCTAAGCATTTTCAATGGCATCTTCTTGAAACTCACTCTGTTTGTAACTGACTAGTTATTTAAATAGCGGTATTTTAATTTTTATATTTTGCGAATAGTGTTGGTTCTCACTGTTAATTCTGATGTATGTAGAAACATTAAAAATAATCATAATTAGAAATTTATGATGATTTAAAAAAACAGTTCTAGTTGCATATTACATTTTTCACGAGATTTGATTAGAAAGAAAATTAAATTTAAAATTAAAATTTCGAAATTTACTTCTATAAAAACTATTTCGAAATGATATAACATAAACATTTTCATCTTTATTAAAATAATCTCTTTATATAGTAGTAAAAGAGAGGTATATACAAAGTAACTGTCTTCTATTTAGTTAAGTTAGATTCTATTCGGATTAAGTTAGATTAGGGAAATACAGATTTGTCACATGGCCAGTGATATATCTCTGATTACTGAAAAACCTATTTATTCGAAGATGAATTGCAATCTTGATTTTTCGTCCATCATTCGAAACTTTCAAAGTATTGTTTTGTATCCAAATTTAAGTAGATAAACACATTGCGAATTTTTATAGAGAAATTATTTTCGATCCAATTAATTTATAGATATCTATATGCGGATTGGAAGATAAAATATAATACTAATCTAACTTTTAAAAACATCCTCCTTTATTTAAAAAGCAAGAAGGCTTTGACGTAGAAAACATAATAGTATCTCTGCTTGAAGGAATTTTTTGTGTTAAGTGTTTTCAAAATAAAACTGAGAGGAACAAGAAAAGAGTAGTCGCAGAAATACATTAACGATAAATCTTATACGACTGTGTTAGAACCTGCTATTTTGGTTCAAGTGTAATAGTAGATGAGAAGAAGGAAACAATGAGAAACACTGAGATATAGAGGGGCTTGAAGTTCATATACAAATTGGGTAACAAAGAACATTACACAAAGCAGTAATCAAGCTCGAGTTTAATAATATCAAAAAAAAAGGAAAAAGAAAAACCTGAAAGGTTTCAGATTTTAAATTACGTCCAAAGGGGCGTTTTTTTAACATTTTGTGTGCTACCGTAATTTATTAAATATCATGTTCTTCGCATTTAAACCATAAACTTCATTTCAAAAGCAATCTCGCAAAATAATTTTTAAATGAGCATATCTTGAGAACTTCCGATACAGTTTCACGTGCTGGAGATAAAATTTTTTTTCCGTACAACATTGTCATTGCTCGCTTTGATATCTTTGAGTTTTGTTAACAAAAAATTGGCTCAACTTTTACAAAATATGAAATCGATAATAAAACAAATTCCAAATTTCAAGTTTGGGCTTCCAGATGCCCATATTCAGTTGGAAACGTCCAATATTCAAAATTTTATGGCTCTAGGTACCGTTGTTTTATGCCAATGAGAGAAAAATACATTTATTTATGCAGCTTCTCCATTATTTAATTCCTTTAAATATAATACTGGGCGATAATATTTGGCGGCAAGAATCTAAAAAGTGAAACAACACTTTTAGTGAGTCAACGCAAAATGCCAAAAAGAAATAAATAGTCCTTCTGGGCAAATTGCCCCTTTGGCTTCATATTACATGAAAGAGGATTAACATGGATGGTAAAGAGAATTAATATAACGTGATAGAATCGAAAAGCCGCCCTCGGTTTCAGACGACCGCCCTCGGTTTCAGATATTTTTGTCATCCGGATAGGCGACTCAGGAAGATGTTTTTCAATACTGATTTTTATTCATGCTCATAGAAACACTGGTCTGTTTCAGGGTAGTCGTCTTTGACAGGTGGTGGTATGCCAAGGTTTCTTGAATTTCAATTACTACTAATTAACTCATCATTAATTATTATAATGTATAAAGTTCATTTAAAACGTTTGAAGAGGTGAAAGGTTTATAGCATACAGAACATGTTTTGGATCATTCGGTGTTTCCGGTTGTTGTATATAATTAGCACCAATAATGATAATTCGGAGTAAGTAACTCTCAATATCCAAAAATTGCTCACATATGTATCATCATATGTATAATATATCATCATATGTAAAATCATATGTATATTTCTCAGTGCTTCAACTGACATATGTTCCAATTTCAAAGCAGAGGTATTAGATGGCGTCAATGCTACTCATAATAAGCGCGGACATTTCTTTTCACGTCTCAAGCTTTACAAGTTGGCACTTAGCCAAAAAATATTGCTATACATCTTTCTTCTGTCGTTCAACACCGCTTGAGAAGAATTTCTTTAACACTTAAAAAATAAGTAAAGAAATTACAATACCTTTACAAATCGTAGTGGCAATTTCGTGATACGACATGCAGAGATTTGGCACTATCCCAATCTCCAGTTAATCACTCACAGAATTTTTCCTTTGCATTTAAAGCTTGAATTATAAGAATTCATTTATATGCTTGAACATGGAACGTGAGATACGTATGTATTATATATCTAAATTTAATTCAAAATAGAATTTTTTATACTTTCATTCAACTAGTTGAGCCCAAAATATTTCAGTATTTTTAGTGTGAAGCGACGTAGAGGAGTGAAAACTGAAACATATTTCTGAATTAATATCTGGCCCTTCTGTTTAAATCATTTGAATAACAATTTAAACTGCTTTTGCTACAACTGGATAAACTGATTTTTTTTAAATCTAAAAAATAATACATTGTGAAAAAGCAGAAAATTGTAGAAATATTTTATTCATCCATAAAAGTTAATTAAGCTTCTAACAGCTATTCGGGAACAGGAATTATCCATGTTTGGTAGGCAAATTGTGGGCTATTTTGTTTAATAAATTAATTCACTCAAGATTCGAATGCAATTCTCTGTTTAAATCAGTATGATGAATCAAGTCTATTGAAAACACTTGACATAAGACGTCTAATTTCATATTTAATTATAAGGATGTCGAGCTCATTGAAATGAAGAGTGATCATCGTATAGAACATTTCTTGAAACATCAAGAATGTCACAGACATGGATATAAACTTTAATAAATTATTAAGACAATATTTACTTTGATTGTTAAAGACTATTCACGCTTCATGATAGGAAATTAATTATATGAATAACAAAGTGTTTTCTCTCTGGCAATTTTGCTTTAAGTAAAACATTTAAAATATTAAGAGTAAATGAACAGAATTAAATTGGTAATTAAGTCTTTTTGAAACGATTTTTCCTCAGAGTGTCTTAAAACGAATTTCCAATTAATTAAAGTTTCCTTCCTAAGCCAGAAAATTCAAGCAATCACGAAAATCGGAAATTTGTTCTTTTGTAAATTTGTTCTACAAATGTACCAGAATTTGATCATAAAAATAATCAAGTTTGAGGCGCTTCTCATACAAATAAAACTTACTAATTTTAATTATTTCATATTTTGAAAAAAGAAAATGCCAATAGAAATATGATGAAATTTCGGCAAATGCCTCAATTCGTTAACTTTATGAAAACTTCATATGCTACATCAAGTGTACTTGTACAATAATACAATCTTTTTCTTACGAAAAATATTCAATACGCGTGTAATTACTGCTGCAAATGAAATAAAAGGGGATTGAGTTTCGCGGGCGCCTTTGAGGAATCACATGATCTCTCTAATACATACCAAGCCCACAAAATTCCTAACGCAGTTTTTATTTTTGTAATCTTTGTAGAAAACTTATATTCCCGTTCATAAGCGTGTTTTTATAAAAAAAAATAAACGCCGATTTTTGAGACAAAAAATTTGAAGTTGATTTTTTACGCTCAGATGCTATTCAATGATGATTGTGCTCGTTACAAAAAATTAAACACAAATGTTTGAATGCCGTATTATGAAAATTGATTTAGATATATTACTTTTAAATCTGCGATATTTTACCTCTCATTCAGTTTGCATTGAGAGGTCTGTTAGTAAACAAATTCGAAGTCGATTGCTTTCCCCTTAAATGATATTTTATGATTTTTTTGTAATTTATTAGTGCCTTTAATTTATAATTTTGTTATTTTAGTATGTCGAGAGAATTTTTCACATAATATTTAGAAAAATAATGTATTCTTTATAAAATATGAAACCAATACGTTTGAATCTCTTACCATAAAAATTAATTTAAATACATTATTTCAAAATCCGCGATTTTTGATGTAATCTTCAGCTTGATCTACTGACAGATTTTTCTATTCTATGTGACTGCTATTATGACGTTATCCCCTTAAAGCCTCTTCGATGATTTTTTTTATTTATAAGTGTTTTTAATTCAACATTTTTTACGTTTAATATATCAAGAGAATTTTAAAACAATTTATAAGTTTTAAAAGTCTAAAAATACCTTATTAATATTCTGATGAAGTTTCGGTACTTGAGACTTATAATCTGGTAACAGAACGAAGAACTCCTTAAACTACAAATATTTTTAATTTTTAATTAATGCAAATTATATATATTAAGTGTTGGCTGCGCGGGTGTATACAAGCCTGCCTGTGTTTTCTAAGGCAAGAATTCTATAAGATTTTATGAACTTCCATTTTGAAAACAAAATCATATTAATCATTAATTTAAAAATTAACCTGCATAGGAATAACCGTCACTTACTTACTTAATCTGAGAAACCATTTGTTATAAACTGATATTTTATTTTCAGTTACGCACACATACAAACTTTTCGTTCAACAATTTGTTTAAGGCCTCTAAATGTTATTTCTGAATTGAACACCAAATATCTCTATGAATATTCGTCATTCGGAAGTCAAACGTTTTGCGTTTATTTTTTTGTAATGAGTACACAGTTTTTCTAGATATTAATCAAAGGACCGGGGGAAAGTATGAGATTACATATTTTAAACAAAATAATTGTACTTTAAACAAATTTAGAATTAAATAAAAATCTGAAAGCTTTCGGATTTTACAGTACGCCCAAAGGGGCATTCTTTTAACTATTAACTTTATTTATTAAATATCATGCTCTTCGCACTTGAACCATAAAATTCAATTGAACAACAATATCGCAAAGTAATTTTGCAATGGTCATAACTTTACAATTTTCGATACACAGTCTCGCGCGTTGAAGATAAACATGTTTTTTTTTCGTACAGTGTTGTCATTGCTCGCTTTGAAATCGTTGAGTTTCTTAATAAAAAATTCATTAAAGTGTTACAAAATAAGAAATCGATAATAAAAGATTCCAAATTTCAAATGTGGACTTCCAGATGCCCATATTTGGAGGATGATTACGTTACTCAAAATTTAATGGCTCTAGGCACCATTGTTTTATCACAATGCGAGAAACATATACACATTTATGCAGATTCTTCATTATTTAATTTCTTTAAATATAAAACAAGGCGACAATATTTGGTGGCAACAATTTGAAAACTGATACAAACATTTACAGTGAATCGACGCACAATGCCGAAAGGAAAAGAATAGCCCTTCTGAGCTAACCCTCCTTTGGGCTGAAAATAGAAAAAAAGAAGCTTTGTGTCATTTAAAACACTTTATAATTCGAGTATATGCCTACGACCAACGGTTAAGAAAATAAAGAAAGTGAAGAGGGTATTTTTGGACAAGGTGTTTACTTTGAATTCCGATATAAACAATAAGAAAGATGTCATTATATTACCCAAATGGGAGTGTTTTTTATGATGCATAATAAGCGATCATCGTTTTCTAAAAAAACTAATTTTTTGCAATGCATTTGTTGAGTATGTTATTATAATATAATAAATAAATCGCGCTGATTCAGTCGTTTCAAAATATCTTACGCTAAAATGTGCACAAGTTCTACTTTTATGTGGTTTTACGAACGACAGGCACTAATGTTCTTTATTATGACATTTAGTAAAAATGCACAGATATGTTTCAAAGATTTCAGGGCTCATTAATATTATGGGTCTACTCGAAATTCATTAGCGTTTTCAAGTGGTTTGTTTCCGAGAAATGTTCTGAAAGGAATATACTAATTGAGCTTGCATCATCCTCCGCTGCTTCTTGTTTGATCACGTATTAAAGTATATCAGGAAAGGAAAATCAGCCGTGAATGTAAATTTTAATAACTACAAATAATGAACCTTCATCTTATGAAAGCAAAGTTTTTTCAAAAATCAACTAGCGCATATGAAGACTTTATTAGTTTATTGCCTAACATGTTTGGTTACAATATCAAGTTTTTCCCGTAACGATGTAAAATAACGGATTGATAAAATTATAGTTGTGTAAATAGAATTGTATGGACGAAGATTTATACGATATAAGCAGGAAAAGCAAACCGTAGAAAAAACTTCAAGTAAAAATGATTTTAAATCATTGTACTGATTGATGTGCAGTCAAAAAATTAATATAGACGTAAAAATAATGCAATATATAAAATATATGTAAATATACGTAAAATTAGAGTTTTAAATAAATTAGTTTCCATATAAATAATAAGTTTAAATATAAAAGTTTTCAAAAAACTGAAATGATAACTTCAGGAACAACATTAAAAAATTCGTTTTTTGATTGCAAACTACGTTACTCTAACACTTTCTTTACATTATGTAAATTTTTCACTGTGTTTAATAAATGTAAGAGAAAGGATGTTTTTGGCGAAGATAGCAGTTTTATGTCAAATACTATTCCTAGAATAAAGTGCTTATGGATATTTTACTCAGAGGAGCGCATTCAGTAAACTGTAAAAAGTAAAATTAAAATTATATATTTTATCCCAACACAGATTTCATGGTGTTTTGTTTCAGTACGAAGATAAATTTCATAGATTTTTTTTTCTTTCATGTAGAAATTAATGAAATTCTTAGCAGCTACACATTTTGTTAGTTTTTGATAAAAAAAATACGACATCTTCAAAGACATCTTTTGCAAAAGCAAAAATCTCTATCTGATACCAAAATACTTCCTGAGCAATAGAAGGGGCTGAAAAATTTTCCAAACTCTGACATTTTAAATTCCGCAAACACGTTTTAATCAACTTTTCTATGCATAAACATTTAAAATAAAGCAAGTATACAGTCATAAAGTAATTTCAGCATATACAAGCTAGGTATGATTTGACACCCAACATATTTATAAAATAAAATGTCGTCTTTGAAAAAATTTTTATGCAGCTACGAAAATTAACAGGAAATAAGAGTCCTAAATAAAGCGTGAGACTCATTTGCATGAAATTAAAGCAATTTGTTAAAGCTACAACTTTTAATTCTTAAAGAACTTCCTTAATGAATTCGATTCCAAATTTTAAACTTTTTTTAAAATTTATTAAATAGGTTTTAAAGAAACATTTATTAAATTATAGAGAACGTTAATCTTTGGAAAATAACCATAAATTTATTAAACATTCGATTTCGTATAACTCAGATTAAAGGCGGAGGAAAACATTTTAAACAATATACATAACATAAGTCTTAACATTCGAACCGAAAAAATGGTTTAATAAAAATATATATCTCTAAATATCACTTATATGGGAATACTAACACTAAATTTACGCGACACCACGAAATACCATTAAAATGTTCAGGGGTGCCATAATGTAAGTTTCTTGAGTCGCAGCAGTCTGTAGCTTTACACAACGGTCAAGCTTGTGTTAACAATATCCGGGAATATGATTTATGCAAGTAAATAAATGGGGAAAAAACAGTTCAAAAAACACAACACTAATAGAGTTGTTGCACAAACGCAATATGTGGCAGCGTTAATTGGTAATATGAGAAATATGCTTCCGCAAATCATAGTGTTCAGTGAGTACGGGTTCGTAATAGATTGAATGCAAACAGAGTCAATGAGAGCTTGACACAATTTATTTTGCTAAAAGGTACACTAGACAATTCTGTAACTTCTCATAAAAATACTCGTATAACTCCTCACATAGTTTACAATCAGTAATTACACTTCAAACTACTAAGAACGTTAAACACAAATCAATGCAAAGCGCATCTAAAAAGCGAAGCTCTCAGCACATCTAAAAGGCGAAGCTCTCTCTGGGGTATCTCAGTACTCTGACTTCAGCTCTGAGCTAAGAACTAGCGACTGCAGCTGAGAGCAAATGCTCTCTCTGGTCTTATATAGTTTTCACCCGGCCACAGAGAAGCGTATAGCACTTCTCGAAATTACTGGAAGGCATGTAAGACTGGATAAGTTTACAGTTGCATGCGAAATCAATTACACTTATTCAATTACGATACCTATTGCGGTGATACAAGGACTGGACCCAAATGCCGCCAGATGGTCGCCAAGTTTGGAGACTCTTGGCGATTTCTTACCAATTTAGGCGCCGTTGCCAGTTGGGGATATCTCGGTAAATTTAGGTGATACCTATTTATTGTGTCAAATAGACTTGCTCCTGTATTCTTATTTTTGCAGCAGAGCATTGTCTCTCTAGATTTTCATGTTACATTATACAGAAAAATACAGCAATTCGACATATAACTGTAATAAAATCATCGAATTGTATACAAAATTCGTAACAATATAAATGATATGACGATCACTATTGCGAACCAGAGCATTCACTGCACCATCTATGCAATCACAGCCTATAACAGGGGTGGCCAAACTTGAAGTCCGTTAGAGCAGCACGTTCGAATTCAGGAAATTTCGGGAGCCACCACTAGACTTTCCAAAAGCCACAAGTCCATATTTACGTCATTTAAAAAATAGTGAAACTTGTTTTAATTAGGAAGAAAACGTCCGATTCTAGAAAGTTATTCAACGACAGAATGTCTTCAATATGATGATGCACCGAAGGCAATGCTTTGTGGTGTCTTTGCTTTCTCTGATTGCAGTTCGATGCGGCAAAAAGTACTCTTTTTCAGAAATGGAATAAAATAAGTACGTTTGGACATTGATGAGTTTAAGTTTACTAATAAAATTAAATAAGCAATAAAAAGAAATGCAATTGATTAATTACTTTCTTTTGGACATCGAGTAGTTTCAGTTTGCCATATTTCATACATATAGTTTACCTCAATAAGAGCCATACTACCGCGAACCATACTGTGGGCACCTCTGGCCTTATAACCTAAGCGATATCCCTCGCATGTTGACTTAGACTTCTCTTAACAACTGCTGACTGAGAAACAAACCCCAACCAACACATACATTGAGTAATGCCGGAGAAGGGAATCTGCCGAGGAGTTTTAAAACATTCGCTGTCCGCTTTTTACTCAGTGAAGAGGGTACCTTAACATGTTTTACGCATTGTCCGTGTAGTATGACCAAACGTTCTGTGTTGCTCAGAATTTGTCCAGTATAAACAACCTTGCTTTCTGACGTAACTGTATGACATGGAACTTGTTGCAGCGATTCTTGAAAGGTCATGTGCGTGGCTGAAGGGTGTTAATATATCAATCATTAAGCTTGAAACAACTTACTTAGTAGCATTATCTCTTGAAAGATGTCGTGTTCCGTCTTTAGACGAATCTTAAACCAAATGGAAGTTATGACTCATAAATGGTCTTCACACGTACAAAATGCTTAATCAAAATTTCAATTTTTATAACTTTAATAATTGTAAAAATATTATTCTTTTCTGAAACATCTATTTCTTTGTGTCTATTTATAAGAGAGAAAAACAAAATTTCATTTCAAAGCAGCCATTTTTACACAGTTCCTGTCAATTCGTATGATTTCGTACTGCATCATAGATTGATCTGTCGTTGGGGTTCAGGAACATTATTTCATGAAACTTTCCTTAACCACTTAACTGTTTCATTTTCCTGCCATATTGTAACCAAAAATGAGAATATTTTTATAAACAATTTTATATTCCAATCGATTACATGAATTCAAATCAGCAGTCAAAATTGTTACAAGTATTGCATTTATTAATTTAAGATAGTTTTTGATTACGGCGAAATCAAGGCATTTTTACTTAAAGTTGGCTTTTTTCTGACGAAAATGCGAAACAGGAAAGAACGCTTTACAAATGTGAAAGAAGTGAATTCGCCGTGAAAAGAAATCGCG
This sequence comes from Stegodyphus mimosarum, assembly GCA_000611955.2. Taxonomy (NCBI): domain Eukaryota; kingdom Metazoa; phylum Arthropoda; class Arachnida; order Araneae; family Eresidae; genus Stegodyphus; species Stegodyphus mimosarum. Next base: position 56,750 of record KK119328.1, on the reverse strand, counting down.
GCGGTGATGGAGGAGGATTACTATTATCCATCTCACAAAAGTTCCGACCTTGAATTAGATCATCTGAACTTTCCGTTTCCTCATCAACACTAGAGAATTCCGATAAAGAACTTTTAGGGCAACCAGAATCATTTACAGAAAATTCAGATTATCTATCTGAATTAAAATCAGAATGATATTTTTTATGAGCCACTTACGGTCACCCATCGTTCTTTTATTTCACGACAAAATCGGGAGAAATACTATTTTTAAAGCCTGATACGCCGAATGCGTGCAAACAAACCAGTTAAATTTCTTCGCCTAATGAAAAGCAGTCAAACCTATCGCTGAAATCCGGACGAAACAGTAAAGATGTTAGCACAGTGCGAGTTTGGTGCAGATTTAGCTCTTACTATACATGACTATCTCGATGGCGAATATTATTCTTTTCAGGTTTTGTGCATAATATTGCACATTTTGCATGCCAGGCAATGATATAATTTGATTATGAAAGCAATTACCAATAAATCGCAGTGATAAGTCTTTAAACAGAGTAGCTGTTGTAAATATTTTTTATTTATATTTTCTTTTAAGTGTTTAATCGATCATAAAACACATTTTAACTACTTTTCTGCTTGAAAAATTATCTACATAAAGGCATGTTTCAATATCTGAGAACAAGATAGGTAGGAAATGGTTAAAAAATTTGATATTTCAAAAATATGAGATAACTTAAATATTTTAATGGAGATGATAAACTATTATTTATTGGAAATGCTAGATTTCGGAAACTTTTCTTGTCTCTAAAATAATATTACCACAACGTTATTTTTTAAATTCAAACATTGAAAACATTTTCAAGTGAATATAAAGTGTAAAGAAAGTTTTACTCTATATTAAAAATGTGAAATATTTTGTCGTTTCCAAAAAATACACATTTTAAAGTTAATATTGGCATATTATTACTTGTTGAGGATGAAAGACACAAAAATCGTTCTCTCAAAATTAATTGCAATAAGTCTCAGCTTTGCTTAGTTTGAAGTTAATTATTGTATCTTGAGAATCTCAGAAATTATTAAAATGTAGGAATTAATTAGAAATTAGAAATAAAATAAAAGAATAAATAAATATAAAATAAGTGCTTTTACAAAATTTTAATTTTAAACTTCATCTGTATTCCCAATTTTTAGATTTAACAAAGCACCTTTAAACTCGCACCTTCGTAACAAAACTGCGCAGCAGTAATGGAAACACAGTGTGATTATTGCTGCGTCACCCATACAAATGACCAATGTATTTATTACTTTTTGCGATTTGTCCCAAACTTTACCTGCAGCATCTACTAACAAGCCCAGATAAATAAACATTGCAAAATAATATTCTCCATTTCATTTCATACTCTATAAATTTAAGAAATATATATCGTTACGAGAAACGAGTAAAATATTGTAAACAATAAATAAAATTATTATTAATATTTCAAGAAAATAAAAAGAAAAATAATTAATTCTATGTATATAGAGCCTGCAGATTCACGATGCGGCTGAAAGCGACTTTGAAGAAAAAAAATGGTACAATATGGTGAGTTAAATAAAATGCATATTTCCATTTTTATATTTAATAGCTTAAACAATATTTAGACACGGTAAATTTAAACAAGGCATCATATATGTTTGCTTAGATTTTCTAATAACACGAAAGTTCGAGGAATTAAATATCCATTCTTTGTCAGTTTTAAAAGTACTGACAGCAAATGTATACCAAGTTCTTAAACAATTTTTTAGATATATCAATAGTGTAAATATAGAGGTAAAAACTGCAAAAATTTTGTATTTAATTACGATGCAAATCAGGAGCATGAAAAGCTGTTTTAACCATACTTCGATTAGGGAGGAACAGAAAATGGTTGTTAAATAATTATTTATTTGAAGAAGAAAACATAATGCGATAAAAAGCTCTAACCTTAATGATTGGAATTTAGATACATTTTCATGCTGTACAGTATTTAGTACCTCAATAACGTAATATTTAATTTTAAGTTTGGTTTCAATGCAGACGTTTTTAACTACAAGTAGAAAGCTATGTCGTAAATAATGATGTTATATTGATATTAAAACATTATTAAGCGCCAAAATATCGTTAACATATATATATATATATAAAACTTTAAAAGTCAATAAATACTTCGCAGATGATTTAGAATGGATCAATCGGCAACAAGATACTTCAAGGGAATTCCAAAATTTTACTGATTAAATAACATGAAAGTTCGTTTACATAAAAAGTAGTAGGATATTCTGAATGTAGTCTCCATTGCAAAAAACTGAATGATAAGCGTAATTTTCATTTATCATGCTCTTATATTAAAAGTTCCGTAAAAATGTTATAAATTAATAAGGACTACATTCTTCTATACAAAAAAGACTAGAATTAATTTTGTTAATTGTAACTGCTTTTCAAATTTATGTGTGAAATATTTCAAAACGTCAAACACATTTTTAAGCCTCTTCTATCAATGCAGCTAAATAAATTATTCCCGACAATGTTTCGGGTATTTGTTTTTATATACGTTCCTTTAACACAGCTGGAAAACAAAAACTCTTACACAATTTTCTTATGAAACTCTAGAAATTCCTTACTCACCGTGTGACTTAACTCTAGAAGGAATGATGAAGAAGAGGAAGAATCTGAATAAGCACGTTTTCACTTTTTTCTTTCTTGTAGGGCCCATGGTTTTCACTTGGGTCCACCAGTTAAACACTGCACGGATAATCCTCGATCCAAGAAAACTGCAATTATCTGTCACATCAACTATCACCTGAGTACTTCACCCGCACTCCATGTGCAGAACTTTGTCTTCCGCCAGATCACTTAGATTTCTTTGGAAAAGAAATATGGACCGTAATCGAGAATGAGAAAAACTTTGTGAGAATAAATAACTATCAATTTTTGGAAGATTTGCTTTGAAAATCGATGAACCGATAGCGTTAATATATTGAAATCAATCCCACACACTAGTTTTGAAGGAAGAAACACCGTCAGCAAGAAAGCCAACTGTACAGGGTTGTCTGCGGATCCAAAACTGCCGCTACGCGCCTGGCTCCGCTGACATTGTCAGGGAAGAGATTGGTTGCAACTCTAATGCCAGTTTGTCCAGAAGATGGCGCTCTAGATCGTGCTTCGACCGCTGCCACCTTGGGGAGAGAGAAATGGGGTCCGATATTTTGACAACTAAAACTTTTCTTTGGAAGACGTAAATATGATTAGTTGCTGTTTTGATTTTTTTGTTTCGTTTTTAATAGCCTTGAGGTTCCATGCTTGATGCAACTTTTTTTTTCAAATTGGTGCTTGTGTTCTCTCGGAACATGAAGAATGCACTTCACTATGCCAGATTTCTGAAATTATGGTTTTTAGTCTCCAGAGCTTATAACAAAATGAAAAACTTGAGTTCATTAATAATATAACTGACAAAGAAGTAAAATAAACGTTACTTACTTTCTTATGACACTTTTTTGGACGAATAAAAATAAACCTACCATTTAATCGATGCATTTAAAATGATATTGTTGCCAAATAAAGTTTATTTTCGATAATATACTTTTTCAGCGAACTCTGTTTACGGATCGTTTACCTTAGCAGGGGAAAATTTTTCTATTAAACTTCTAGTACGTTTTTTTTTTATCTTTTGCATCCTGTATACCATTTCTAGGTAGATGAAAACTCTAATATATTTCATTATTAAACAACATTTGTATAGACGAATGCAAAATTAATGCAGCATTAGAAATTTATATTTATTTATAATTTTAATGAATGGTTTTACTTACAAAGTAGACATCTGAAGAAAAATAATTCTACAGTTAGTCCCATACCTGATCAAATGCCAACTGGTATATATGATTGGTATATATGATTATGATTGGTATATATGATACTTTGGTATATATGATTTTGAAAGACCTTCCTCATAATTTTAAATGTAAACACAAGTTATTACGTTTTTGCTGTATTACCTTAATGAAATTTATAAAAGCAATTTCCTTAGTAGCTATCAAAATTGCGCATCAGTTTGAATTTAACGGATTTTAAAAATTCAATTTTTGTTTAATGCCGGTGTTGAAAAGTGTCAATGCATTTCCAGGCACAAATAATCTAATTTCCTTCATTATTAAAATTAACTTTGAGATGAAGATATAATTATTCTGTTTCATCTCTTGAAATATAAATAATCTTTTTAATTTTTATCAACGTCAAACTAAAATAGAATTATATTATAATTCATAATTTAATCAGAGTATTCTGTTTAGATGCATAAGTGCACAAGTATACTCACTGATAAACTGATTATACATAAAATTACGTGTCGTTTTCATTAAATTTGACCATAAAAATTTGCAGTTTAAAACAGACTAGATACTAGATACTAGATATTGCCTAATTAATTAAACTATTTACTAGATATTGCCTAATTAATTAAACTATTTACTAGATATTGCCTAATTAATTAAACTAACTATTTATTAGATATTGCCTAATTAATTAAAGTGCAGTTTTATCTTCGAAATACAAATCTAACTAGTTTTAATGCATTTTTATAACTTTAAGACATGAATTTAAAGATTAAATTGAATTAATAAAAATCATAAAATATTATTAAAAAGTAACTATATATAATTACGAATGACACAGCATTATATGAAGCATAAACATTTTCAAAGGGCGCAAAACAATTATGCATGCATAATAAATGTTAAGTGTTGCTTAGCCTTAATTATAATGAAATCAAATATTTAAAATGGTATAATGGGCGTAGTTGGATTTTCAGTCAACGAAATATTCATTCTTTTCTTGATACATATTGGCTATGCTGTACTGCGTAGGTAGAAAGCAAAAGGAGTTTAATACTGGAAAATACAGTATAATAGTTGAACCTCTAAATATTAAACTAATTAATACTTTAGAAAATACGCAATATATAATGAAAGTAATAGCGCTGATCAATCACGCTTAAAATTTACTGGTGCTGCGATGCGAAAACTCTATTGAATCTAGTAAGGGCGAAGGAAATCATGTTTCACCATAATTTCAGAAACCGTCGACAAGAATACGAAAACATGTCTGACTAATGTCTCTTATGACGGTAATTTAAATTCCAGGTATCTCACCTTTAAACTAAGGTTAAACATTTTTGTTCACGTCAGCATTATAACGCTCACATCAGCATTATATATTTCTACGGTTACAAGCGAAAACATCACGACAAAAATATCGCTTACGAAAATGTCGTAGGGATACCAATGCAAGACGAAAGCATCGCCGGGAAAAGGAAGCAAATAGAAAACATTTCTGTTGTAAAACATCGTCGTCCAAAATCAAACGGATAAAAACATAGAAGTTTTAAAACACCATCGTAGAAACCACTGAAAATATCTTGGTAAAAAATGCAGCACCCGCGAATCATCGCATGACCATAACATCATAGACATACTCAGATTTCTAAAATTATAATTGTATATCCCTCATAATGATTTGTGAAAGCAAGACGGATTGATCTCTTTATATTCCATATTTTTTAATTAATTAATAATTTTGTGCTAAAAATGCAAGAAGGAAATTTAAGCTTTCAAAAACTAAAAATGAGTCGAAAATTAATGCTACAAAAGATATAGAATAACAGTTAATAGAATTTTAAACTTATGCAGCAACTCAGCTGCAAAAAGAAAGCTGCATAATCTGGAACATATAGATGTACGATTTCCATTGTACTTCGCGAGTCAAAATACATTTCAAAAGCTCCCTCACTCTATTGCCGTATTTTTTTTCGCATATTTTCAATCTTTTTTTTTACTAATTTTATCTTCTAAAAATTGAAAGAGGAAAACTATGAGAATAATTTAGTGTACGAATGGGGAGCTTACAATAGGAACATATAAATTAAAAGTTGTCCGGAAACCTGCAAGCAATTTTCGCAATATTATTTCTCTAAAGCAAACCTACATTCCAATAAGAATATATATTAATATTAACATTACAGTATATGTAAGATATCTTCATCTCTACTTCTCCTGTAAGTTGAAATTCTCCCTTTCTTATTGCTGTATCTGCTACTCCTTAGGCTTGATATCATCTATAAATAATTAGAGTAAGGTGAACATACAACTGACGTAGAGAAATCGTAGACTAAATGTCGGTTCATATTTTCTTGGTTGTGACTAGTCGTTTCGTATTCTAGACTGGCATAAAGTTCAACAGTTAGAAGGGGAACGTTTGGAGTAAATTTCATAGGTAGTTTGCGAGGGTTTGTATTTGTCATTAAGACGGCAATAATCACTACGTTTCATGAAGAATCAATTTGAGAATTTAGGAAAACTACTTCTCTGAACGCATTGAGGAAGGTTTAAATTACGCGAATATTTTTTTTAATTTCCAGAATCCAGCATTAAAATATTAGGGAGGTAATACGTAAGGAGGGAAAATGCACGAGGAAATACGTATAAACCTCAGCTACAGAAATTATGTCTCAGCCTCCTTATCTGTATACACTCTGGATAAAAATTATGTATCTAAATAAAAAACTATCCTGGCTGCAGAAAATAAGATTCTGTAGGAGAAAATAAGATTAAGTCACAGATGACATATGCATACACAGAGAAAACCTTTGAAAGAATTCAGATTTTAACGATTGCCCAAAAAGGTTATTTTAAAGTTTAATAGCATTTATTACTACAGATTATCGATAGAGATGGCATAGCAAACATTTTACAGGATATTAGATGAATATGCATTTAGACTAACATGGGAAGGCTATATATCGTATGTATATTAAGAAAATGAAAAATATATAACGTAATTCTACAAAAATATGTAATGCTTTCAATTAGATATATTATGAATTAAATACACTTTTATTTAAATTAATCAGATTTAAAAGTAAAAAAAAATTCTTAAGGTATACTTCTATAGCTTTTAAAAAGTTAGTTTGCTAATTAATAACAGTAAGATTAAATATAAAAGGAGAATATCTTACGTTTATCGGGAAGGCAACAGACTCGAATGAAAACTGAAAGAAGATAAAATCCCGTTTCAAGACTAACAGCCCTTTTGAGTTTCTAAGCTACCGTCGTTAGCATATTTGGGGGGGTCTAAGTATTTTAATCTCATTTAAATACAGATGGTATTGTTTAATTTGTTAAGAACAGTGGACAACGTTTTCTTCAAAATTGAAATCATATTAGTTGTATAATTTTCTACGGGAATTTTATCAGCAAAATTCGGTATGTAGAATTTAGAACCTTCAAAATTTATACTGGATTTACATATGAGGGTAAAAGATATTTCTTTTTATAGAAACGTAAAAAGTAGATTTCGATATTTTAGTATATTCGAGTTGCAAGAGAAAAAGCACATTAGCATCTCCTGCACTTATAAGCTTTTCAGTTGGAATAACAAGGATCAGTCTAACATATATTTTTTGAGATTATTCCGTTACGGTCCTTGAAATATCATTCACTTTCGTATTATAAAGATTAAACCATTTTTTTCTTATCAAAGTAAATGATTATTACGTACCTCATGAGTTTCTAAATCAGTTAATTCTGCTGTAATATAGCGTGACTTAGCAGATATAGGCTTCTTAGCTTATCATCATTGTTCATTTATCATTCTTTATTTAGGCAACATAAAAGGAAAAATCCGGCTTCGCAGCGATATTAAATACCTGTCATGCGATAGCGTTAGAGAGTATCAATCAACCACACTGCACTGGCACTTTCTTTGGCAACTTGTATTACTAATAGTTGGCGTAAAGCTTTGCTTTATGGCATTTGCTCTGAATCAAGGATAGGACGCATTAACGCTATCATTTTTTAATAATTATGCTTATTATACTTTCAGATTCCATAGAAAAAGGTGAATTTGTTTATCTATATCTGTCAAACAAAAAAAATTAACTGTTTCTTCTCTTAATTAACACTAAATTATAAACAGAAACAGAAGAGTATTCCATATTTTTGTCATGTAAATTGCAAAAACTAAACTTTAGAATATATTGTGTTTTAATAGATAAAGCCCATTATTAATAACTGCTGTAAATTGTTATGAGCTGAAAGAAAACAATATGGTTGCCAGCCTAAGATATTAAGTGCATATAAAAAATCTCCTCTGTGTCTTAAATGTGTTTTCTACTGAAACTATGCAAAGGAAATGTTTAATTAATGCTTAAATTAATGTTTAATGTAGCATTCAACACCTCCATTCACCAGCTATTTTTAAATCGGCCAACTTGAAGAGAAAACGTAATAGATACATAAAATCAACTTTTTTTGTGAAATGGATATAAAAATATGACACAATGTTTCGTAAAGAAAAATACTTATATACATAAATATGTTTCTGTTCAATGAAACTCCATTCATGTTTATAACAAACTGCTAGACTTCCCGAAAGGTACCAAAGCCTGCCACAGGGCTAATCGTTCTCGCTCAGGCAAAAGTACGAATTCTTTAACATTCAGAGGACCTTTTTTTAACTTTCTTCATTGCGGTTGCATTAATTTTATGTGCAAGAGATATCGTGCGAAGCATAGCTGAAGCAATAGTTTATTAAATAATAGTGCAGTAAGCCGGAAATCTCAACTAAAATTTGGTCAGGTGAACGAGGAGTGTATTCATTTCTCTGTGCAAAAAGAGGCAGGATTTAATAATTAGTACTTCTATCGCCTTGTGCCAAAATTACTGCCACTGCTATAGAGAATCTCTCAGACGACATCAGTAAAAGACACACGAAGATTTTTCGGATTCTCCAAACAAGTTCTTCGAGGTTTTCATCTCTTCGTAAAATCGAGCGAACAATTGATCTGAAAGTGTTTCAAGACATAAGTCTGGTTATTATACTTTCAAATTCTATAGAAAAAAAGGACACTTACGAGCCGACTCAGACCATATGATGAAAAATCATATGTTATTAACTGAAAAATATTTTTAAATTTTCAGACACCTATCCGAGATTGTTTTACTTGCATTTTCACTCGTGCATACTCACAGGTGTATCCACTGAACTTTAGTTTTCGTTCTATTTCGTACTGATCGAGAAAATTATTGAGCAGGAAGAGTTTTTGCTCAAAACAAAGAAGCATTTAAAGTTCTTAGACTTTAGTGCTCTGACATCAATATGAGCGGTTCTGCTACAGGCCTCCATCGCTTTCTGGAATCGTGTAAAATGTCATAAACAGGAAAACGTTTGCTCTAAATGAATATAAACATAGTATGTCCTGGTAAAGAATATTTTGTGACTCAAAAACATATTGTATTTAGCCATTCAATGCAAGTGAAAGATTTTAACTACCCACTCTGCACATCTTAAGATCTTGCCAACTTAGCTACTCAAATTAATCAAACGTTATCACGCCATTAATCATACGTTTTACTCAAGCAATAAGTCGTACGTTTTAGATAATTGCCAAAAATTATATAGCAGAAATTGCTTTTAATTTTAACCCAAATGGGAGTATATAGGGACATCATGTTTTCTTTTTTTTCCCGAGTAGTGAACTCAAAACGTATTTTCTTGTTGCTGGCTAGACCACTCTTATGCTACGACAGCATACGCCTGAGAATTCCTTAGAATCTTAACATGTGTAGTTTGGTAACATACCATAAAACATTGTGTACGTATCTACATAACTGCAAAAAGAATAACTAAGTATTTAAATGCGATGGCTTTCATTCGAATAGATTAGAATATTATTTATTGAAACCAAACTATTCAAACACAAGTAAAATATTCAAAATGATTTATAGCAGATATAGTTTAGGTGAGGAGCTTCCAAAGGAGTCGGCCTAGGGGTCAATGATAGTTTAGAACGGGTTAAGGGTGATCAAGGACACGAAATAAGGTCTATAGGCGAATATGCACTATAGAAACATTAGGTTATTTTTGAAGCAGGAGACATGAAAAAAGAACAATGCCCTTGCTGGGACTCGAACCTCGGACTTCTCGAATACGCGGCGAGTGTGCTGGCCATTACACCACGAAGACATGTTAAGAAAGAGAAAGAAACACCTTCTAGCACGAGCAATTCATCGTCATGACCAAGAACGCACTGATTATAAAAAATGTATTAATGAAACTGATAATTAAATTGTTTACTCATATAAAACTAAATCATATAAAGTCAAGTTTTATTCATAATACCTGGGCCTACTATGTTCGGATTTTAAAGTAATTCGAGAAAAATATATTTAATAGAAAGTATTACTGAATCAACATCATTGGACGTTTCCCTATTCTTATCCAGTGGATAGAGTCTTTAGTTAAATCAATAGTTTAGTACAGAAAGCAGTAAACATGTTGAATATTTTTAAAACAGATGACTTAATAATTTAATATTCGGTCGGAGACGTACGTTATTCAAAATTTTATGGCTCTAGGTACCATTGTTTTATTACAATGCAAGAAACATACTTGCATTTATGTAGATACTTCATTATTTAATTTCTTTAAATATAATACAGGGCAATAATATTTGGTGGCAAAAAATTCAAAAGATTCGGCGTTTATAGCGAATCGACTCAAAATGCCAAAACGAAATTAATATCTCTTCTGAGCTGATGCTCCTTTGGGTTAATTAAAAAATAAAGAAAGAGGTAAAATGTGAGCAGCGAAATATGTAAAATCTGAACTACTAGTTTTTGACAGGAGAACAGTCTTCAAAGGGAAATACGTTCCATCTTTCTGAATAGGAAAGGATTTCTTAATGCTCACAATGATTAACTATACGCTCCTTCAAAACACTTGCATTCTCTTTAAATGGTCGTGCTCATCTTCTATACTTTTATTATAAAGATAAATGTTAAACTCTGATTTAAAAGAAATCATAAAATTATCCTTCAATGAGCCATTCATAGAAAATTACATGATTATTAGTTTTATCTCTTGGTTTGATTAAAAGAACAAAACTGAAATTCCAATCTTTTAAAAGGAAAGTTATCCCCTTTTATTAATATTAAATTATAATAATGTGTCATCAAGGGACATTTGAAGATTTTATCCGGTACAATTTTTCTAGTGTTTAATGATATAATGAAATAGTATTTTACGAGGATTATGACTTTCAAAGATGCAGTTACAAGTATTATTTTGAATTAATCGAGTTTAATGAATGCATGACTGCTGGATAAAAATTACATTTTAATATTTTTTGATAAAAAACAATATGTAATGAGAATATTAAAAAGTCTTAATGCTTTTGAAATTATAGCGTGTTATTTTCTCAGTAAAATGTCCTTTTTCATTTAGCAACGAAATATGCTAAAACATTAACCGTTTACAAAGGCAGTTCTTTTGGCTTCCTTCAAATATTAATTATATTATATAACGCATATTATTATTTTTAATAATCCATTATTAAATTTAAATACGGATATAGAGAAGTTCAGTTTACTAATTAGTGTTCGCTAATTCAACTATCAAATGACACGTGTCCTATTTTTTACCTTTGCTGACGAAATAAAACTTAAATTTATCTTGCACGAGGTATGATCAATTGTCATTTATCAAATTTTGATGCTATTCGATGTAGCATAAGATCTACAAGTTAACTTTAAAACTAAATGTAGAAGATCATATACGTGCTTTTTTAATTTTAAGGGTTTAATTGATATATATAATAATGCAATTAACTGGTGTAGTTTCTAACATACATTTTAATGATTTTTTGAATATTTCGCCTTGGTTATAAACAATTAAAAGTTCTTCTAATTCCATTCGAATGCATTGTTACTGTTTTCAGTAAGCGAAAGCTTAGTATTTGTTTGTAAGGAATACGCAAAAATTGACCAGTTTGGGATACAAAAAAAAAACTTTGCTACTATACAGAAAATTTGCTAGTGAGCGAAGAATTTACTGGCAAGGAAAATTATTAGGAAATTATTGCCATTTAACTAGATTAAGATCAGTCCTTTACGCGATGAAGGTCAATAAAAAGGTCTTGTTGTTGAGTATTAAGCTGTTTGGGAGATAGAATCTATTATCTGGTTTCCAACAGGTGATAGGGAGATATTTTCACTTACAAGGCGCATCACTGGCACAATTAACTTCGAAATAATTAAGCCAATTTTCAATCAGTGATTAAATAGTGTAGTTAAAGAAAATGTATCATTATGGATAGCATTGGTACGTATTTTGACGTTTTTGACTGGCCTTCTGATTTTTTTTGTAAGAAATATCAAGTCCACTACCAGCCAAATGAAAAAGTTCGTGAGTACTTGAAGTTCGCCCGGGGTTCAAATCCCAGCGAACGGGCTGGCTGTATGGAGATTTTCGTGTTTTTCTTCACGTGTAGTGCATATACGCGCCAATTTCCCGTAGAAATTCCTCCACGAAAATATCCTTCCCCTTACACAGATAGCCCTCGAGGGCTTTGCCATAATTAAATGAACCAAATGTAAGAAATATCTGATACTCAGGTATAATCTGAGAATTGTATGAAATTCCAAAATCAAGAGTATATTTAAAACATTGTAAAATTTCAAATATTCGTACTATTTTGGACTGAAGTCTTTAAGGGCATTATAAAATCTAGAATACAGAGATGCTTTCGTTATGTGGAACAAATATATGTTTAATATAAAGCGACAGAAACTTACCTCTTTTTTTTTTACATTTTCTTTGCTTATATCTATTACTTCATAATTCTATTATTACATAATTTCAAAATACTGTACTTTGCTTTTAAAGAAATTAAATAAAACCTTATTCTTAAGAATAAAATTTACAGACTAAAATTAAGGCCCTTGTACTGAAAGAGCTAGGAAAAGGTACAAAAAAATTTCAAACATCTGTGCTCCACTTATCTGGAGTTCTAATTATCCGACTAAAATACTTTACTTTCGAGTAATTTCCAAATTAATTTTGGTGCTAATTTATTTACAAGCTCTTAATAATTTTCATTTATTAAAATGACATAAAAACGAAAAGTAATGACACGTAATTTAGATGAAAATATATACGATTATTTATGATTTTAAAAAGAAAGAACGAAATATAAGCTAACAAACCCTTGTTTAATTATCTGCCATTTGACATCAGTAACTACATAACGTATCATTTAGCCCACATGTACACTGCGCAAAAAGAAAAGAAAAAAAAAAGGGACAGTTCTATATCTCCCGTTCTACTGGGCCGATAGCCGAAATTCAAATTGCGTTTTCCATGTCTGGAAAGCGCGGCTTAGGATATATATTAGATTTATATATAGCTTCGTTCTAATAGAGGTATTTTGACACAAAATGGGACTTTTTCTGAAGTAACATACCAATTTTGTTTTTCCATATTTGGACTCTACGACTCAAATTATGCCTAAATATTAAATTTTATAAAATTTGATGCGAAATTTGCGGAGAAACTTAAAAATTTAACTTGGCGAATTTTTTTTTCAGTTTTCACCAAGAATAATTTACTTAGCGACAACTTAATACATGGCAGCCTGTTTTCCTATCCCTTCCATTGCGCAGAACGGGAAAAGAAGTCACATCTTTCGTACCTTTTTACATTCTGGATGAGCGGAAAAAAAGTCACATCGTTCTTACTTTCAAATAATTTTAACAAAGTGCGTAAACCACATTTTCGTTATTATCGCTTTTAATAAATATGCCAAATTTCAAAATGCGCCAATGTATAAATTCACGTATATCTTCGGAAATTTTGAATAAAAATCTCTAATATTTTGCGGGCATTCTTACAAATACATCTACTTTAAGTTATTGATAAAAATTTTATAGGTTATAATACCAAATTTCTTTCGAAAATTTATAAAAATTATTTAAAAATACAAATTTTAAAAATAAATCATGAAAATGGGTAAATTTTATTTGGAATGAACCTAAATTTCGAATTGTGTAGGAGAGAATGAAATATGCTTCATAAAAAAAATATTAATTAAATACATACCAAATTGAATTAAGATTGAGGAGCTAAAATTTTGAGAGCCAATTGTTTAAGAACTACTCGTGCAATTTTTACAACACTTGGCAGTTTGGCATAATTTGAATCGTAGAATCGAAATATGAAAAAAACTGGCATGTCATTTTCGAAACAGTCCGATTTTGTGTTAAAATATATATATTAGAACAACGCTATATATAAATCTAATACATATCCTAAGTCGCGGTTTCGAGGATGAAAAACACAGTTTGAATTCTGTCAATCGGCCCAGTAAAACGGGAGATATAGAACTGTACCCCCTTTTTTTGCAGTGTACGTTTTCAGCAACGAGATGCTGTAAATTACTTGGTAATATATAGTTTACAAATTTTACAAAAATAAGATAGTGTGTAATAGTAAAATAAGATAGTGCGTGAATTAGTTGATCTTTTCTTATTGCTTGAGTGATTGCTCAGGTATAACAAGTAGACAGTTTTTATTTATTATATTTAATTAATAAGTATTGGCTCTACACAGTAAATGGCACAGTATTAAAAATGTTTGTCTTTTGGGTCACTGTTATTTTTTTAATTAACATATTATAAATATTCCCTATTCTCGAGTAATATATTTGTAAAACATAATATTATATTTATATCTCTTATTTATATCACTGGGCTACCTAAAGTCATTACATCATTCAGTGTTTCCTTCAGAATACTTCCGGCTGAATCTCAATGCGTGTCACATTATTCAAAGAAACACAATTGGCTTGTGAGGCTAACACATGTTTCACTTATTTGGAGAATAAGGTTAGGCATTATATTTTCTCAAAATAGAATGTATTTTCACTCCTTAATTTTAGTAGACTAAAATTATAAACACCATTTTATGCTTACTGCCTACACACATAAAATTAATTTCATTGCTTAATTTTATTTGTAGTAAAATGGATATTTGGTTCACTAGGCAAAATAGTAAGATAATTTCATAATTGCAAATTATCGAACTATATGTGCTTCATAGTTTCCTAAACGGGCAGTGTCTTTTCCTTTTTAACTGAATGATTTGTAATGAAATAACATTGTCTACAGGATAAAAATAAAATTATCCAGCTAGTTTCGCAGTAACAGTAGCATCACAGCTAACATAGTAACAGCTAGTATCATAACCTACAACCAATGAAATATTTTATCCCCTTTTCTGGGTAACTCACGTTATGACGTAATTTACTGCAACTACGCTGCGTATCATAAAAACATTCTTTCCGCGGAGTCTTATTTGACACAAAACCGCATCATTTCTACATTTTATTTTTAGAAAAGAAATACTTTTATAGTTTAAGAAGTAGCTTTTCTTTTGACTTTTCTATCCTACATATTTGTTAAGCATTGTATGCTAATCCACATATTGTACACTGCACAAAAAAAGGGGGGGTCAATATTTCTCTATACCTTCTGTTCTACTGGACGGATTGTCGAAATTCAAACTGCGTTTTTCATGTATAGAAAGCGCGACTTAGGGTATATATTAGATTTATATATAGCTTTGTTATAATATTGGTATTTTGACACAAAATCTGACTTTTTCTGAAATAACATACCAATAGTTTTCCATATTTCGATTCTGCGACTCACATTATGTCTAAATATTAAATTTTGTAAATTTTGGTGCAAAATTTACGAAGAAATTCAAAAATTTAACTTGGCGAATTTTTTTTTCAATTTGCGCCAAGTATAATTCATTTGGCGAACTTCTTGATTTACAGCAACCTATTTTCCTTTAATTTTTTTTTTCGTTGTACACGAGCGGAAAAAAGGTCAATTTTATTACTTTCAGATAATTTTAATAAAGTGCGTAAACCACATTTGGCGCTATTATCGCTTGTAACGAATATCCCAAATTTCAAAACGCGCCAGTCTTTAAATTCACGTATATCTTAGGAACATTTAAAAAAAAAACTCTAACTTTTTGCATGTGTGCCAAGAAATACACCTGCTTTAAAATAATGCTAAAAATGTTATACGTCAATATACAGAAAATTGTTTCGAGGCATTTATAAAAAAATATTTAAAAATGCAAATTTTAAAAATAAATCATAAAAAAATATGCGAATTATATTTGGATTAAGACAAAATTTCGAATTCTGGAAGAAGGAAAAAAGCAAGTTTACTAAAGAAGTAGAGATATTAATAAATATATATATAATTCAATTAACACTCAGGAGCTAAAATTTTGAAAGCTAATTTTTTAAAAACTACTCGAGCGATTTTTATAAAGCTTGGAAGTTTCGTATAATTTGTATTGTAGAATAGAAATATGGAAAGAAATTGCCATATTCATTCAGAAAACGTTCGATTTTGTGTCAAAATACTTATATTAGAACAACGCTATTTATAAATCTAATACATATCCTAAGCCGCGGTTTCGAGACATGAAAAACGCAAGGTGAATTTCGTTAATCGGCCCAGTAGAACGGGAGACACAGAACTGTCCCCCCTTTCTTTTTGCACAGTATACATTTTGATCTATATAGCTTGCCATTAAATATATATACTGTTTTATATATTTCTGATATTCTTTAAATATGTTAAACAGGTAAATAATTTAATACCAATTTTGATGTGTACTTTCGTGAAAGAAACACAATTAATCCAGATGCCTGAAAGTCTAGCTATATGTAATTATGATAATAACAGTATGTTTTCTTCTCTGATGAATGACAATCAGGGGTTAAATGAGTGTCGTAAGTCAAACGGACCAACACATAGCAGCCAATGTAGATGACAGGGGTGGTGATGCTGTGGTGGAATACATGTAGGCAATTAGCTGCTTCTGTGACTTGTAAGGAAATTATCCATAACTCAACTGAGTTCTGCATTCTAAATCTAAGTATTCTGGTTTAGTCGCTTCGCACTGTAAGGCTTTTATGCTGCTTAAAATTGAAGCAGGAGGCTCTTGATTTGCTATTTCATCGAGTAACAATTTCAGTGCTCCTCTTCGAGCCACCAAAAGCGCTGATCTTTGGCTTTAACTTTTCTTTTCATTCTTAATTGGCTGGATTCCTTCACGAATGGACTTTACTGGGGGAAACGCATGTAATGATGATGTTCAGTGTTTTAATGCTTGAAATAGGAAACGATCTGCGTCTAATGATAAGCTTTAAATTTTACTCGAAATTATCATCACACATGAATGTTTTCGTTAGTTCAGGATATTTGAATTTCATTTCTGGGAAATCTTATCTAATGCAGGCAGAACTCAAAACGTTCAGGAATCTATCAAATCGTAGATGTGAAAGGACATGCTTTTTGCTCTCAGAATAACAGAATGAGCTAATTTATATCTATAAATAGCATAGAAAATTATTACTAATTTGATGTTTTCTAAATTTTACTATCTTAAATCTATTAAAAAGAAAATTCGAATTCTGCAAATTTTCTTCAAATTGAAATGACGAAAATTTCTATAAAGTTTGTTCTTTTAAGTAAAATGTTATTATTACATTGTGTAGAAGACTGCGCAGATTCCTTGAATAATTAGACCATACAAAAAATAACGAAACTTTATCCATGCTGTATCTCATAAAACATATTTAAAATAATTTAAATATTTTAAAGCAACAACAAGAGATCTGTGTTATTCTAATCCTACCTATCACAGGCTAAACTATTATAGTACTCCTCACTAGCTCTCATATATGCAATGCATTGGGTTGTTTTCCTTTTTTTAATTACGACAAAGTACTCGAGAGCTATCTGCCTAAGTGAAGGGATGCATTCGTGGAGGGCTTTCTAAAGGAAACTGAATCATATATACTTTGCTCATGGAAATAACCGCGAAAGCGTCCATGCAGGCACTCCATTCGCCGGGATTCCAATCTCAGACCGAACTATCAGCATTCAGCGATCTTTGCCGCTGATTGGGAGCGACTTAATCAGTATTGTAGTGTAACCTACATACTAGTAGTAGAGTTCAAACCATACATATTTTGAACAAGTCTGAAATATTACACATTACTTAACAGAACTTGCTGAGCTACACTGAAAGATATATTTCCATCACAACATTTTGCTCAGATTTCCAAAATGTTTTTGCCATGGTGATAATGCTTACCTATCAGAAAAAGAAAACAAATAACTGAGAGCTTTGGGCCCTTTGCAGCTATGGGGAGAAATAGAAGTAGCAGTGTTTACGTAGCGTTAGCATTCAGCTACCCATTAAAGATGGTACGTTAGAAGCTATTCACTGAAAATGGTACGTACATTTTTGAGGTTACGTTCCCAAAATTATTTCCATTGAGGCTCTCTTGACGATTCAGCAAATTTTCTTGAGTCTAAAAGTCTGTGCGTATATAATATCACTTTGGAGACGTAACGTGGTATGGAACTATTAGAATATTTTCAAATATTATTCCACGCTTTTGTAAGCTCGTGAGAACTTACTGCTAGAAATTTGAAAGAATATCGGTAACATCCTGATACAATTTATCATTGCAGTCGTAGATGTTTATAGGTCTATAGGTTTATAGGTTCATTTCAAATCATATTAATTACATGGCTCCTACATGCATTTACACAAAATTTCAAATATTCTGAAATAATAATCAGTTACCTGCATAAAAGCAAAAATGATACCTCCACGCATGATAAAGTAGATTATAAACTCTGCAATAAATTAAAACAGTAAGCCGATAATAAGTAATTATAAATACATAAGCACACTTGTACAACAGTTAAAAAACTGTTACGGAATGAAATAAAAATAAAAGAAAATATGTATACATAAATATTTAAATAAATTTACAGCAACATATTTAATTTCACTGCTTATGTAATATACGATTATGCATTTAAAGTTAGAATCGAAATACTAGCTGTTGTTTAAGCTAATAATTGTATTTACCTTGAAGCATGCAAATAATAAATTTAAAAAGAAGGTTAAAAAATAAGAGATTTCTAGCATTACTTTAAATACTTTAGGAAAAAATGCAATGGAAGCAAGAAAAAAAAATAACCTTTTTTAATGAAATGATTGCTAAATAAAATATTTTTATTCTTTTCTTTAAAATGCAGTGCAGCTTAGTAGTTTAGAGTAAAAAAAATTATATATAGATTAAGTTTAATTAGGCGTACACGATGCATTACTTTCGCAAGCAGGTTTTATTTTTAGGTCTTCATAATTTTTATTACATTCTTGTAGTTTCACGTTTAAGTGTTTTTACATACATAAGAAAAACTGTTCATCTTGGAAGTACAAAGATATAAAAGTGCTGTATAACAAATAGTGTTGTATTTGCATTATGTATTTACCTGAATTTAATTTTGCTTTTTGGATTCTGATAATACACATCGATAATAAGTACATTTATGAATAAAATTTGACACAATTTACTTGGAACATATTTTATTGCCTTGTTATTCTGAAATTCATCTTTTGTCAAAATGAGACAAAAATAAATAATTAATCTCCTATTAAATAACTGGAAAAATATTCTTCATGATAACAAAATTATAAGCAAGCTGCTTAAAAATAATATTTGTCTAAAACGTATGCTTGAAGATTTACAATTAGATTTGAATTCCTCACAAAATTCACAATATGAATTTAATTTCACATTTTATTTAATGCTTTTGCGAAGAATATTTAAATTGTAGAACATAATTAAATTAAATTTCTACCTACATGACTTTATTTATCAAAACCTTTACATTAGTTCAATGCTAGTGTATATAAAATTGGTATTGTATGTATAAGATATATAAAATTGGTATTAGTATATATAAAATTGGTATAATTCAAAAAAGCAGTATAAACCACAAGTTAGGTTCCTGAACTACTGTAAACAACGTAAGCAACCTTCTCAACGAATTGAATATAAAGAGAAATTTCATGAGACACTTTTTATTTATTTGATATGGCGCAGCCTTCGAGTGGGATACTTTCGTGGAAGACTTACAAATGGAAACTGGCTCCTATACAAACAGGAAACGTCCTTGCAGCCGTCCCGTTTGTCGAATTTCGAACTCCTGATCGAACTACCAGTTTTCCTCGACTTCACCGCTCGACCGGTGGAGGGTCCTTTGATCAGACGGAAGCCCTGTGTTAGTGGGCTCAGAGTTTCTACTTTCTCATTATGGTGTACCAAACAGCGAATTTTAGGATGATGTATGTAATAAGAAGTGTAATCTATCAAAATAAATCTAAATCCTGATGATTAAAATTTTTATTGCTGAAATATAAATTTTTATATTTTAAAAAACAGCTGTCATAACCAATTAATACATTGACTCGTTAATTAATACGTTGACTAAGCACGTTGTGTCTTTGGGAATGACTTGTGGGATTTCATAAGGTCTATGTGATCTATGTGTGATATGAAATGTATTCAAAAAGGTCTCTGCTTCAGTCAAACACTCACGAACAGTCAAAAATCTCACGAACAAAATGAGTAAGTTTCAGTTGTGCACTATTAGTATCAAGAAAAACATCGTAGCGCTACTCAATTTCGATCCGCACTCCGGTGTAAGATCACTTATCATATAAATCTTTTGTAGGGCTCACTTGTAAGGATTACTTGAGAAACATGAGAATTCGTAAATCATTTTTGTCAATCTACTGTCTTGAAAATCGACGATTCATCTTCTCTCGCGCACGATTATAAAAGATGAGGAGATGATCTATCTTTTTGAAAGTGGACCCGCACATCAGCATCTTCCATTTGCTCGATTTGACAAAACCGAAAAGATTTTCATTTAAGCGAGTTAAAATATTAGTGCATTATAAAATACAAAAACTGATATTGCTTCAACAAAAAAGTGATAAAAATGTATTTACTCATTAGCCTTCACTATAGATTGAGCTTAAAAGCATCTCAGATGTGTTTTTGCATGACATGTGGTTTTTATATCCTCAGATTCGGTAAGTGCAATGAATTAGAGAAACGTTTACATGGAACGTCGCATCTTCGTAATACAGGATATTTTAAAGAAATCCTGATTCGTTCAAGTCTCTTTATTACGCTGCTTTTGCTTTGTTGTTCGGTTCTGAATGGAACTGTGAATATTATAAGGATGGAGTCTCAATATTTTCATTCACTTTATTTAGGTAGAGATTACTGTTTGTTGGCTACGTCTTGGAATAGTATTTTGAAGACTATGATGGTTATGACTAATATTTCAAGCGCTTTTCATCCAATTCCTCCTCGTATGCACAATCAAAACTTCTGTACACTATCCTTTTGCGTAACAGAATTAAACAAGAACGTTCAATCCATTTCACTATATACTTCATATAGACCTCAGTAACCCAACATTCATTTTCGGAGACACTGTATTACATCCAAAGCTATCTACGTCACAAAAACTACTTCTTATGCATATACCGCTAGCCTTTAGACGTTAGCTCTAATGGTTGGTGAATTATATCTTTCAGAATGGATTTGTAGGACACTGGATACAACTTAAAATGTAAAATCTAGCCATTTTGTTTCCTCCACAGCTTGTGGTATTAAAACAAATATTTTCCTCTTTTTGTTGAAAGCAAGTCGCTGCTAACCTAGAGTACATCAACTGACTGACATTTTTAATACAGCCATTTCGCGAAAATACAACGCTGTAGGGAATACACACCTAACTTTCTATACTCACCGTTTTTGACTAACGTCTGACGTTCAAACGTTTGTTCTGATGGGCGGCTCTTTGCACCAACAGCAGCAGGACTTCTACTCCAAAATCCAGTTGAGATTTCATTTTAGTTTCAGTTTATGGCTCATGCCATAAAACTCGCATAAGGCTCTGTTCTGTACGAGAAGGTGACGAATGAAGGCACAAAGAAATAGAAATAAAAATAACTGTTAATAAAATTTTAATAATAAATTACACAACAAAATATAACCAAATGACAACTTCGCCGAGTTATATAACATGCAATGTTTGCTTTTTCCCTTGCATAGTCTGCAATGAAATGGGAAATGAAAATATTGATAATTAGTTATTCAGATATTAATAATTAATAATAATATAAACGATAATTATTTTAATACTATGGTTGCGCTGATTTATGAAGATCCATCATCGGCGATCTTTTTTTAAAAGTGTCGCATAAGGAAATAAAGACATTCTTCTTAAGAGCTCTTTTACCAATGTATTTCTGCAGGGCATTCAACAACTATAAAAACCTAAAGTCCCAGATTCCCTGAAGCCCAGAAAATAACAGTCCCTACTTTAGTACTTTCCCTTTCGAAATATTTTTGATTACTGAAATTTATGAAAAATAAAAGGCATGTTATCTTTCAGTGCTACTTTTATTCTCATAACATAAGCAAATCTAACATTAAAGAAAGAAAATATTTTTAATAAAAATTCATTTTTTTATAAATCGGCTAATTATATTGTTAAATTTTGTGTTCTTTAAAATTTAGTAATAACTTAGGTATTCTGTGCTACATCTAATGGCAATAGATTTCAAAATTTTCAATATCTCTGGGCACATGGAAAATTAATCTGATGGTAATATATTATAATTTAAAGTAACTCGAAATAAGAAATTTTTATGTCAAAACGAATCAAGGAAACCAACTATAACGAGATTAAATAAAATAAACAGAACTAAAACTTATTTCAATAATCTTTACCCATATAATTCTGCGCCCAAAATAGACCTTAACTGGGCTGAAATTATCAGAAAGCATCTTATAAAGAGCATTCATTTATTAAAGTATTATAAAAGCCTATTTATTCGTTTTGTAGTTTAAATTCACATAATGTTACAGTGAGGGGGGAAACTTGATCTCAAATCCTACAATCCCCTAACAAAAAAGTACTTTCTTTACTTTGGCAATCTAACAACGAAGAAATACTTTAGATAAGGATAGGCAAGTAGCTAGCTAACACGTAATTTATTACAATAATATCTAGCAGAGAATAAAAGGATTGAAATGCAGCCGTCTTTATAAAATGTATTCTTATAAAAGAGAAATAAAGAAAGAAAAACTAAACCCGGATTTAAATGAACAGAATGCGATGTAAAAGCTTGATTTTTCTTCTAAGAAGCGAATCTGCAATACGTCTCGTCTATGCATTTTGGTATTAGAAAGCAATACAAGAAAAGAATCATATTTATTAGCAGAGAGAGAATTATTTCCTTTTTTATTTTGATAACGAAAAAGTGAAAAAAAAACAATTATTTGTGGCGTATGTAATTTATTCTTATCCTCGAATTTTCAGTGAAATGCGAAACCGTGACAATTTGTCAGTTACTGCTGCATATGAAAGTACTTCGAAATTTGATCTGCAAGTTAAAATAATATACCCAGCATGTCGAATCACTGAAGATATATATGTATCCTCTCATGAAATATTCCATTTATATTTTCCATTAAAATATAAACTCAGTGTTAGTATTTGAAACTCTTTTTAAGGACTTTCATCTTTTATCTTGTTTTCAAAGAGCCTGATTCACTCTGAATGTTCAAAAAGGTATTTGTATTACAAATACCTGAATAAAAGCCAAGTAGATTTATCGTCTACTCTCCGATTTAAAAGCCTAAATTTTCATATTTTCCCCTCGAAATTGAACTAAAAATATACAAAATGGTTGCATTGGAAGCGTTTTGGGGAAGCAGACTGTGAAAGGCCTAAGGGCATAGGGCTGAATTCAGACTACAGTGTTGAAAAATATAAATATACTTTTGATATCAAAATATAGTAACTGAAATCAGTCTTAAAATAATTATAGAAAAAGAAAAATTATTCCTGGGCATTTTGAAAAAGCTCAGGTCGAATTTAATTTTTACACTTTTTCCTTGACTGGAAAGGAAAAAAACCTGGAATAATATAACACTACAAAGTGGTCTTAATACGATTATTTACACTATCAAATCAGAGCTTAGATTTAAAATGCAGTATTTATTTATACAGTTTCTATAAACACACACATATGTATATAAAGTTATATATACCGAGGTCATTCTGAAATTTTTGAGATATAAATGGCAGAAAAAACATTAACGGTTAGATTTGAAAATATGAATTATTTTAGCCTAGCAGACGATTTTTAGAATGAATTATTTTCCCTAGCAGTCGATTTTAGCCTAGCAGATGATTTTTAGTATGAACTATTTACCCTAGCGGACGATTTTAGCCTAGCATAGGAATGCTTTGTAGAATGAATTTTAGGTGAAAGGAAAAATTTGGTTGACGCAAGAAAATCATCGCACTATGGTTTTCTTTGATTTTAATGTGGAATTTAATCAAAACGAATGTGTTCAACGTCTCCAATCAGCATTTGAAAATGAAGGTTCATCTCATGCTACTGTATTCAGATGCTTTACGGAATTCCACAGGTTTCAAGAGGTCGCAACTCGCTTCAGGATGAAGAACATATAGGAAGGCCATTGTCAGCAGTAATCCAGGATAATGTGTCCGCTATACGGAAAATGTTAATCGCGAATAACCACTGCACCTACCAAATGATACAGAAGGAACTTAACATTAGATCCGCCGCCATAGATAAAATTATTCGTGAAGAATTGTATATGATAAAACTAGTTTACTGTTGGATTCCCCATAATTTAAGTGGAGCGTGTCAGAATCAATAAAGAATTCCTTAAATTACTTAAAGATTGTGGACGCTGCATTATTTCTTAAATTGCGATCGGTGGTGAAAGGTACATACCATTTTTTGAAGTTCAAACACGTCAAGAAAGTAAAGTATGTATATTTGAAGATGATTTCACATCAACAATTGGACCGGTCTTAACCACCAAGCTGGAAAGACAGAAGATAGTCACAGCTAACTGGTATACCACTATGTGTATTATAGAAATTCATCAAAAGGTGAATGTTAGAGAACTCATTCTCCACCATGACAATGCTTCTTCTCACTCATCAAAACTGATAGTTGCGTTTCTTGAACAAAAACACATCAAAGTGAAAGAACATCCACCCTATTCACCTTATCTAACTATGTGTGACCTTTGGCTATTTTTTAATCTAAAAATAACTTAAGTGAACCTTGTTTTCATTCCAAAATGACTTCGGGTACAGAAGTGAATTGATGCTGGAGGAGACTTCTTTGAAAATTCTTAAAATTTCGTAAATATAACTTTAAAAACCTATACGTATCTCAAAAGTATTAAAGTGACCCTCGTATAAATATATCATAAAAAGACCTCTAAAGAAGATTTCACTCACCTTCATGGCCAACTTCCTTAAAACTACAATGTTATGTAATTCATAGATATTAAAAATAATTAAATGCATCTAATGCATAATAGTAACATATTTTTTTAAATGAGAAATACTCACCATAAGCTAAAGTACATTAATTGGAATCAAAGATTAGCACATCAGCCAAATATTTTAATTTTAATACAAGGGAAAGCATAAAGAAATTTTCCTCGCTTTAGATCAAAGATTGAGCTTTAGCTCAGTGCTTCTAAATAATTCCTCTTATATTTCAGTATATGAATATTTATCATACTCTAAACAGAAGTAAACACAAAATAATACTACACTGCTAATTCAAATGGAAGAGAAATATGTTAATAAATAAATTAAATTCGTTAAAAAAGAGACATTCGTTTGGCGTAGATTTTAAGTAAAACCCTATAAATTTCGAGGGTGTTGCCACAAGATCCTTCTTCTTCAGGAACAAAAAGATGCTTGGAAAATGGGCTGAACAAGGAACGTATTTGGAGGAATTTTATAGATAATTTTTGCATGACCAAAGTCAAGTATTGTATAATTAAACTCAGAATTGTTATTAAGATTCCAGATATGGTTAACTGTCCACGATTTTCTTATTTCTCCTTTCTGAATATAAAATTCTTACTTCATGACCCGAGATATTGATTCTGTTTTTATTTAACCGACGTATGACAAACTATACCGATAATATATAGTATACATTCACTAATAACTAAAATCATAGATTGGATCTTTTGGAATCTACCAATGAATTTTACTGATAGGTGAGGAAATGATCTGCTGATCAAGTTGAATTTGTGAGACTCTTAAGAATAAACTCTTAGAAAGGAATGCGCGTGAGAGTAAAAGGAAGCTAATTTTTAATTGGGAAGGTGACATGATTTCGCATGAGTTGGCAAAAGGAGAGAAAAGGGAGTGTGATAAAGAAAAGGCCTGAAATCGTATTTACTACAGATAATTAGAGTATCAAGAAAATTACAGGAAATATCAGACCCAATTTCAAACGAGAACTAAAGGGCTGGGTCATTCGATTTCATAAAACATTAATTAAGTTTAAAGGCAAGTTAAGGTTAAATTTTCTTTATTATCATCAAAAATCGCAAATGTGGCATCAAAGTAGCAAAGTCTGAACCGGAAAGATGGATTTTTTAAATAATTTGGTCTTAAATTCCTGCAGCAAGTACTGGAGTAAGGGGATCATCCATCAGCAAAGATAACGCCTTATTTGATTATTGCGAATTAAATCATGCTTAATCCCTTCTGGAATTTATTCGAGGAAATAAGTGTTTAAGATTTACTTCGTAATTTTTATATGGATATTTTGAGTTTTTATCTATTTTTGCCTTGTCGCGAAGTGAGACCTGAGTTAACTGAATAAAAAATACTGAATCGTCTGGGAAAAAATTGTTTCTTTTTCTTTAATTTCTTTTATACATCGTTTTAGATTTATTTAGTTTCTTTATAGTTCTATAGCATTTCAATATAACATGTGGCAACGACTAGATAATTCTTCAGATGATGTACTTTTTGTGCATTCTGAGTTATAAAATGAATGCGATGTAACATTGTTAAGTGAACGTATCAGTGCCAGAGTATCGCTGTGGTAAACAAGTACAGTGAATTTTAAATAGCGCATTTATTATATTGTGATATATGCGCTATCGACGAAGTAGATTTAATTCAATACAATAAGTTTAAATGAAATGCAAAATGCGTATAATTTGATATTCTGTACAAGGAAGTCATGTAGTGTACACGTCAGAATTTTTTTAAATACAGTAATAATTTTACAGCCATACATATCATCATAACTGTATCGTAAGTTTCCTTTTTGTCAACATGTCCTTTTTATATTAATTTTTTGTACCTTTTACTTCTTCCTTCGGACTTGAGCAGTATGCAGGTTAGTTTGAGTATAAATAGCGAGGGAAGCTGGAGTTTAGAGACAAACACGAGGTAGTTACGTAGTTATTGGGCTGTCCAGACGGTATAGTGATATTTAGTCCAGACATCTGACGGTATATAGTCCAGACGGTATACTGATATTTAGTTAGATTTCATAATATTTCAGATCAAGAAAGATTATTAACTGTTAGATATGTTATTAGATTTAACTCAGCAAATAATGTAGAATTTTCATTATAACCATTAACACAAAGATCTTCGTACTTGTAAAATATTTTTAAAGTTATTCATACATTTTGCTTTGTAGTTCATTATAATATTTCATGAGGAATTACGATTAATTCTGAATGCTCTAATTAATACATATATATTTAAACTTACATTATGCTAAAAAAATTCGTTTCGATTTAACTAATAAAAAAATATGTGATACGTAGAGATATATTTCTCATTCACTCAACATAGTTCTCATTACAAGGGAAAAAAATCTCGCTACAAGGAAAAAATACGTAGAAACTCAAAGCATCTTCATTAAAAATTGTAAAATACGGAAAAACCTAAAACATTGAATAGAGTTGAAAAATGTTAGGAAATATATTTTGCAATTAAAATTTGAGTTTAAATTAAGCAAAATTAGGCAGAGAGAGAAATTTTTCGGTGCACAAAAACTTTGGCTCCACTTGGCAAAAAGACACTGAAGCTGTTGCAGAAACTGACTTAATTCACTGTGCTAGGAAGTTTCAAATGTAAACAAATATGCTGCTCCATTAGGCTTAGCTGTACTTAAAAAGCTTTTAAATTGTTTCATAACTAAAGGCATAAATACCTTAACCGGAACATGAGAACAATATAATTCAATCACTTTTAAAGCAAAAAATGCAGAATTTGCCAAAATACAAGTTTAAAAAACTTAGCTCACCGAGCCGAGTCACAGAGTGGGTATATATATATATATATTTCGATTTCAACCAAACAGAGAGGTGCACATCTACATGTTATAACAATCCCGCATACAAAATATCAATGTTCTGAAACCACTTGTTTTTGAGTTATGCAAAATATGTACATACGTACATACGTGCAGACATCACAAAAAAATCTCTTCTGAATCCATTTTAAATCCATTTCATAATCTTTGCGGAAAGGAGTCCTTTATACTGTCCGTACACACGTAACGCAAAATTATCGTTTGAATGAAATCGAGTGCGGTCAAAATGGATATTTTCGATGAAATACTGTATTCGATATCTTTCGCGATTTCTATGCTTCCTTTACTTCGTATAAGGAATTAAAATCATTGTTGTGTACAAAAGACTTGCTAAAATAAATTTATATTAATTCTTTTAATATTAGTGTAACTTATTTTACATAATACACAGTCCAGTCACATTAATGTGACCACCACGTACTTTCCATGTCAGAGTTAAATAACCAATCACAGAAGGCAGGTGGCAGCACAGTGCAGTTGAGCGTATATAAAGGGTGTGTGAGGGCTTCGGAAAACATTTCAATCGTTGGCGTAATGCAGAAACGAAGCGATTTATCCGACTTCCAAAAGGGCATGATCATTGGCTTTCGGGCCAAGGGTGGAAGCATTTCCGAAACGGCTGAGTTTGTGAACTGTTCGCGTGCCGCCGTGGTAAAAGTGTACCGTGCATGGCAAAATGGGACTGTCCAAAATCAGCGACGTGGCAAATGTGGTGCACCACGGGCCATAGATGACAGAGGCGAACGACGGTTGCGGAGATGCGTTCGGGCAGATAGACGGGCTACCGTTGAGCAACTGACCACCAAAATGAACCAAGGGGCTACCAAAAGTGTCTCCCAAAGTACTATTCAGCGAACATTGCTGCGTCTGGGCCTCCGAAGCAGACGCCTGGTTCGTGCACCTATGCTGACTGCTGTTCATCGACGGCGAAGGCTAGAATTTGCACGCCAGTACAGCAGCTGGACGTCCACTGAGTGGCGACAGGTTGCGTTTTCGGATGAATCGCGTTTTATGCTCCATCGGACAGATGGACGTTGGCGTATAAGGCGTGAAACCTCTGAAAGGAACCACCCTGCAACCATTGCCGGAACGGTCCAAGCTGGAGGCGGGAGCATTATGGTCTGGGGAATGTTTTCCTGGCATTCTCTAGGTTCACTGATCATTGTGGAAGGCACAATGGATCAATACAAGTACGCATCTGTCCTTGCGGACCATGTTCACCCCTACATGCGCATTGTTTTTCCTCAGGATGATGGCATCTTCCAGCAGGACAATGCGAGGTGCCATACAGCTGCCAGTGTACGTGCGTGGTTCGAAGAGCACCAGGATGAGTTTACCGTCCTCCCCTGGCCAGCAAACTCACCTGACTTAAACCCAATCGAGCATCTGTGGGACCATCTCGATCGAGTTGTTCGCGCCATGGATCTTCAACCGCGTAATCTAGCGCAGCTGGCCACGGCATTAGAGTCGGCATGGCTCAACATCCCAGAGAACACCTTCAGGGACCTATGTGACTCTCTTCCTGCACGTCTCGCAGCAGTCCGCTCTGCGAAAGGTGGTTATTCTGGCTTTTGACAGATGGTCACATTAATGTGACTGGACTGTGTATTTAGTATTTGTTTCATGTATTATACAGAGTAATTTAATAATTGGGTATTTATTTAAAATTATTATATCAATGAACCAGCATATTAGTCTCACATTTGAAGCTATTATAGAACAGCAATTTTAAAAAACCTTTTATGGTATTCATATCAACAGCATATTAAACGAAAGGGTATACGTCAGGGTGGGCAGAAAAAACACTTTTTAAAAATTTTTCTGTAACTATACACCGGAAAAGTTGCTTAGCGCCGAGCTGTAAAAAATGTACAAAAAATTTCATATAAAAATGTGTCTTCCGTTGGCGCATTGCCTCGAATTTTTATAAAAATACGGAAATTTGCAGGTTTCCTGCAATTTTTCATAACTACTAATCTCACTATTATCAAAACACAATTGTTTCTAATGCCAATTTTCGAGCATGAGTAACCCGACAAAAGTTTAATGCCCATAACTTCAAATTATTTATTTTTGCGGAAATCTCAAAAAACACTTTTAAAAAAAACATTAATATTTCATTATATTTAATAAATTTACTTTTTCATTTTTACTAAACAATCGGTGCATGTATTTTTTATTTTTAATTCTGTTATTCAAAAGTGTGCCCTAAATGTTAGCTCTTTTGGGAAAATTCTGGCATAACATATTAGGATAGGAGTGTCGTCCTAATCAAATCCTCTTTTGTGTACGCACCACACACCTTTTTAGATGCTTCAGTCACAAGTTTGACACTTCGTTTTATAGCCTGGGGGTGACAAGGGAAGTTTTAAAAATCCAGTTCCAGCAATGTGTCAGTCTTTTAATAGATTTCGTATATCCTCATCTGAAATGTTCCTTAATACTGGGGAAGGAAAGATACTGCAACTATCCCACTCAACCATGCTGGCGTAGTGTGTTGCTTCGAAGTTGAATTTTGCCGTGGTAAAGTTTAGAATAGTTTTTCCCTTTGCAACTGATCGAGCTTTCACTAATTAGCTCAAACCTGCTCCTCTAATGCAAAAGTGACAAAAAACATCAAACTTTCACCATTTTGAAAATTCTGAAAGCGAGGCACGAACGGAAGATATAGTTTTAATTGATTTTTTTATGTTTAGCTAGGCGATAGGCAAATATTCTGGGGTACAGCAATAGAAAAATTTGAAAAAGTTTTTCTTTTTTTTCTGCCCACCTAATCTACGTACGCTGTTTACACTTATTTTTACGCACAAAATGTGCATTGTTATCTTCATATTCATCTATTATAATTTAATCGCGTTCTTCTGATTTACCTTCTGAACCACATTTGGAATACAAAATTTCAATCTCAGAAAAATCTGAATTATTCAAGTATGTTACAATTCCTGTTAACTCATGTATATTTGACCGGCGTTGTTTCCAGTACTTAAAATATTGCCAACCGTATGTAAACCGTTTAGTTAGAAAACTTCTTTTCTTTGCAGAATTTGAGAATCTAGGTAATACAGGATTAAAATGCATTATTATTAATACAAGTTGTTCAGTTATTCCGAGTTTATTTTAACTTTCAAGTCCACTTTTTGATTTCTTTCGTCTTGAGAATGCTTCTTAGATTTCTTAGAAGTAATCCGTGTTTGTATCTCAAATTTTCTGTGAGATTTAGGATTAATACAGTTAAAAAAAGGAAAAAGAAAAAAAAGCTTTCACTTTAACTGGAAATGTCGTTAAGTAAAATTAGGATGTAAAACATTTTAACGTCTTGGTCTTTTTTGAGATATCTAACTCCATTAATGTATTAGATCACTGCAAA
This sequence comes from Stegodyphus mimosarum, assembly GCA_000611955.2. Lineage (NCBI taxonomy): Eukaryota > Metazoa > Arthropoda > Arachnida > Araneae > Eresidae > Stegodyphus > Stegodyphus mimosarum. The sequence continues at coordinate 25,381 of KK119328.1, read as the reverse complement.
ATACACTATGATTGTATACATATGGGGAATCAATGTCTTAATAAAGGGCGTTTTTTATTAGAAACATTCACATATTAATTTTACAAGTGAGAAAATCCAAGAAAGTTCAAATACAGCCAGCCATTCCAGCTAAGACCAGTCTCGATCTTGCCCCTGGCAAGATCGAGACTTTCCTTTAACATATAAACCTACGTATCCTTTAACATATAAACCTACGTACATGAATACAAGGCTATGGCTAATATCGTTTGACTCTCTGTAATGACTACTTAAATACATATTATTTCTGATTAAGAATTATTAGAATGTGATTCGTTGTCTGAATAATATCAATTTAGATCACCAGGTATGTTTTAGTAAACATACTCGAAAGTTAAATTATGATACGAAGAACATTTCCATTAGTACTTTTCTACAATGCAATAAACATCGTTTAGAAAAAAAAAGATCTATTTCGTAACGAATAGAACTGAAGCTGAAAAATGCGAAGTAATTTTCAGTAAATGTTTGAGAATTTATGTCAGCTAACAGAGAATGATATGGATATACATATCATTCTCTGTGGCTGTGTGTGTCTGTTATATGTGTCTGTTATATATATATATATATATAGTTAAAAATTAGAAAAGGAACCAAAATTGTACTTTTTTTATACATATATACGGTTTTTATATAATGTTCTTAAAAATCTTGAAACTCTCTCTGAATGGCCAAATTTCAACCTTATTAATATTTATGGGAAGAGTTGCAGAAATACTGATATTAAATGTCAACAAAAATAAAAATTAGTTGAAACTTTAACTTTGGAAATAATAACAAATAACTGGCAGCAATTTGACTCAAAATGCTCAAATTAATAGTTTGAGGATTAAATCTGTCAGACGTGCTTGTGGTAATTTAACACAATTTTAGTGATTAAATTTCCAAGTTAATTTTTTTTAATAATAAGTGACCCGGTACTTTTCTACAGATAGTTTAATACTTGCTTTCTTTTATAGCTAATAGTTTCTTTCATTTTGTGTTGATTTATTTTTATTTTTGAATACAATATTAAAGTACAAATAAGGAATTTTAGATAATATATTTCGATTTTAATTTTCCTTGAAGTCATTATTTTAAGTCACGTAAAGTTGCGAGATTTGTAAGGTGAACGAATAATTTTGAACTTACTGTAGATGAAGTTCAAAGAAGTTTGCAAATGTTAAAAGAAATGGTTATCCGCCCAGAACGCTGATGGAAAATTCTAAAAATCAGTTAAATTATCGTATTATTCCAAAATCACTTTGATTGTGTTTTGCTGATAGAGAGTATGACAGCTAAGACAAGTTTATACAAAATTAGTGTTTAAAATCCGCCTTGACAACTCAAATAAATATTTCGCTAATGATTTCACTTATTCCAAGCATGCTATACTTATAACTAAGATAGAATATTTATATGCGTAATCCTAGCTCCTTTTAACAAAGCTAATCATGATGAATATTACCTAAATTTAATTATGTGATTCTATTTAAATATTTTAGTAAGCGGATTGGAAATTCTTTGATCATTTTCCGCATTACCGTTGACGCAATGTTTTCTCCTTCACTAATTATATTGTTTACAATCCAACTGAGAGTAAATGTTTCATTTCTTTCCTGCTACATCTTTAAAACAGCTAAATAAATTATTTCCTTCTGATTTCTTTTATATGCAAATTATCCATTTACTTAGTAAGCATGGTAAAAAGACATTTTGCTCCATTGTCTTTTAATTTAGTTTTTAAACTCCTAAATCAGATAAAGTTTGCATTCTGACATAAAAGTAGATGCTAATGTGCGTTAGTAGATCAACATAATAAAATTTAGAAGAGTTAAGGGAGTTTCTTTATTGTTAGTTCTTTGTTTTAGCCTCGTTCAAGTTTTTTTTAATGTACATAATTTTTTTTCTCTTTTACCATGATTTTAATTTAATTTTCCTGAATTCTTAACTAGAATTTTACAATGTTCATAAATTACATGTAACAATACATCCGGAAACTTATTAAAGAAACGCAGTTTACACTGCTATGCATTATGTCCCATAAATTATAACAATGTTTATAAACTATGTGCAACAATACTGCGGGAAAGCTAACATAGAAAACGCAGTTTATACGGCTATGCATTAATACACGTAAAATATTTTCAAGTATATTTTAAGGCTCTATGTTTTTGAAATCACTTAATATTCATCAGATAAATCATACATTTTTTTTAAATTTGCATTAATTTCATGATCTATACGATAGAATAAAAGGTCAGTTCCGTTTATACAATTATCGATAGTTTTTAAAATTAACTTATGAAGTGAATGCACTTCTTTCAGATTCTTTTAGCACACTTTAATTTCAGTATCCTATATAAAAGTTGGGCTGAAATTACAGATGAGTAGAAAATATTTTGTCGTTTGATTTTCGTTACAATTTTGAACTTTTAAGTAGGAATGCTTTAAAGATTTATAATATGCAAAAGAATTTTCACTCTATTTTGTGTGGTTGAAAACTGTTGTACATATATTATGTCAATACACAAACGTGCATAGAAAATGCTAATAATACCATTCTTGTGGCATTTTCAAAAATGTTATGAATTTTAGCTTAGATTCTAATTATTTTAGTGAATAAATTTGTTAAACTAAGGTTTTGTTACACAATAAGTAAACCGTGCTTTCTATGCATTTTTATATACTGATTCCAGGTATTTTTGCAGCTAACAATTTTTGTATAATATCATTTGGCGTGTTCTCCTTGAATTATTTGGAAAATTTATGATGTTTACTGAATAGGTGGAATGCCTTCGAGAAATTTATTTTATGGGGAATAGGCTCATATTCACAGTAAACATACAGGAAATCTCTTAAATTCCCATATCTCTCCCCATCATATATACAGGGCGTTTATAAAGTCCCGGACCCATTTTGATGTTTAATAACTCATAAAATAATGAAGATATAAATGCTTATGGCATTTATTGATGGAATAACTGATATATTTTCCTTTTCAGGTTTGAATATCTTTACTTTTGTAAATATCGTCTGCGCGTGTGGTTAATTTCAGATAATTTCATTTTCCAGTCTAAATAGCTGTATTTTTCTGAATATCGTCTGCTTCTTAATTCCATTTTTGTCTCTTTTGTTTTTGGCAACTATTGCAATGTTATGTTTACTTTTGATGTGTTTGTTCTATTACTTTTGTACGTGATGTTAGGACAGGAGGAGAGTGTCGAACATTCATGACCTAAAAACCAGAATTACAACCGCAATAGCCTCTCTGGATGCCGACATGCTTGCTGGTACTTGGCGTGAAATTGAATATCGACTTGATATTCTCCGTGCAACGAAGGGAGAACACATGAAAGTTCATTGACAAGGGTCATGAAACTGTTTGAGTCTATCTAGCCATTTACGTTATTAATTTTAATATATTTTTATTATTTTATGAGTTATTAAACATCAAAATGGGTCCGGGACTTTATAAACACCCTGTATAATCTCTTAAATTCCAGCGATTTTACCTGTTGGAGTTTTTACTAATTTAAGTTTTATCTTTATTAGTTTAAGTTTTTAAGTTTTAAAGTTCAATATTCAATAACACAAAAGAAGACAAAAAATAGGATAACAACTCTAAATCACATGACTATAACAAATACTGCATGGGTGTAAATGTTTGTGACATACATGATAAAACAACATTTAGACTGTGAAACTAGTGTGTTCAAATAAAACAGTAAATAATACCAGAAAATACTCCAACAGAAGGATTTAAGGTTGCGTTGTGTTAATGTAAATTAATCTATTGGGTCCAGTGTTCTAAGTTATTAGAGAAGACATTACAAGATAAGTGAAATTAAATATATGATTTATTAGAGATAAACTGATTTGGTACAAAATTTTACATGGCTGATGGTGGTGGTGTTCAAAAATAAAATAAAATTTTTCATACCGATTCTACTAGTACATTACATAACCGCTTCCATGAAGATACATGCTGCCCTTAACATCAGACAAGTGAAGGGAACTTCTGCCACGTCACAGCGCAGCCACATTTTAGCTATAAAGGAAAAGAATGAAAATTAGTAAACTGAGCAGGTAATGGTAGCCTCGGAGCCTTCCGCCCCTTCTATGTGGGATTCGTCCTCATTGCGTCGCCCAACATAGGTGGTTTTCTCTCCTCCATTTCTTCAGACATCGTTCTCTGATAACGCAGACAGCTACTCGGGACGAAGCGACAGTTTACTGGTCTCGTGACACCTTCAGTATAATTTTCCTTCTCGCCGTCTGCCCCACGTCTCCTCTCTCGTAGATCGCTGCAAGCCTTTCTCTTCTTTCCGCCAAATACTCGTTTGGCGATCCGAGATGGTACAAAACAAGCCAAGGCACTGCAACCCCAGGGGAAAGAATGCACACAGGAAGGTGAAGCAAGGGAGTTGGGATGCTGTAAGTTGGCGAATAATCGCCGATCCTCCAAGGTCATCAACCTGTCAGCAGGAGCTAGCCTCGTCTCGGGGTCCCAATCCAGCATGGTGAAAGCCTGCAAGTAAGCGAATCACCCCGTCCCCTCAACCTTGGCGTAGCGTAGTTGTATGTAAAAGTATCCGATCCAGCAGGGTGCAGAAATCTCACTTGGTGACAGATATTTCCCAGACCACTGTCTGGCGGGCGAAAGAAATTCGAAAACAAAGTCATAAATCTTGATTTCCCAAAAGGCAACGTAAAAAGTTTTCGAAAAGAATTAAGGATTTGTTTTTTAAAATACTAAATTAATACAAGACCGAAGAAAATTACTTCAATTAAAATATAATAATGACATAGAAAAATTTCTTAGGTTTTCTACAAAACCAAACACGACCACCATAGTCAGAAAATAAAAATTACTTCAATTAAAATAGATTAATCACATAGGAAAAATTTTATATTTTCCACAACACCAAACACGACAACCATAGTCAGAAAATATGGATCCCAAATTAGAAGAAAAGGGGGTACGTTAAACTTAATTAAAACTTTAACACCAACTTGTGTAAGCAAAAACTTTAAAAGAGCTTTAAAAATTGACCTTAAGGGTCAACTTAACAAGAGATTAAACATTAAGCAACCAAGTTAAGAATAAGTATTAACTAAACAAAAAAATAATAAATAGTTAACGAAACTACCAAAAGGAAAAGAAAAATTAATTACTCAAGCAACTTAAAATCAGAGTTAACCAAAACTGTCAGAAAAATTAAATGACAACAATTACTTTTCAACAAGGCAAAGAAATTTAAGATCAACAACAAAAATCAAAACAAATTAATAACCTTTAAGTCTGATAACAGAATTAAGTTAAATCATTACAATTAAGACATTTTAATTCATCAACAGAAATAGCTAAGTATGTGATACATAACATACCTTTTGGCCACTGATGGGCTTTAAGTAACGATATTTAGTGTCTTAATTAATCAATTAATAGTACCTAACTGCTTACTAATAGTTAATAGTACCTAACAACGAATATTACTGAAGTATAATTTATATTCTATAAATTCACTGAAGTTTAAATTATGAGTAATTCCATATATCTATTTGGGAGTTCTTTTCGTATTTATTTCACGTTTATCAAATTTTACTTACAGTTTTTATTGAATTTCAATTCATCCTAATTAGTATATTTAAGTCGCTCTGTGATCCTGAAATAAAAATAGAAAAATCTTACTGAAACATATCCGTTACAATACATTTTAGTGCAATATTTATAGTGATTTAAAATTCAATAAAATTCATGTCGTATTGAAACACAACTACAAAAAACAATGTTACTATTGTATTTTGTTGCAAATTGTTTAACATTTACGCATATAATAATGCAGATGTGAAAAAGCTTTACACCAGAAAACAATGGCCGAAACGAGAATCTCTTAATGAATGGAAATGCAATTCTCTCTACAGAGCACTTTCGAATCTTGAAAAAAGTTTCCTCTAACGCCTAAACATATATTAAAGTCGAATTTACAAAGAATTTCATTACGGTAATGAATATTACCAAGGAGCTATGACTGACATACCTGAAAAGCAAATTTTCTCGTATTGTAAAATCAAAGAAAATGGCTTCGTGTATTAAAAAATTGGGAAACTATTTAGGGATTGGAAATCTAATTGGTAAATGAATGCTGTTAAAAATGCACACGTGCTCGTAAAATATAGGCATCTGAAAATAATGGACTTAAGATAATTTCATATTTTTGTGCGCTGACACCCTTTGATTCGATCTACTATCTTGGGAAACCAATGTTTAAATTCTTTCTCTCCATTATTTTTTTCAAAAGCATTGGTTTGTTTTATGTGATTACGGCAAAGCCTCTAGAGCTATCTGCCTGCAAGGAGGGATGCCTTCGTGGAAGACCTTCTAAGGGAAACTGGCTTATACATGGGGAAAACCACGAAAACGCCTATGCAGCCAGCCAGTTCGCACTCGAACCTGGGACCGAACTACCAATGTTCAGCGACTTCCTCGCTCTGCCGCAGGTGGGTCCAAAAGCATTGTTGTCAATCGATTCAGAAAAAATGCTTCCAACTGGATTCTTATGTGCCATCCACTTAACAAGGAAAGAAAGTGCAATGTCTTCAAACATACGCTGTTATTGATAGAAGCAAAATACGTTACCATTATTTTCATTCTGCAAATCGTTAAAGGAGTATATCTTTTAGAAACGTGTCTTAATTTTTATTCCGTCTCTTATTAATGAACAGGCAGAGCTTATTTACAAAAATGTCTGAAATATTTATATACGTTAAATATTTCTTTAAGCGTACTTCAAAATATTCCAGAATTATATTATAATGTGACTAATCTGCAGTTACAGTTCTTTTGATTCGCAGTCCATTGTCACAATAATTTGAATTCAAACTAATTAACAATAACTAATAAGTTCTATTAAGTCGAATTAACTTCAACTATTCACAATTTTTTAGAAACTGTAATATAATAAGGCTATCCTAAAGATAATGGAGTTAAGTGTGATTAAAAGACTTTCCGGTGCATTGTTTTCGAGTCCGAAAGCTATTAGAACTGAGCATAAGTTGTTGGAAGTGAAATTAATTGCTTTGAAAACGTAAAGGATAATAGGGGTGAAAATCTAATCTAATGATTCTATTACTCTCTCCTAATCCCAGGAGAAAGACTGAGATATTGTTGTCCTTCAGATAAAAGACATTAGTTTTATGGTTGAATGGATTTGAAGGAGAAAAAATGTGAAGAAGTTCAGGATTTACCGAATGAAATCTGATCGCAAAATATTCGATAAGGCTTCTAGAATGAAAGATAAGTGCATTGGGATTTCTAAAAGAAATATTTGTCAAAGAAAAAAAGAGTAATTTTAAAGATTAAAATAATCTTTAACATAAAATTAGGTTCTTTAATAATTTGATGTGGGTCTTGGTTTTTTATTTTTAAATCAGATTACTAATTAAACTTTTTTAACGATGGGGGTCTTTCATTTTTTAAATTTGAAATTGAATAAGTAATGAAAATGTTGCTGCTGTTACTGCTTTTTTCACTGTTTTACGATGAAAGAAATAAAAAAAAATGTTATGAGCCATAATAGCTTTAAATCTGTATTTTAATTGCTTTGATTTTTAAATGAATGATATGATTATATATATATTCATATATATATATATATATTTTGCATAGATAAATGGAGTTTTTTCTGTGAAATCATGAAACAAGATAACGAGTTGAAACATATCAGAAGAAAAAATTTAAAAAGCCCATTTATACAGTTATATGAAATAGCTATATCGAATTATCTCTTTTATTAAATTTGTATGCTTTTTACTATTGATTGCCAATTCCTCGAGTGTGATTTTTTACATTTTGCACATGTTCATTAGTCAGGCTTCATGGCACTGCCATACTGTTTACTAAAATGCACAATATGCGATTGCTTAGAAGGTAAAATTTATCTTGTTAAAATAAAAATACTATATTTCTTTTTCTAAAATTGCGTGAATACGCCAGCTTATATGATTGTATTTTTAATACAGCGTAGAGTTTGGGGTTCTTTGGTAAGATAAACTAGATCCAAAGCTTTTAAAGACAATCAATGAATTATCACGATGTCTTGTAGGGAACACAGAGACGAGGAAAGGGTTTAAAGGAGATTTTTGTTAACTCATATAGAGTTTAGCAGATGGCACCAACTTGTGCTTACAGAAACCAACAATTGTGGCTTAAAGATGATGGATAAACTATAGCTAACGAAAATAAGTTAGCCTAGCGGCTTCACAACTGAAATAGCGCGCAAGCTGGCCTTGACCTAAGGTAACAAGCCTAATGGGTGAGAATAACTCAATGCCGCAGAATAAGAGAATCAAATTTAGCAACATGGTCTTCAGGCAGGCAGAACACTCTCTGATTCTATCTTCTAAAGCCTTCCTTTAAATAGCTTTTTACCTAATTTGAATATCGCACAAGCTAGAACTTTAGATTCTACCAGGAAAACAGAAATGAGATCGAGAGGAAAGAATATTAAAGTAAAATAACTGGTTGGAAACTTAAATGATTGTTCCACAACAGTAATGAAAATCTTTCACATATTTTCATATCCAAAATGTCAGGTACGTTTCAGATAATGAAAATATTCGTGAGTAAAATAATTAAAAGTAAAATTAACGTCTATATTGTTTGCCATAGTAGTATGGATTAGATCCTATACATGTTATTTGATAAAAAAACTCTTGCTTTTTTCTTTAAGAAAAATTATGATACCATACGTATGACTTTAAATTGTGAGTGTTATAAATCAGGTACTTTAATGCGCATAATTACCAATGAATACATACATGTAGGATAATTAAAATTATCTAGCAAAAATATAAAGTGCGCAATTGAAGGTAACCAGATAAGCAGATTTTGTAGCGTAATCTGTTTTCGGAAATGGTGCGTTGAGATGGTACTTGACTCTGTTTAACAGTAAATAAATGCATTTTGCTGTCGTAAATCGTCATTACAAGTGTAAATCTCACGTGTTATACAAAGCTGTGCGAAAGCGGAGGTCGTCAAGAAATATTTTATGTATGTTTCTGTGGCTAAAATGGACTAGCTGCTCAGAGATATAGAGGACGATTTCTAAGTAACACCCGGTGAGCAAACGCTCCTCTTCCATTCACATTCCTATAGATAAACGCATACCGACGACATCCACGTTCATGTAGATATGTATACTGCTTAATATTGTCATTGAGAATAACGATTTACGCCAAAAGAATGTTTTTAGCTACTGCTCAAAATCTCTTTGTACCATCTCAAAACGCCATTTTTGCACACGCATTCATTAGAAAATCTCATTATTTCGGTTCCTTTACCTGCCGTTATATTTTTGCCAGATTTTTTAGAATCATCTCGTATAGATAGTTACCTTGATAGACCGAAAATTATAGAATGCATAATGATATGACAGAAATTATCGACTACAGAGAATAACTGTAAATAATGAAAACAAACTCCAGAAAAATAATAAAGAAAATTTAATGATGAAACAGCTGAAAAGGTATAAAGATTGGAAATATTATTATTGTGAATAAATAGAAAAATAACGCCTTATGGTTCAGATCTTGTTATGTTTTTTTCTATAGTTTAAGAATGTTATTATCTGTATGGTAACTTCAAATCAGATTTTGTTTTCCAATTTCTTTACACTAGTTAACCTGAATTTAAGCTAAAGCATTTAATGTGTTATAATTCAAAACCTAACCATTTAATAGGAATTAGCAATTAAATTTTTTACCTTTTCTC
>KK119328.1:2328-15501 GCA_000611955.2 Stegodyphus mimosarum | reverse complement strand
CCTTGTATACATACTAAAAGGAAAGTGAAACGTAAATTTCAAAACACTATCAAAACAAGTAACAAAAATTAAGAGCCATGGATTACTTATGAAAGTTAGAAATATGTACTGTTATTAAGTTAATAAATACTGTTATGAATTTTGTATTTGGATAGGTAATTTTAGTAGAATTATAATTAAAATTGTTATATTTTTCTGTGTAATGTAGAGCGAGACAAATTTTAAGAGGAAATATGCCGGAAACGTAAGATTATAGGGGTACGTGCATTTAACATTGAGTAAATGGGTAAATCGGTAATTTATATTCAAACTGAATAAATGTAATTGACTACTACGCTAGCTGTAACCGTAATTCCACCTTGGTATTGCTTTCCAGTAATTTCGAAAACCAGAAAGTACTGAAAATTGGTTGCAAACTACAAAAGGGCAGAGACAGAGAAAGCATCTAATTTCAGTTCCTTAGTTATTGTTGTTGCGAGATGTTTAATTCCGAGTGAACTGATATATCCAATTAGCCTTCTCTTTTGATGCGCTTTATTTTGCATTGTGTTAAACGATCTAAGTTATTTCCTTGGGCTCGAAGGCCTATAAACTACCAAGATTCAGATGTTTTTATCGGCTCGAAAATTAGTGGCCAGTATGTGAGGATTCTACAGAATTTCAAGTGCTGTACTTGCATTTAATTCTTCGAAATAAAGATCTGAAAATATAAACAAAAAAATCGGAAAACTTTCAGATTTTACACTCACTTCCAAAAGTTAAGTACGAAGATATAAAATGCGAAAAAATCAACAAATACTGCTTTGATTGACAAAAAATTCGGCAGGGAAGTAGCATATATATTTATGCATAAAATAAAATCAATAATTATATACAGAAATGAAAACAATATTAAATTTTTGTAAGTTACCAGATAATGACATACTGGAGACTTAAACAGAATTATGTATAAAGTGAAAATAAACAGCATAAAATGAAAAAAGGGCATTAATAGGGTATGTGATCCCCCCTCATCTGTCTGCAAAGTTTACGCCTTGTGACCATGCTTTCAATTAGGTAGTCAACCACCGCAGAATTAAGCAAGCGCCATTCTTCTTGTTGAGCAGTTTCCAGCTAAATAAGAGTGGCTGGAGGTGGGAAACGTGAAGATACAGCACGGCCGAGAGCATGCCAAACATTTTCAATGGTATTAAGGTCGGGCGAATATGCTGGCCACGCCATACGCGCAATCCCTTCACTCTCCAAGTTGTAATCCACGATGTCAGCTCTATGAGGACGCGCGTTATCGTCCATTAAAACAAAAGTAGGGCCAACTGCTGTATCGTACAATCTCACAATGGGTTCTAGGATTTCATCTCGATACCAGACAGCCGTCAAAGAACCCCATTTAAAGATGTGAAGGTCGGTGCGGTATCCTAATGCAATCCCTGCTCACAGAATAATGCTTGCACCTCAGAATGCGTGATGTTCGGTGATGTTTTGAAACTGATTGCGTGTTCGTTGCTCACGCAATATCCTTATACGCTTGTCATCTGGCTTCAGAGCAAATCTAGACTCATCAGTAAACATGTCATTGCCCCAGTCAGACACATTCCAATCGACATATTCCCGGCACCACTGTAATCGTGTCCCTCTTGATTGGACGGATAGAGGAACACAAACTCGAGGTACCCAGGCGTACAGTCCACTCATATGTAATCTTCGGCTTACAGTATCTGCAGATATCGGCTTACCAATGAACGCTGTAGCCATAGATGTCATACGTGTGGAGGTCGCTCTGCGATTCCGCTTGGCTACAATAGCAATATATCGATCTTCCGCGGGGGTTGTAATCCTTGGGCGACCGGCTACGGGCCTTCGGAGAGCTGTCTGCGTGGTTTGGAATTGTTTCCATAAACATGAAATTACAGAATGATGAATGCCGAAGAAAAGAGCAACATCTGTGATCGACTGTAATGCTTCAATGCGCCCCACAGCATACCAGCGCTCAGAATCTTCCATTCGTCTTCTGGAAGTCATGGAAACACATATGTCTTGAAAACGAATTGTACGAAAGTTTTAAACACCTTCTATCAGCAATTACAATTAACTTCTGTAACCCTTCATAAAGCTGGCTTCTTATGGTGGCTTATAAGACTGCCTTTTTTGCATATTTCTTGACATCAAAACGCGATTGGCTGTTACCTAACATATTTGCATACTTCCACGTACCTCTGCAGCGAATTGCGTCCTCTTCAATTCCGATTGGCTTCCGGAAATTAGTGCTTTCCTCTCCGTGCTTAACTTTTGGAAGTGAGTGTATATTACGAATACGCCCAATGAGGCGTTTTCTCCATTTACCCGCACAAACACTTTTCGACAGCATTTGAGCATTAATATCCCTTTGTTCTAAAAATATTTAAAAACAGCATATCTTTAGAATTTGTGATAGACAATCTCGTGCGGTAGAGGTAAAGATGTTTTTTCCGCAGAGTTTTACCACTGCTTACTTACAAATTGTTGAGTTCATTAATCAGATATTTGTTACAATTTCATAAAATATTAACAAGACAACAAAAATAATTCGAAATTCCGAATTCAATCTCCCAGGTGATCATATTCTGGTGGAGGAATACGCCATACAAAATTTGATGGATGCAGGTCCGTAGTTGCTTTTTCACAATGAAAGAAACGTACATACATTCATGCAGATTCTTCATTATTTAATTTTTTTAGATATAACGGAAGGCGATGATATATTGGTGACAACAATTTGAATAGCGAAACGGTCATTTGTAGTGAACCGACAAAAATGCCATTTAGAGACTAATAGCCCTTCTGGGCCAAAAAAATTAAAATTTATATCCCTAATAATCGTAAAATAATTTATGTATTTAAATATGTTTTAAAAATTATTTTTAATTTAAACTTCATGTTTCCATTTTCCTTTTTCCTGTGCATAAATTTATTAAGTACACTTGTGTAATTTACATAAATGAAAATGTGATTTATCTCTCGAGCTATAATTTTTAATTGTAAAATAAGCATAGAAATATTTACTTCATTAATGAATATATTTTACATTTGTACATCTTTCGTTCAGTTTTCACAAATATTTTATTCTCTATTTTATATTCTGAAGCAACTTAATTTCACTCACATTGATGGTTTTTTTTTTCAAAAATGTGATGAAAATCACTAAAATTTACGAGAAAGAAATTTGCAACTCTTACGATGCTTTCTGTGATTTTCATTTAAGATTTTCAACGTAAGAGTTTAAATGCATTATCACACGATTTTATTTCTGATTATAAAATGTTAAGTGCTTCGCAGATAGGTCGTAAGAATTTTATCTTATTTTTATAGAGTCATTTTAATTGCTTTCATTAAAGCATATCCCAACACGGACATTTGTTCTTCTTACAGACCTAAATAGCATAAGAGTTGTTATTTAATGGAATATTAAACGCTCTCTAAATCTATGTATTTGTCAATTTAAAGAGAATAAAACGTGCTCGATATTAGACGACGATTATTTTTCTTCGTAAGGATATTTACATCCTTAATGAAATCCACTGGTTATCGCAGGCGCCTACTTTAACACGAAAGTTTATTCAAATAAGAAAAATTTGTGTTTATTTACTCAAGCATAAGACATCTCATGGGAGATAAAACACCTGGTACCTCAGAATTTATACCATGTGTACTTGGGGAGTCGAGACGCAGTGTTTAAAATATGGATATTTCCACAGGAAGATCGGTGAGTAAAGGGATAAGCTATTTTTAGATTTCATATGCATATGAGCTCACGGATTTACTTACTTTCGCTATATTTTGTGATCCAGCGGAGCATATGTTGTCACGCTTCCATCTACAGATTGGAGGAAAGGCAGTCTAGGGAAATGCGAAGAGCGGGAATAAGATCGGGGAAGTAGTACGCATTTTCTGGAAGGCAAAATGCAACAGAGTTTTGCTATCTTTCAACTCCTAGATTTTGGTACCTTTTCTGCCGTGTAATAATATAATGCGTTTAGATTTATGTATGTATTTTTTGGTTTTTGCCTGTGTATTTTGTTTTATACATTGTATATTCATTTTTAAAATTGCCCAAACAGAGCTTTATCAGGCGTATAAAGACTTGCAGTTTAGATATCTATAAAGATTTTTTTTTAAAAAAAAAGAAGAAATTCTTTTAAAAATATAAAATATTTCATTTATGGGTTTGCGAGCTTACGCTGATACGTAAACTTTTACGGTTTTACTAAAACATTTCCCTTTCTAATGTCTGTTTCCCATCCCCTTCATCTTCATCACATCAACCGCTTACTTGAGGAAATGAAATAAAATAAAATAAAATAAAGAAAGGAAATCTGAAAGGTTTCAGATTTTAAATTACGTCCAAAGGGGCGTTTTTTAACATTTTGTATGTTACCTTTATTTATTAAATATCATGTTCTTTGCGCTTAAAACATAAAATTCAGTTAAAGAACAATATCATAAAATAATTTTAAACTGAGCATATCGTTAGAATTTCGTATACACAGTCTCGCCCGTTGGAGATATTTTTTTTTCTGTACAACTTTGCCATTGCTCGCTTTGAAATCATTGAGTTTGTTAATCAAAAATTCGATAAACTTTTACAAATATGAAATCGATAACAAAACGAATTCCAAATTTCAAATTTGGGCTTCCAGATGCCCATATTCGCAGCAGGATTACGTCATTCAAAATTCGATGGCTCTAAGTTCCGTCGTTTTATCACAATGCGAGAAACATGCATACATTTATTGCACGTTCTTAAAGCCCTGAAAAACGTAGTCTTCGTTGTTTTAAAATAGGCTGAAAAGTTTCAAAGATGAGGCAAAGCACCTGTTCAATGATAAATCGATTGGAAGGTCTAGACCAATTTTCCACCCCTATCTGGGCTCGGACTATTAAACTGCATTCAAGCTCTGCCTCAAATATCTCTAACATCAGAATAATAAGTTCTAAATGTCACTCTAGAGTTAAAACAAGTAAAAAAGAATGCCTGACGTGGCCAGCACATAATCTCCCGTTACTCTCTTATTAAGACATGAAGTGAAACCGCACCTAAGTACCGTTTCACTTCCAGTTGATCGTCTGTAAATAGTATACAATTTACTACTCATTTTTTCTTATTCTATACTATATTCTACACGTATGGACAGAACAAAGAACTCTCTTTTCCGAACGCGGATTGAAAAAAGGGATTTAAAAATTCAGAAAATATTTTTTTCGTGATGTCTGTGCGTACGTAACTTCGTATGTATGTACCTCGCATAACTCAGAAAAAAGTAGCGTAAGAACGTTGAAATTTTATATTTAGGACTGCCATAACATGTAGTTGTGCACCTCCCTTTTTGGTTTCAATCGGCGACACCAAAAGTATATAAACATATATATAATCACTCTAATAATCCGTTCAGTGAGCTCAGATTTGTATTCTTATATGTTGGTAAATTGTGCGTTTTTTGCTTTAAAATGATTGAATTATGTTGTTGTTAACTTCTCGTTAAGATTTTCATACCTTTAGTTAATCTGCATACAATAATTGTAGAATTATAAACAATTTGAAAGCTGTTTGAGTGTCACTAAGTCTAACGGAACCGCCATTTGTGTACATTTAAAAACTCTTAGTAAAACAGAGAATTAAGTCAGTTTCTGCATCCTCAGCGTCTTCTTTCGAGTGGGACCAAAAGTGAACTTTCAGTTTTGTGCACCAAAAAATCTGCCTTCTTGCTACTGGCCGAATTGCTTGTTTTTGTGTAGAAACTCTAATTTTAATTATAAAAATTGTTTTTAACTGTTTTAACGGCATTTCGTGTTTTATATTTTTTCTGTAATTTACAATTTTTAACAAAGAAGTTTTGCGTTTCATGTATCCTCGAAATGAGAACTGAATTAATTAATGAGGAAAATATATCTGTAATAAAATTAGAGGAAGCAGGTTTGAATGAAATATAGCCTGAATGTATATAATTTAATAATCCATATAAGGATGTCATGTGGGGCCCACATCATACTTTTTTTCCTTAGCAGATCCGTTCAATTCGTATGATATTCTTGTGCTCAGAGTCATGCTAGTGTAAACATACCTTTATAGGCTTCAAGTAAAATAAATACCACTTGTTCTGTTTTACCCAAATCAAATTAATTATTTAGAAAATGGAATTGTAGAAAGTTTAAGTACGGAAAATAAGAAGTTTTGGAAGTTTCATTCAGAATTATCGAAGAGAAAAATTCGTCCCATATATGTATGTAGACGCACAGATGCTAGTCTAAAAAATTATAAGCATGTTGTGGGGGGTTGCTGATTCGTGTGTGTACACTGTAACAATGCATCTGTCGTGTATAATTCATGTATATACACTGAAAACTCACTATCAAGTCTCCCTTACCTATGTATATAGGTTGGCAGGAGGTACAAATACACATACATAGGGCCCATCCATCCATCCATCCATACATACATAAATACATACATCCGTACATACATACACTGAAGTGACAAAAGTCATGGGATAGCAATATGCAAATATACAGATGGCAGTAGTATTGCGTAGAAAATATATAAATGCGAAGTGCTTTGGCAGGGCTTTCATTTGTGTTCAAGTTATTCATGTGAAGAGGCTTTGACGTGATTATGGCCGCACGACGAGAATTAACAGACTTTGAACGCGGAATGGTAGTTGGAGCTAGACGCATGGGTCATTCCATTTCGGATATCGTTAGGGAATTCAACATTCCGAGATCCACAGTGTCAAGAGTGTGCCGAGAGTATCTAATTTCAGGCATAACATCCCACCATGGACAGCGCAGTGGCCGACCACCTGCACTTAACGACCGAGACCAGCGACGTCTGCGTAGAGTTTTCAATGTTCACAGACAAGCAACACTGCGTCAAATAACCGCAGAAATCAATGTGGGACGTACGAGGGACGTGTCCGATAGGACAGTGCGGCGAAATTTGTCTTCCTTGGGCTATGCCAGCAGAAGACCGACTCGAGTGCCTTTACTGACAGCACGACAACGCCTGCAGCGACTCTCGTGGGCTCGTGCGCATATCGGTTGGTCCCTAAACGAATGGAAAACCGTGGCTTGGTCAGATGAGTCGCTATTTCAGTTGGTAAGAGCTGATGGTAGGGTTCGAGTGTAGCGCAGATCCCACGAAGCCATGGACCCAAGTTGTCAACAAGGCACTGTTCAAGCTGGTGGTGGTTCCATAATGGTCTGGGCTGTTTTTACATGGCATGGACTCGGACCTTTGGTGCAACTGAACCGATCATTGACTGGAAATGGATACCTTCAGCTACTTGGAGATCACTTACAGCCATTCATGGACTTCACGTACTCAAACAACGATGGGATTTTTATGTATGACAATGCGCCATGTCACCGGGCTACAATTGTTCGCGATTGGTTAGAAGAACATTCTGAACAATTCCAGCGAATGATCTGGCCACCTAGATCGCCCAACATGAATCCCATCGAACATTTATGGGACATCATCGAGAGATCATTTCGTGCCCGAAACCCTGCACCGTCAACACTTTCACAATTATGGACGTCTATAGAGGCAGCATGGCTGAATATTCCTGCAGGGGACTTCCAACGACTTGTTGAGTCCATGCCACGTCGAGTTGCTGCACTTCGCCGGGCAAAAGGAGGATCGACAAAATATTACGAGGTATCCCATGACTTTTGTCACTTCAGTGTATACTCAACCTTACATACATACATACATACATATACATAAGGGCTATAAATTAAAATGCCTTTAAAGTAATGGATTAGAAAAGTCTTACTTCTTAACACCGTTCTTAACACCTGCAATAACTTGAATGTTTCTTTAAACGGATTGTTGATATCTCTCACTGATACAAGCAAGATAAAAATACAGAGATGCGTATATTGTAAATGGACGTTAAAGATTAGCTTAACCAATACGTTTTCTGACAAAGAAAATGCCGCACTGTAAAAGTATAGTTGGCAGTAGACCAAACTTTGTACATATATAACGTTTTATTTCTGTAAACATTAAATCAGTAGTAAATCTTTTTATTTTTAACCAACCAGTTACACTCACGTTTGTGAAAATTGCAACACCAAGAAGGAATCGTCATAATTGAATGCAATTTCATACACAGTTGAGTGGTAGTGGTACAAATAAATGATTAAATGTTCAAAGCAAACAAACAAGAACAAGAGATCAGAATCATTATTTTGTGTGGCCACCACGCGCCGCAATAAGTGCTGCTACACGACGTGGCATGGAGTCAAACAAAGTTTGAATGTCTGACTGAGGAAGAGCATTCCATATCGTTTGTACGCGTACCCAAAGTTCGTCTGCAGACGCAACAGGACGAGGATCACGAGCAAGACGCCGACCAATGACATCCCACACATGTTCAATTGGCGACATATCCGGGGAACACGCAGGCCAAGGAAGAAGCTGTACCTGCTGCGCTGCAAAGAAAGATTTAACAATCCGAGCAGTATGAGGGCGGGCATTGTCCTGTTGAAATACAGCGCCTGGCAAGCTTTGAAGGAAGGGAACAGCTTCGGGCTGTAGAACTTCACGGATATACCGGTTGCTGTTCAGATTGCCCACAATTCGTAGCAATTGAGATCGTCTATGATATGCTATGGCGCCCCAGACCATAACTCCGGGTGTTCGTCCACTGTGGCGTTCGATAATGCACTCCGGAAGGTGGCGTTCACCGGCATAGCGTCTGACACGAATGCGGCCATCATGGTACCACAAATTAAAGCGGGATTCGTCAGAAAACACGACATGCTGCCAATCAGCACGCCAGTCTCTATGCTGATTGGCCCATTGTAGCCGCAGGCGGCGATGGTCGTGCGTTAGGGGGATCCTGTATAAAGGAGTCCGTGCGCGCAGTCCACACTGCAGCAGACGTCTACGAATTGATGAAGCACACAATGAAACACCTGTAGCTATTGACCACAGTGCTGCCAATTGTCTAGAGGAAGCTGTACGGTCCGTCCGCGCCATGCGGACCAGGTGTCTATCATCGCGAGCTGACGTCACATTTCGGGGTCCACTCCCGGATTTCCGAGTTGTCCGACACTCGTCCGTCCACTGCTTCCAAACGCGCATCACTGTGCTGCTGTTACGCTGCACACGAGAGGCTACTGCACGATACGACAATCCAGCTTCACGAAGGCCGATGATTCTCCCTCTAATTCAAACTCTGTAAGTTGTTCAAATCTCGCTCTCTTTCGTCGACGAGGCATAAGTACAGATTGAGTTAACGTTTACCACTAGCAGATAACCACCGATAACCATACACGCCTCGCTACAGCCGTCTATTTATTCGGATCCATCAGCCGTTCAGAGGGCGCTGCTCAGCTACGGATTGCTACGGATGCGCTACGGATTTGCAATTATAATCATTTGCATATCATGCGCTACTTTGCATTTCCTGAAAATTTCAGCTCACTCGCGTAAGTCCTTCATGGTGTTGCAATTTTCACAAACGTGAGTGTATTTTACATTCAGCACCTTTTCTGGCTTTCTCGCTTTCCCTCTTCCTGCAAGAATCCAAATTTTAGTTAGCGCTTATTCTAATGAAGTAGAAACAGATAGTATTTAAAGGAAGTTTTCAGACTGTTGAATCACAGCGCATGCTGTAGGTCACATTACTAACTGATATCTTAGTTCGTAATCCGTCTGCGGAGATGCATTGTTCTCGCCACTAGGCTTGTCACACCGGTATTAGGTTCAAACAAACTTGCGCGTTATTCGTTCTGTGTAGTATCTGGCTACTTAGCTTTCATCGGAATTCGTTACTTTTAATTTATGCGACAAATGCTGGCTGGTTCTTCAAGTACAAGAAGTGAATTCTGTTAAATTACTAGATTTTAATAAAAGTGTGTAATAATAATCATTTTATAATCATTTATTTTTAATAAATTGTGTAATAATAATCATTGCGAGCACAGCAGTGTTTTTCTGTGTTCTTACTAGATATAGCGATAAGTCGCTTAAGCTTCAGTTTGAGTCTCAAATTAGTTTATGCTTCCAAAGATGGTGAAACTCTACACAGTGTAGACTACACACAAAAGCCTTCCCTACATTCTGAGCAGGATTAAAATTCTGATGAGTACAATGGAAACAAGAAGTTATAACAAAGGCTTAAATCATAAGAATTGGTTAATTAACATAAAACACCTTATACGGAGTTAAATAATCAAATTCAAAACGAATGATTTAATTTTGAAGTATAAGACACTTTGATTTACAGGACATCAATGAGATCTAACGGCTGCACTTGAAACAACATATTTTTGACATGCCATTGCTTTGAGAGGATGGGTGTCCAAATAATGCCCTATGACATTATAACCTCATTTTTTATGAGATTTCAAAATTTACCTTTATTCAAGCAGAACGTGTGGTACTGCATCAAAACCCAATCATGTCTCGCTAAAGCTCGTTATGCGAGAAATCGGGAGCTTGGTCTTCCCATTCGAGCAGCTGCACACATTTTACTGCAATCATTGCGAGCACAGCAGTGTTATCTCGTTGAAAAATGTTCTGGAGGTAGGTAATGAAGAAAATAAGGTTGCAGCAAGTCATCAGGTTAGCGGCCTTCCCGTAATGTGCAGTACAGATGAATAGCTGTTAGCACTAATGGCACACCAAACCATTCTTTCGTGTTGACGAATCAAATGTCAGGGGCATCTATCCATTTGTCAGGTTGCTTCCACACTTTCACACGCTGATTAAGTCTATGAGCCAGAAGTAAGAGACGTCTTTGAGGTCTACGCTATCTTATTCGGCATTCTATGCAATTTCGCTGCGACACCACTACCTTAGCTTTCTTATTATTGTAATCATTTCTTATTATTGTACCTTTGGAAAGACTGCAGGATCTCAAATTTGTATCAATCAAATGTCACGAATCTGTTCACCTCGATACTTGAAGGATGTTTGATAGTTGAACCTCCTGCACACTTTTCGAAGTATGTTCAGATGTGGACCTTTGATCAGATACTAATTGACGTCATATGAAGCGTTCTGACATTAGTTCGCTGGTACATTTATCTCCTTACTCCGAATTTCTCATGGCACTTCACATTCTTGTCTCTGGTCCATTGCCGCCCTGAACAATAAATAGTTTTGGCATCAACTTCCATTTCCTCCGCGATTCGGTGCAAAGAAGAGCCAATGGCACAAAGACTTAACATGACTCACTTTGCGAAACTGGAGTACATAGATTACTCGTATAGAAATGTATATTATATGGATACTACTATGCTTCTTAGTGGGTTGACATTTTCCTACTCAGGTAATAAAAATTCAGCCGCAAAGTCCGGCGTTAAACAAGTAAAATGTGGTCGTATAGTTTTAAAAGTCTCAATGATTCGAAGATCAAATTGCTCGACGACCTGAGAAATGTACCACCCCAACATTTCCTCTCGCATCAGCAGCTGAAGAACTTGTCAAAAATATTTGAATAGTTTAAAGAGAGTTATTTAATCTTCTTTTTTCTATGAAAGTATGTGATAAATTATTTGTTTCCTTTTTCAGTAATTATTTTATGAATATGAAGTAAAAGATTTATTTAAAATGACATAAATTCATTATTATATATTTATGTATAACTGCATTACATAATAAGCTTTCATTTAAAAAATATTTGTTTTTAAATTTTAGGGTAAACTATCTTGTTTTCCCCTTTAATATAAAACCATTTGAATTTAATCCAATTTAAATTCAGGCATGTATCCTGATTTATTTATTTTTATTTTGTTTTTAAACTTAGTATAAAATTTCTGAAACATTTTTGATTTAAAACCAATTACATTAGAACACAATAATAAAATAAATATGCTTAGCCATATTTTAAAAAATAAAATAAAACGTATTTTATTAAACATTTTTGAATCTATCTATATGCAGATTTAGTAATGTAAAATGTATGGAAATAATTTTAAAGTTGGAGTTGGATTAAAAGCAAAAATGCTTAGACATTTATGCATCATTCTTTTTTACTGTATAGTTCGTACAAAAATTATTTATTCAATCAAAAATTCCTAGTATCAAAATATAACCAAATTACAGCTGTCGTGTAAAAATAGGGTATTAGAATACTAAACTTTACACTTTGAAATAAGATTTAAAAGTCTATACAAAAGTTAATGTAATAAATTTTTCATAAAAATTAATGTTGAGGATACCGCAATAATAAACCTTAAATGTCATGCTGAAGAAACATTCTACGTGCTCGAAAACATTATTTAACAGTATAGTTAAGTCTAAACACAGAAACCAAAAATACTTAAGCTGAAAAGTGCAGGTATATTATGTGGAAATAATGATAATGTTGATTAATCATGATGGTAAAAAATTAACTAGGGGGGAAAAACTAGCAACTTTATAGTTAGCTGGTAAGTCGTGAATTATTACCAGAGACATTTGTCAAGTAAGTCATGTTTCTATCCTGGATGTAGACATATTTCCTTGTTATGGATAGCAAGAATAACAATCAACGGTACTTCTAGACGAAACCTACTTCGCTCACGAAGCATCGCACGTCTGAAACAAAAACCTTAATTTTTTTCCCTTTGACGTTTATTAATATTTTGATTTCGTAAAAATGACCTAAATTTATTTGGTAAGAATTACACACAAATCCATTTGATGGAGAAAATAACCATAGAAGGCTAATGCATAATTCTAAGAGACACGTGCATAATTCTACAAGTCCTCGAAGACTCGTAGAATTATGCACTTGTCTGTTCAAACGCGTTAAAACCCTCTAACAGGCAAGGCCGTATACATACGGCCTAGAATATTTTTTGTGATATATGTACGAACGTATATATAGGTGCATATTAAAATATGTTAAAGAAATTAAGGCAATATTTTAAAAGTGCATAAATCCAGGTATAAAATGCCAGGGAATTTTTTTAATTAAATCAAGAAAATAAATTTTTCTGGTAGTAGCTTTGGGAAATTTGTGCTGTCTTAGCGAAGAAGAATTTGTGCTGTCAGAGGGCTAAATCAACACCTGTTTTTCTGTCCTATAATATTTGAATTGAAAATAAACAAACTCTTTTAAATCCGAGTAACAATGAAATAGCTCATATTACTTTCATAAAATCTGATAATTTTTCATACTTATATATATATATATATATTAT